>VZRJ01002950.1:180441-216830 GCA_013397565.1 Ptilonorhynchus violaceus
CCTCAAAAAAGAAAGAGCTGATATGAGTGTATCTATGTTTCTCTAAATATATAAACAGAAAGAAATTTGCAATGTTATAAAAAGGCTCTGTATTGTAGCCCTAGCTGCGACACTGGCAGCATTCTGCTACTCAGTGGAGTCTTTTTCTTTGAGAAGAGCGAGTATTGCAATACAGTGTGGTTCAGATGAGCTGTCTCAGGCGCTGTGTTGCTTGAAGTCCAGATACAGACTAAAAAAAACCACAAACCGTTGAAAAGTGGGTATCAGCTGCCTTCTGTGCCTTTTTTCAGCTACCTGGCAGCTTCGTCCAACGTCAGCTCTTGCTGCTCAGGATGGCGTGATGACTGCCCTCCCTACACACTGATCCAGCTTGGGAAGAGAGGAGTAGGGGAAAGAAAAGGAGGGGGGAGGGGGGAAAGAGAAGTCTACTGTGCTTGTATTGCTTCAACTTTTCCCTCTAATGGCTGCGATAATGCCTTTAACCCTTCACTCTCCCTCCCCATACTCTACACCTCTACCTGTTCTAACTTCTGCTGGCTCTGATGCTGGGGTAAATCTGCGGGTAAATCTTCGGGGGGTTTTTGTGGTTTTTTTTTTTTGTTTGCTTCTTTGGTTTGGCTTTGGTTTTTTTGAGCAGTGTACAGTTTATGATTGTAGAGAGAGCAGGGAGCCTTTATTGTACTGATGTAATCTCTGGTCTTACATCCCAAAACACTCAGTGGCTAAGAGGGCAATGCAGTGGTTTGATTTTTGGTGAGTTAAGCTGTTTCTGTTTTCTCCTTTTTCTCTCCCTCTTACAGGGTCTGAGGGGAAAATAGTTACTCAGTAATCCTATTGCACTCGCTATTGCCTGCTCCAAATAGCTATGCTTCTAGCATCTTACATTAAAATGTACTTCATTTTGTCTTCAAAGACAGATAAAGAGGATGATACTTAGAGTGTGCTTAGGTTGCATGATACAGATTTCTACAGAAAAAAGTATTTAGCTAGATAAAAATGGATCTTCATATCTTACAGAGTACTCACATTAATATATATATTTATGTATAACAGAGAAGGTGTTTACAGCATATTAAAGAATGTTTTCTCCTACAGTGGATGTTTCCTTCCTTATTCTCTGTTTTCTGCGTATGTATATTAATAATGTTCAGATAAGAGACTAACCTTGACTGTGTTAGGTATTCAAAACACCCCGAAACACATCTGCACTGAGAGAAGTTCTCTGGCTGAAATTATCTTGCTGCTTGTAGTAAGAAGCCATCTAGAAAGTGCTTGTTGCACTAAGTAATCACCAAATACCTTCTGAAGGCTGAGACAAAGACTAAATAGAAACTGAAAAGAGCACCTGATAATCACTCAGACTGCCAAATAGCTGAACTTAACTGCTAATCACAAACTAAAAAAAGCTACAAGCTGTACCAAATTAAGAGAATTTTATCTGCACAGGCAATACGTTTTTCTGGAACAGGACAGGTTCTGTCATTCCTAACAATGGGAGTGCAGCAGTTCCACAATGGTACAAGATGCAACTTTCACCTTACTCACTGCACTAGCCAAATTATTGCATGCATACAAGACATCTGACATAGCTGCAGAGATCTCTTTCACAGAACTAATGATATCTGACTGGAGAACAATCTTTTTGTATACATTTTAGCTTTTTTTCCCCCTCATAATTGCATGAGTTTCCATGTTTATTTATGAAAATAAGAGAGCCATTTCCCCTTGGCAATAGCCTATTCCACTGATAGGAATATCTTAAACTTAGCAATAATTCTGAGTAAAAAGTTAATACAATAAAACAAATATAATTTAAATTTTTAAAACGATCCCCCAAATAGGAAAACAATCGTGTTACCTGAAAGATTTCCTATTACCACAGAGTTTTAATTACTTTAAAGGAGGTCATGATGGATATATGTAAAACCAAAGAAAGCCTGTAAAAGAAAAGAAAACCTCCAGTCTCTAAAGATGATGGACCTAAATTATCTGAATAACCAAGATTTGTCAGTGATTCAATGATTAGACACACACTATAGAGGTCTTTACAGGTTCAGAGGGTGAATGTTTTAATAATTTCTATAAAAGAAATCAGTTCCTTTTCAGATGGGTAGCCAAAATCCTAAGTCACTCCTGAAAATGAAGGCTGATTATAGGATTCACTTCAAACCCATGTACGTCATCAGTAATCAGTTGAAATTACAAATTAGAGACATATTATCAGCAGCCAAGTTAAATGTAAATTAGACAGGAGGAAAAAGAATCTAAGCAGTATCACCTGGTTTAGAAGGAAAGCAGAAAACAAAAATAGATCACTTTTTTCTCATTTATTTGCCTATTCCAATTCAAGACACTTTATAGGTAAATTTAATTTTATCAATTTGTAATTTACAAGTAAGAATAATTCTCCCAAGTACCTTGTAGTCAATGGAACTAATGAAATCTTAAATTACTGTCCCAGGGACATACAAAATAATATATACAGTTATTAAAATATCAGAACAGAGGATGTATTAGGAAATTGATTTAATGGAAAGACTCCTATAACTTGGTTACATGTTTATTATTTTTATTTTATTCATGTGCTGCAACAAGCCATATGATTCTGTGAAATACTTCAAACAGAAAGCAGAAATAATCCACCTTGTGCTATCAATGTTAAATTTCACCCTGATGGATGTGACTTCTTCACAATCAACCAAGCTGTATGAATCTGGGCAGTGAATGTGTCTAGTTACCTTGTGTGAAATCTCTGCCTTTTATGCTATAGAAAGAGTTTTCATATAGTCTAAGTTAAATGAGAAGTATCAGTTGTGCTTTATGACATGAATGACATGGTTTATGTGAGCTTCCTGATGTCTTTTTTTTCTCTCTCTCAATGATTCTACCAGATGAAATGTCACTGGACACTCTTTCAGAGTGAGAGTTTCTCTCAGAAAGAGAACATCCATGCACAGGGGAACAACTTTTTAAGCAAGCCAATGAAAGGCAATAATGGAAGACCCATTTATGATGCCTTGGAACTGAATTATGTAGAACTTCCTGTATCTTATTACTACTTCAGTACATGTTACAGATCAAATGCTCCTTCAAAACCATGAATGGCCATTCATGTTCATCACTCCGCCCAGCTTACAGATCACAGGTCTATGCATCTGTCCTAACTATTAAGGAAAAAAAAAAGACTATGGAGATTGGGATTCCAAGCTCAAAAAAGGTCAGAAATTATAAGGTTGAAGTGCTTTGGTCCCATAAAGATATGAACTGGTATGGGCTGCCTTGCCTTGCAGGAAGCTGATCAGCTGATGATTGAGACCATGGCTGTGTTGCTATACAACAAGTTCCATTAAAAATAATGTTTAAAAAGATACTTTTTAATATTTTTTGATGTTATTTTGACTGATATTTTCAGCTTTTTTATTTTCATCATTATTTTGAAGATTTCTTTACTGTTTCAAGGGAAATTTTGTATTGTCTGATGAAATTTATGATTTACAAAAGTTAAAAAGGAGGTTAGTTCTCTTCACTGAGGATTGCTTTTTGATTTTGTTAACCCAAGTGCTCATACAAGCCTCTTCCAGCATGCAACTGTTGTCTCTTCTCAACAGTATCACTGTATCTTTGCTATAAATAATTATATATAGGAAGTAGCAGCCTAACTCAATAGTAATTATTTTGGTAATAATTTGGAAAAGAACTTGTGGAGGGTTAACTTCTAAACCTGAGAGTATCAGGGACTTCTTACACAACTGCATATTCATTCAGTTTAAGGAGATAGCACATGCACAGAATTATCAATACCTAAACCAATGAGAGCCTTGGCTACACTCAGAGAATTTGTAATCTTTGAAGAAAGAAAATCAGAACAAATTTGTATGTCCTAAGTACTTCTGGGACAAGAATTTCTCACATCTGTATATGATGTCACCATGGACTCCCAGAAAGTAATACAATTGACAGCTATTTCACAATGAAAGCAACATTATAACCTTAATCATGACAAATATAGAATCCTTCAAAACCAGGGGCATTTGAGACACTCACCATTCTGAAGAATACTTGGCAAGTGATGGTTTTTTTACCTCCATGCAATTGCTTGTTCTGATTACTGTTCTGCATAAACTCAAGCCATACTCATGGTTTGTAGATGCATACTTTTGTGAAACTAAACATTTGGGCTGGGGTGTTTCTATGTTAGCTCTGCCTTTCAGGGTTTGAGGTGGTGGTGGTTACCTTTGGGGTTTTTTCTCCACTTATTCAAACATATATCAACTATCTACAAAAACAGTGGTGGAAGAGGAGAGGATTATAACAAAGGTTAGAAATAAGTTCTATTTTACCTTTAAGATCTTTTATTTGGAATACTCTTACACTTTTCAGATCAGGAACATGATATTTGGTAGAGGTATCATTTGTGTTTGGACATTTCAGTCTTGTGAAAATTCCTGCACGTTTGGCCATATTTAAAGATGTGAATAAATATGGGTTGCATATTCTCACTAACAGCTCACATCCCTTAGAAGCCTGTATTCATTCATCCTGCCTAAATTCCTCACAGCCCTGAATGCTGAATTAGTGCATATATGACATTTTTACAGAGGGAACATGCATGCAAAGGGACTAGCTGTACAACCCCCCCTGCAGTTACTATCTGGAGAAACAGGAGAGAGGCAAGAGAAAAGAAAGATTCTACAACAAGGTGAAGCATCAGTGAAGGGGTTGAAAGTTAGAAAATGTCATAATGAAGTTTGTCCATTATCTTAATCCATTCCTTTCATTCACAGGCAATTATGATCTACTTCAGGTGAACCCTTCTTATTTTTAACCTTGGGGTCATAACTTCACTCAATAGACAAAATTCTTCTAGTCTAAGAATGGATTCTTGTTTAGGCCTGGAAAGTAAAGGATGCTGTTGTATGTGGTACTTGTTCTTTACAAGCATTGGAAGAGAATGGATGCCTTCCTCAGGGCAGCTAAGTTCTGTCTAGAAGCAGTCTGTCTCTGACCATCAGAGTTCCTGAGCGATTCTCCACAGTCCCTTATATCAGATGTTTCACATGGGGTCAATAACTGTGTGCTTCTGATTTCTGCATGCCCACCTCAGGACCCTGATGGCTCTGATGAACAAGCACCGAGGAGTCACAGCTGCAATTAAAGTGAATGGGTGCTGTGACTGAAGGTGCAGATTATTACAAAATGTGACAAAACTCCACAGCCTGGGCCCTGGGTAGCTCAGCATTGACTGTTGTCTAAGTGTCTCTGCTGCCTGTCCGTAAAGTGGAATATATTACCTTGTCACTTCAGAGAGGTTTTGTTAAGATAAATTAGCCTTCAGGAAGCTCTCAGAGCTTTGCATGATGACCACCATAGGAAAGCCCAGAAGGAAATGAATAATTCTGTCTTCAGCTCAGGGTTTGAGTGGTGTGCATGAGTGAGGCCTAGGGACACACTGAACAATAAAAATAAGCAAAATATTGAAGACCCACTGATTAATTGAATTCCATTGTTCACATACCCATAATGAGACGGGGGGATGATCTAGAAGAAATGCCTGTGTCATATTTAAAGACTACATGATTTTGCATATGAATGGAGGAAGTTTAATTCTTGCTTTGCTGTCTCTTGAGTACTTGATTTGAAATTTTAAAAATGGTCTTTCAGTACAGCTTTTTACTTATAGTAGAACATTTTATAGCTCTCTCTCTACACCATTGTCTCTCTCTGCCATTAGGTGGCTGGGAGAAAAGCTCACAGAACCTTAAAATGAGACTTTAGGCATCAATCCAAATGCTTTTTCCTGGTTTTTCTTAGCTTTTATTAGAGAAGAGCGAAAAAAAAAGCTGTTTTAAGCACAGTCTGTACCATGAGTTTATGGAAAACACGTGAAGCGAAACTTTCTATGCAGAAAACCTTGATACTGTATTACTCTTCTTATGAACCTCCTTCTTTTTTTTACCTTTCTTTTTTTCCCCAGCTGGTTCATACCCCAAATAATGTAGAGGTATCTTTACAGTATGATAAATTCATTTTGACTTGAGAAAGTTTTTAACACCTGAAGTTCCTAAGTTGCTTAGTATCATATAATCAGAACTTTTTAGCAAACCAAACAAAAAAATTAGATGCAGAAATGCTATAGTAGGATTTTATACCTTCTGAATTATGTGTACTGACTGCAACTTTTCTGAATTCAGCCTTCTCTGAAATTTCAGTTTGATTTGCCCTATTCTGCCTGTTGGTATCCCTGAGGGTGTTGGTCCCAAACACAATAACAGTTGATGGGGTTTCTTGGAAGAAAGGCACATTGGAGAGCAGGGCAGTGACAGTGCTGTTTTGTCCATGTTGTTTAGAGTGCTGTTGGTGAGGGGTGTGCTCATCATGTTCAAAAAAATGGGGAGGGCTGGAGACAACTATCAGGCTGGCCAGACAGAAGACTTCATTCCTTTCTTTGAACAGTGGTAAGGCAAATAACACTCTGTCCATGAAAGAATTTTATTTTTTTGTGTGTATGGAGTTGGCTCCAAAACTTGCTTGATTCCTTAAGATTTGTCAGTTTGATGAAGGAAAAAATGTTCTCACAGGGCTCAAATAGCATACTTAATTTTCTTAAAGAAGTAGCAAAGGGATGCTTCCTGGTGAATTTATATTTTTCACCTCGTTAACTTCTCTTTTTTTCTCTGTCTTCACTGGCACAGGCATGTTGGGTGTAACTGCACACCAAAATAGCAGCAAAGAAAGCAGAATAGGTGTTACACTGGGGGGAGTTTTGTGGGGTTTTTTGTTTGTTTTGGGTTTTTTGTTTTGGTTTTTGGTTTTTGTTGTTTTGTTTTGTTTTGTTTTCCAGTTTGAAGGTTTACAATGAATCATGAAGGTAGAGAGTAGCTTTAGGGAAAAACTGTTTTCTTGCAAGACAAGTTTCTTATTTAGTACTTGAAAATACTTCTGTTGTTTCATGGTATCTGTTATCTGTTTGTTTGGTTTTGAAGCAAAATCTTATTCAAATAAGTCTTTATGCTCGGTGGTCATTTTTGCTATGTTGTAATTTGCAATTGTCAGTTAAGCCTTATGAATGTCCACAAGTTGTACAAATTTAACCATATTGAAGTCTTATGAATTTCTACCTAGTATAACAGTTGCATTTCAGAAAAATCCCAGTCCATATCAAAATTAAATTATGACATTGCTGTCTTCATTAAATTTTTAAGGATTTTTGTTTTGTGTTTTTAATCTATGCTACACCTAGCCCTCTTGTGGACAGTTCTTTAGGAAGGGAGACAGCTGAAGATAGGAATAGTTGTCTGCAACTTTTCCCAGCAAGCTGGAAAACTGGAAACTGGGTGAACCAGTGCAAACTCATAAACAAGACAGTCTGTGGAAAGTACAGTTTGATCATTGTCTGTCTGTGATCAGTTAGGATAAGATCACTACTCCAGATTATTTATCGAGAAATACATAAGACACGTAAAAAACTTTTCAGCTAAAGATTTTGATTCCTTTTAACTATTCCCCAAATAACTTTACGTACTCTTTTTAAACTTAACAAAACCCAAAGAAACAAATGAAAGCATACTTCATAAATCAATGCAGTGAAGTACATCTAGCTTGAAAAGGGAGGGATCTCTGATATAATAAAAATGTAATCTTTTATTATGCTGCTGATGAGAGCAAATATAAGAATTTTAAAATAAAACAGGCTGTTTGTGTCAACAATGGATATTGCATATTCCTTTGAGGTAAGCCAGTGACAATGGAAAATGCCTACTATAATGCTCTTTAAACATATTGGAAAACTTCAGAGAGAAGATGGTGAAAAACACTGGCAAAGCTTCAGCTCTTTGCATACAAAATTATTCTTTTTTTTCAGTAAATAAATTCACTTTCATCATTTTAACTACAGGTATTTCTTTTATTTTAATTTTTAGGTAGTTCAGTGAAACAGCTACCATAGCAGTTTCAGCCTGTGAAAGGAATTATTTTCTTGAAAGAAAAAAAGCAGGAGTGTCAGCATTTGTCTTTGGGCATTATTTTACAGCATTTGCCTGACTATGAGACAATAGCTTTCAAGTAAATTTGATAACTGTGAGGTCCTTCACCATGCAGGACTGAGAAGCCAAGAGGGACTGGAAGCTTCAGAGATCATTGCAAATGGTAGATTACAAAGGTATCTGGTAAGCAGAAACCCATTGGAGACTAGTTTTCACCTAAGCGTTGGCAGAATTAAACTGTCCAATCTTTGACATACATTGGAAAAAAATCTGATTTTTAACTCACTTTTTAAAATATATATTTTATTAAGTCTTCCTTATCCACTGAATCAGTAAGAATGTGTTCCACTGTTTTTTCATGCACCCCACTCTGTAAAGAAAATCACATCCTTGGTATGAAGTATGGGTATGGATTACATAGTTTGCCCCATAGTATCCACCCTGGTACAATAAATCCATCATAGTAGGTAAGATCCATGGAACAGCAGTACACATTCTAGAGAGAAGTACTTTTTTCAATAATCATTAATAAAATATTCATTTTCTTTAACATTCAAAATGGGATTTAAAATGGCAAAAAGCCTGTAATTTTGATTGTTTGAACCTACTTGGGGACCTGGTAAACTTGGCAGTGTTGGCTTGATGGTTGGACTCAGTGATCTTAAAGGTTTTTTCCAACCATAATCATTCTATAATGCAATGATTCTGCTTTAAAGACAAATATTCTTTAACAATTAAATAAACTTTTGATTGGCTAAGTACAAGTATTCATCATCTTCTGTACAGAAAAAGCCTTAAGGACTATTCATGATTCTGCATTTTGACAACACAATTATTAATTAGAAGCTTAAAGACAGAAGTGGATCCATGTTGAAGTGTGAATATGCTTGTGATTAAATGTTAGGATTTGTTGATTGGAAATGATTGATAGGTTGCTTTGTTCTTCAGGATGATTTATCAGTAGGACTGAATTTGAGCTTTTCTTTTGGTTGGTCAGTTGGCTTTGTTTCGTTTGTTTGTTTTTTGAGAGGTTATGTTTTAGGACTATGATTTGGAATATTGTGAAACAAAATAAGCCATAAAATAAGGCAAAATGAACTTTAATTGGGCTAAACTATTAAAATAGCTTTCTGTCTTTGGGACATTCCCAATATGTCCTCATTTTCAGTTTGACAGAAAAGCTGATTTAACTAATGAGAGTCCTTTTTTGACTTCAGTGGCTTAGGGTTCACAGTTTCCCCCGATTATTTGGAATATTGTTGACTATATAAAAATCCCATCTCTCTCACTCACTTGGACATTACCAATGTGTTTCTTAAAATCAAACTCTTTAAAATTATTCTCAGAAAAAACATAATTTCTTGTTTAAAAATAGCATTTCTGAGTTGGTTAGTCAAACTATCAACGTTTAACACTTGTATGGTCAGGATTGTGGGTTTGGATTATAATGGAAAAACTTTGGGTATGTACAGGGCTCGATGAGAACTCACATGCAACATTGGATGGACTGGAATGGACCACCCATGGAGGTGGTAGAGTCACCGTCCCTGGAGGTGTTTAAGGAAAGACTGGACGTGTCACTTATTGCCATGGTTTAGTTGACTTGATGGTGCTTGGTCATAGGTTGGACTCGATGATCTCAGAGGTCTTTTCCAATCTAATTGATTCTGTGATTCTGTGATTCGATTGAACTAGATCAAGAACTTCAGTATCTTTTCAGTCACTATCTGTTTTTCTTCATCTATTCTTAAATGTTTCCCTTCTTTTATCTTAACACAATATTAGGTATCTAAGAAATACCATTTGTAGATAAGCAGTTTTCCAATGCTTCATTTGTCACCTTGATTACTAGCTTGTCATCCTGACAGGGTAAGAAAAAAATGACCTGAAATAAAACCTCTGAATCTCTGTAGTTTCTTTCAAATTTTCTCTCTTTTTCATTCTTCTCTTTCATTATTTTTTTAATGTCTAAATTTCTTTCTGAATAGCAGGAGAATATCTGTGATACAGGAAATACAAAAAGCCACACACGAACCCTAACATTGTAGAATGAGCAGAACTGTAAATGCCCTTCTTTGAAACACTTGTAAAGGATATAATTCAGAAGATGGGAGGAGGGTTCTCTGAGAGCAGACCGAATTTAGACACAGCATGCTATGTAACCAAACAAAAGAGTGTTGCCTTTCATTGTTTAATATTCTTAGCAGTAAGGTGGTACCACTTAGGATGTTGAAAAGTAACACTTGGTGGGGCATATAATTAAGTGAAGCCGAAGAATAATTATGCAAGTACAGCTCAGCATAATAAGGAAACAGGGTTGGGGGGTTTAATATCATATTATGACATTAAGTACAAAATAGAAATGTGACACTAATGCATCTGTTGGAAATGGAAGAAAGCTGAAAATATAGGCATTTTAACAAAAAAGTCTACTTTTGCCTTCTGTAGAATAGTACCATTCCATACTTCATGTAAGTAAAATAAAATTTTATTTATTAAGGGATTAATATAATTTCAGAAGAAAAACCTGAGAATCCATTGAGCTAAATGGCAACTGGCTCTGTCTCTCTGTTGAAATATTTACATTTTTCTCTGTAGTCATACAAATAAAATGTCACAATTACTCTGAAACTGCAATACCAGTTAAAGCCAAGTTTCTGAGCTATTCAGAAGAAGCTATTGTAAACTGAATTTTTCAGCATGAGCCTGTTCATGAGGGACAGCTCTAGGGTTGCCACAACAGCAGCTTTTTGCTGCCACTCCAGAAGATTACAAGAGAATTTAATTAATACAGCATTTGGAAGAGTGAAAAGATGTCTGTCCAAGATAATTCTCTAATTCTGGGACCTAGCTTGTGTCGCAGTGGGCTTTCCTCTGACTACGTGAGATGTATTTTAAAAGGAGAACCAAGAGGTATTTTGAACTTCATTCTTTTTGCTGCCACTGCACTCTAGTTACAAGGGTTATGAAAGTAACAACTCTTAAGCCATGATTTGCTGGCAATAGCTGGATCTTTAACACTTCTCCAAAAGAGGAGAGCAACCCAGCTGCATGTCCCAAAGGTGCCTACTGGTATTATTAGGTTTCCTAGACTATCCCACGTGTTGGCATGGGGTTGGCAGATGCACAACAGAGCTCAGGGTGATCCTACATCTGTTTGAGAGTGCAGCTAGAGATGAGTCAGGATAACCTAAGATACCATTTGGGCAAAAGGTTCATGTGCTTAGGCAACCAATGCCCTCGTAAGATTTCCATGGTTCCTTCCATTCTTCCATAAAATAAGAGTCCAAGACAAAGACATTAACAGTCATTTATACTCATACAATCACTTAGTGTGATGAAACAACATAAAATGGAATATAGATATAGAAATCTATGAAAAATCAAAATAAATCCTTATGGAAATAATATTTTCTGAGAATGGTGTGGGTTTTCTCCATAAATGCATGATACTAAGTTTTAGCAAAAGAGGAAAGCCTTGGGGAAATGCTTCTTCTGTTACTGAGATCAAGTGATTCTTCCCTCTGTTTCTCTTAGACTAAAAAAAAAAAAATTTCCTCAGGAAGATTTTGGTAGAGTTTCAGTAGAAAAAGTTATCTCTTTAAACTTTAAAAAGCTTTATCTCTTGGTGTCAGGTGATATGTTAAATAATTGGTGTTTCACCATGAATTCAAGTAGTGTCTTGCACTCTGATTCTACAACTTCAGGGGAAATTGAGGAAACAATTTTGAGTCAGGGACAAAAATTAAACTTTGATTTCACACCTCCCTACAGGCTCCTTCAGCAATTGGAAACTCCCATCTACAGAATGCTTTTAATTGTTTTAATTGTTTCCAAGTATATACACAAGCAGTAAATATGGTCAGTGGTGGCTGGTTGGTGTTATTACAAAGTAATCCTAAAAAAATCTGAATTATTGGCACAGTACTTGAAGGAGAAATAAATAAAACAAAATGTCTTTTGCATCTAGACACACATTTGATTGAAGATAATTTAAAAGATAATTTAAAAGTTCATTTAAAATTTTGCTTGGTAGACAAAGATGGGTGTAAGGTGACTAGAGCACAAAATCACTTAGATCTCTACAAGTAAAAATGTATGTCACTTATTGTAGAAGAGAAGTTGGCTGACCCTGCTGTTCACATCTGACAACCTGACCCATAAACATTAGGAAGAAGCTACCTGCCAAGAATGCTCAATTTACATTGCCTGCCACATCTTTACAGCTGGAACGGGAGATGCCTGAAAGCCTGTTTTTTCCTTTTTTTATTCTTTCCTTAATAGCGAGGCAAAAGTCTGCCTTCTCTTGAATCTGAAGTAGGACAGTGAGTCATTCTAGTTCTTTGTACTGTAAAGTTGGAGGCATTGCAGAGGGCACTGCTCTGCACTATAAAACCAAAGGGAGCGTTTCAGGTGTAATTCTCTCCAGTGCTGGTGGAAGTACTGTGATGGTAGTTACCACATAAGGCACAGCACTGCTACACAAGTTGACCCCTGGGGAGCATTTAGTAAATTGTAAAGGTCTGAGAAAGCACAAAATAAAGGGAGATGGACTTTTCTTCTGAACACACTGGTCTCATTTCCGCAGGTACTGTGAAGAGCAATAAGGAAGTTAAAAGTTGCCCAGCAGCAGCAACTACCCTTGCACTTCATGAAAAAGATGGCTCCACCCTTGTGCTGGAAAACCACAAATTGATGCTTGCAGAGAAATGCCTTCCATCAGCAGCTCACAGGAAAGATGCAGGGCAGAGAGCAGGATGACTTTTACACTACTGTGACTACTGAGGGCTTTTTTGAAATCATACAGATTTTTCTGTCTGTCACTGTCCAACAAATAAAATAAAGGGCCAGCCTGCTCACCAGTATTATACTTCCCTAAATTGTTCTGAAATGCCCAGGAAGTATTGGGAAACACCAACCAACAGTGTGAATTTCTTCCCCTCAGTGAACTATCTACATGTCAAAATGCAGTTTTATAATGTTTTGACAAAACCCTACAGTCCCGCCAGCTGGTTAAATCCTACCAGGAGCTCAACTCTGATCCTTGTTCTGGCATTGACGTGCTCTGCTGCATTGGGAATGCTGCATAGAATTAGAAGTCCTTTATCCAGATTTAAGTTAAGGATGACAACTGTCCTGAGAGCTCTGGAATTCACAGATGAAAGCTAGTGTATCGGTCCTAAGTTTTACTTGTCAGTGGTCACTCACTAAAATGGCCCACTTTCTGTAGCACAATGTCATTACTTTTTGTTCCCAGTTCCTCTGAGGGTGATGTTGTAATGTCAGGGCCTAACTGAGGTTTTCTGGCATGGTACTGCCCTTCCTGGGAATGCCATATGTCAGAGGAACAACATGAAAAAACCTTAAGCGAAATCCTTAGACCTATCAGCTTCAATGAGTTGCTCCGGTTTGTATCTTGTAGAGTCTTAATATTAAAAATGCACAGGGACAGACAATTACCTGAGGGATTTAAAAAAATATTTTTATCAGAGCTTTTTCTCTTCTACCCTTTGGAAGGATAATGAACTGTAAAATGGATTCCCAAAAATAGGTAAAGCTAACCCTTTCAGCTGCTAAGTATACCTTGGTTTGGAATTTCTTTGAATCTGGGGTGCAGGTGTGACTTTTGCTCCTGCTGCTTTTCCATAGTTAGTTATAAAAATATGTCAAGGCTTTTCATAAAACAAATTCTTTGA
Organism: Ptilonorhynchus violaceus; assembly: GCA_013397565.1. Taxonomy (NCBI): domain Eukaryota; kingdom Metazoa; phylum Chordata; class Aves; order Passeriformes; family Ptilonorhynchidae; genus Ptilonorhynchus; species Ptilonorhynchus violaceus. The sequence continues at coordinate 194,120 of VZRJ01002950.1, forward strand.
AAATGTGGCTTTTTAAAACTTATTTTTATTTATTTATTCTTAGAGCAACATCCATGTAAGACCACTTTAAAGGCAAACAGCAGGAAGAAGCCCAGACAACAAATGTAGCACACCAAGTCTTTTCTTATAAATTCTTTCCCTGCATCTCCCTCTGCCTCCCTCCCCACTGCAAATAAAGGACTGAAGAAAGGAAGAAAAGGCTTACACAGCAACATTTGTATCCCTGCCTTTAGCTAGTCACATTTTCCTAGCTTGAGGTGATATGCATTATTGAAGAATGTCCAGCACTCTCAAGTAAATATGTGCCACTCAAATAAATAACTGTGCACTAAATTCCTCTGTACTCTTGGGCAGTGTTTATAATAACCCACATACAGCCCAGTTTTCACTTTTCATCCTTATTTTCATTTTTCAGGGAACAAATTTTTTAGCAAATGTCTCAGATACACAGAATGAAATAACAGATTGTATTAATTGTCGAATCAGTACAGCAGTGTTGTGACAAAGCAGTATTCAAATGTGGCTGCCTGATTTCAGCCATGTAAGTCCATGCACAGGCTAAAGATCTGTACAGCAGCTGGTACTGTGAGATTTTGGGTGTCTAACCTCAGGTATCTGGCTTAAAATATTGGATTTGTGTTGCGTAAAAGTATAGTTAGTTATTATCTAGGAGTTAATTAACCAGTATAAATTAATTTAGTAACATCTTCCTTTTATTACAACCTGACACAAGGAATCTGCAACAATATTTAGTAAATTACAACTTGAGCAATTCCCCATTAACTGCATAATTTCTCTCATAGATTCTGCTCTCTCAAGTTGTTCCACTAAACATTTTACTGCTTTTAAGTTAGGATAATTATAGTGAGCTGTACAGTGTCTGAGATTTTAAAAGAAAGATTTTGGGGGTGATGTATAATTGTTCTTCCTTTTTATGACTACCTGACAAAGGTCAGTCATTTGTAATTTCCTTGAATTGTGACTCATTTAACTGATATCTACCTGTGTGGTTTTGGTGCATGGCTACTACTCTGATCTACTGGCAAGATATAATTGTTTCAAGGTTACACAGCAGAACCTTTCTAATCATGTGAGTTGAATATTCCTAAGCCATTTTGAGTCTGGTGTTTTAGCAACCTTCATGGACTTCATGAAAGGAATTTAAGGTGAATCTCTCAATCTTTCATCATATGGTAAAATGGTATCTAGTGTATCTGCAGAGGAGATTTAAAAATATTTTAACATCTTCCAGTTTTCTTTCAGAGACAAATTCACTCTTTCTTTGGTATTAAAATTATTTCTATGTGTAAATTTTTACAAGGGGAGAAATTAGGCAGGACTATTTGTACTGGGCATTCAGGTGCCTTGAGCAATATCAGCAAAACTTTCTTGATAGCATCTACTTTCAAGTCTATAATGCCCCTTGAACATAAGTGAATACCTTGTGTTTGTATTAGCTGGAACTAATGTAAAGGACATTGTTCAAGAGTTACTCCTGTAGATAATGTATATCAGAGAAACTGCTACCTGTAATGGGAGATGGAAGTGAGTTGGGGTGCCAGAACAGTCTATTGTCTAATTGTCAGCTTGCCTGACACATTCACTGTCTTAGGTTACACACAGCAGTCAATATCTTGATTTGTACATTTGGGTTAAAACACTCACCCTTGAATGTGCAGGATTCAGGATAATTTATCTTCCGAACCCAAGGGTTTCAAATGTACAGGTCTACCCCACAAGGACAGTGTGCTAAACAGGACTGTAAGCTATTTTGGATAAATATATTTGTTGTAGTACTCAACTATGAAGCTTCTTGCTGTTAGATATTGTGCAGGAAACAAAAATATTTAGAAATTAATTAGGCTGATTTATTTCATGGATGTCCATCGGTGGCTGTTAAACGTACCAGCCTGGATGCAACTTCTGCCTTAAAAAATAATAACAAAGAAAATATTAGTAAAGAAATAATAAAAAGGTATGGGTGGGAGAAACCTTAAGCTTCTTGTTTTTGCAGGGTAGAAAGTTATGTCAGTCCATATTTCAACTGTTTCTTACAGTCTTCCTTTAAGTAACCTCTATTAACCATTGTTAGACATGATACTGAGTGACCTTTGGTCTGTTCCAGCATAGGCCCCATTATGTACTTAATGACACATCTCTGCACTCTTTGATACCACAGGACCCAACTTCAATCCCAGAGAGGGCAGACTGGGCTGTGGGAATGAAGTGCCTTGGAGCATGAGGGAGGCTGCTTCCTCAGGGCCCCCTGCCTCTCTCTTACAGAAGCTGGAACTTGTATCATGCATGAGGCAAGGCTACAAAGGTTACCTCCTGGTGAGGTCATTGAAAAGCTGATTTCTATTTCTGTCCCTGATACTGATGCAGAATTTCTGCCTGATGCTAGGGAAGCTGCTTAAAATACATTTTTTAGAGTGCTGACTAATGACCTTTCCCATTTCTCTAAGACCTGCTTTTGGTACTTGGTGGTAGGAGTTCCCCAAATGGGAAAGGAGCCGGTGCTGATGGACTGGTGTGGAGGCTGCTCTTTGGGAGGTGAGATTTGAGCAGGGTGAGCAGGCAGAGCACTTAAGTCTGAGTCATCTCAGACAGCAAGTTCCCAAATCAGTGGTTCTTAATCTTGGTGCTTTAGCTACGCAATGTAAAATGAGGATAATATTGCAGTCATACTTTATAGGCAGTTGTAAAACTAAAGGCATTGCCGTTCATGAAATATAGTCATGGGCACCACAGAGAAGTCTAAACAAATGGCTTCAAAGAAGAGTTTGAATAATGCAGTGCAAACAAGACCTAAGGCCATACTTTACAGAAAAAGAAGATAAAAAATTTGTGAACACCTCATTACTTTCCTGAACGTAATCCATCCTTGTACAGAGGAAGACAGAGGTCATGTGTAAGAATTGACCAAGTAATAAAAACACAAGACTGAATTAACACTGCGGAGGTGACTTTTTCTGCATGTTTGTCATTTGTTGGTTTTTTTTCTGGAGCTGGGAGTGTTTTTTGAGATGGCATATGTGTGCAATATGCATACAAGCTCATATGAAAATTAGGTTAACTGGGCTCACAAAATCCTCAATAGCTTAAGAAAAAATCAATGACCTTCCTTTTTTTTCTTGCTGATTCTATCCAAGAAAAAGATGATTTTTTTAATTGAGTGCCAAGCTCCTAACAGCTGATTTTAGAGACAACAAATTATATGGTGGCTGCCAGAGTTGGTACAACCCCAGTCACCTGGCGTCACCAACCATCTGTCAAAAATTTTTGAGGGGTGCACTCCATTAGTTTCAGAGCCACTAACAAAGTCAGGAGAATGTTTTTCTGATATTTCCTATAAATTGCCTGATGTTTTCTAGATAAGCCCTTCTGTATCCTCAGAATGTATTTCAAAAGAGAAATTAGGACACCCATAGCAAAACAATTGTGCCTGTTCATCCAAAGAATGGTGCCATATAAAAATGGATGCTTCAGGCAAATGAATCTGAAACAGGTATAGAGACCTCAGAGAGAAAGGTGTCATGTAGCTTGTACACAGGATTTTGAACAAATTTCTCGGGTATTTCAGCTTGCTGGGAATGTTTTTAGTTGTTTTTTTTTCCAAATTGAATTGTTGGAACACTATTTCTGAATTTTTTTCATGTGTCTAGCACATATTTGGACATAGAAGATTCTGTATTGCCCTGAAATAGACAGCCAGTTAGGAGAGTAAGAAATAGTTTTTACATTTTGGAATTTGGCTTTTAAAATTTTACTGGACTTTTGGTCACATGTGAGCTAATAGGTTTCCACAGATAACCCACTGAATTTCCCTCATGTATAACATTGTGTATTGCTTATCTATAAAATTGGAATAGCAAAATAAGATCCCTACTGAAAAAAGGAAAAGAAAAGGAAGGAATAAACATCATTGAATAGCCATCAGCCACATTTTTTTTTCTGATATTCATTGTAAAAACGTATAATGCCATCTAAATTTTGTGGATGATTCCAGCCTTTGCTTCTGTGTCTTTTTGTCTTTTTATAATCTTCATGCTTTTTAAGTCCTGATCTCTGTAAAATCTTTCCAATATTTTAAAACAGAAATGAACAAACTTCTTTATTTTATATCCTTTGGGAGAGAAAGATTGATTCTTTTTGGAGGTAAGGGGTAAGGGTTATTGGATTTACATGTGTTAAGAATTGATGGAAGAAAGCTCAGCTGAAAGAAATGAATTTTGTATTTAGTGCTGAAAGCAATAAAGGGTCATTTCTCAGCCAAGCACCTGTGAAAATTCTGTGTTCCATATTCACAAACCTCCTTCTGCAGCACAGCAAATTTATTGGTTCTAGTGAGAAAACATTATTGCTGGGATCTTGTGGTCACTGTGAGAACTGATGTCTTGGAGATAGATCTGATCTCACGAAGCCCTCCAAAGACCAGCAGATTGGCCTTAAACTGGAAACAGTCTGAATGCCAGATGTTGGAATTACATCTTCACAGAAACAGTGTAAGATAAAGCAACTGATGGTGATTCAGCATACACCTTTGTTTCTTCCTAAGGTTTGTTGTCTAGAGCATTTTTTGGTGTGCTTTATTTCTTTTGAGCTTGAAATTTGACATGTAAGTTCTTAAAAGAGAAGCTTATACTGAGCAAGTGTATCTCTTTTCTGACTATAAAGCGCAAAAGAAGAGTCATTGCCTTATGTAGCTTTCTTAACTCATTTCATATTACATTTAGTAGAACTGGTTAGAAATGAAGTAGCTGAAAGAACAAAGTCCTTGGGTCTCAGCTGTGCATTGGATCAGTCCAAGAAAATCTTGCTGCACTTTTTCACATTAATGAGACTTTACAAGAAGACTTTATACAGATAACTTAAGGTTTTTTTGCTACAGTGAGCTACTGATTTGCCATGCTTCCCGATAATGAAGTACATCAAGGTTCTTTTAAGGCACAGAGCTATAAAGTTTGGGGTTTCAGTTCAAAATGAACAAAAGCCAGTGTGCAGTACATCGAGGCCCTGAATTTGAGGAACCTACACAAACACATATTGAGGCTTGCATTGCACAATGTTGCACAGAGTTTCAGAAATAGCTGCAGGTGGCATGTACAGCATCCATATCCTTTATCTCCCTTTAGCTGGCCATGGTGTTAACCATGCAGGAATAAACAGGCAACAGTAGTAAACAGTCTTAACTCCAATAAAACTATTATGGCAGTGTGGTTTTACCTGATACAGGTTCTAAGAAGGAATTGCAAATTAGAAGTAGGTAGGTACATAAGTAGATAGTTAGTTATTGAAATAGCATGTGCTGCTGCCTAAAAAAAAAAAGCTTCAGAAACTAATGTCATTAAGTACACAGGAGAAATGACAGTCCTCTTCGTCAAGAAGGTATGCTTAAGAAATTTGGCCTGTATCCATTCATAATGGTGTGGGTACTTCAGAAAAAGACTGTTGAAGTGATGGAAAGTAACATTGGTATAAATTCACATCATACGTTTTAGGTTGTTATAAACATCTTAACTCGAAATCTCATATTTACAGAACACACACATTCCATGTTTCTCAGAGACAGACAACTACCTTTTATCACTGACAGACAGAGGGCTTGAACTCCCCACTTTTATTCTTCTAAATAAATCTGACATTCAAGACCAAAATTACTGGGATAAATATTCTCCATTTTATTGTAATGATTGCCTGATTGCTTTTTTTGTTTGTTTGGATGGTTTTTTGTTTTTTTTTTTATTTGCTCGGGGTTTGTGTGTGTGTGAGAGACAGAATCAAAAGATCAACTTTTTTAACTGCCTACTGTGCAAATTAAACTAGGAATCTGCTCTTCTTCTCTTCCACATCATCATCAGTAATAAATATTCTGCAGCTGGAATTCATCTGTCAAGTTTGATGGTGATATATGAGCCAGAGTGAAATCTTGTGCAATCTTTCAGAGCTGTCTTGGTTTTGCAATGCTAACATTACAAAACCCTTGTTTTATTCAGTAAAGTAAGCAGATATACATCAAGTGTATATGGGGAATAGATTGGCTGGGTAAGAGTATGGAGGTTTTATAATAATTTCTCAAGCTGTAACTGCACTCTAAAGCTTTGAATGTGGTGACACAGCTAGTTTGACAGCATCACCACTTTAAACCTCTTAACATCACTGCAGGGTATATTAACACACCCAGCTTTGCCATAAGGGAGAGGATCACACTCAAACCCTGAAGTAATAAAGTAAGTGCTCCAACAAACATCGTCAGCAGCTAACCACTGACCCACCCACCCTCTGCCTGGGGTAAGCATTTCTGGCCACTGAACTTCACTTATCTTCTTAAGAAAGAAATTTATTACAAAGGAAGGGCAGTTTTGCATACTATTAGTCTACTTGAAATTATATTTAGAGTACAAATTTGATTTTGTAATGATGTGACATGCATAAAAAAACCCCAAGTATTCTGAAAGTTCAGAAGCATACCATGATTTTGCATATTTTGTCATAACACTAATACATAACATGACATGCTTTAGCTTAATATTTTTAGCCTTAGATTTTCTAGATTGATTTTTCAAGGTGAAGAGTAGACATTTGTTCCTGCGTGGCATAAGCAGATGTTCACGTATGTACTTACGTATGGTGGTTCTGTTAGTATCAATTTGCTTGGAAAAAAATGAGCTTTGTATGCATTAATTGTATGCATTAATTATGTTTTGAAAGTAATAATTCTCTGGAAAATGTCATTCCACTCAACATATTTTCAAGAATTCATCAATAGCACAATAGCCTTTAGATGTCTGTCCAATAAACATTCATTTTGTACTTGTATATGGATGAAGCTGTAGGATTCACCTTCATGAGCTTTGCAACAATGTGTTTTCATGATAAAAAAAGTATTTGCTAGCAAAATAGCTTGAATTTTATTTCGGAGTGGACTGAATCTCCATGCATTCTTAAAATCACAGGATCTGCTTACCAGGTGCCAAGAATATATGTGTTGGAATCAGTCCTGTTACTAGAACCAATGCACTGCTGGTGAAATAAGAAGTGGACATATGGTGATTTGGCAGAGCTGTAGTGAAGAACCACGAGAGTATTGCACTTTTGCGCTGTCACTATCTAAACCCTTCCCAACTCTGAGTACAGCAAGAATCATCACCCCTTTAGGTTAATATCTCCAAGGAAATGTGCAGTACTAACCAAAGTCTCTGCAGTCTCTGACAGCGGAACACTGACTGTTCGTAGGCATGAACTAATTAATTATTTTTTTCCTGAATCTGAGGCACTTAGGCTGTATTACAGGTTCTTACACCCTTTCTTTTCTTTTTTTTTTTTTCAATGCCCAGGATTCTTTTTTATTTCATTGTACTTTACTTTTTGGGTCTGTCTAGGTGAGGAATTATAGAGACAAAAGCCAGAAGTATTCCTGAAGACTGCTAACTCCAGAAAGTATGTCCAAGGAGTATAGTGATGTGTTGTATCTAATTATGTTTCTCCAGCTTATTCTGGACTGCTTTTCTGTCCAGAAATGGCTTTGTACAACCTTCTCAGGCAATTTATTCTGCTTCCCATCCTTTATTATGAAAATTGTATGTGATTACATATTGTGCATTTATATATAAATGTGTGTGTGTGCGTATATATGTATATGTAGATGTGTGTATATATATATGTATATGTGTGTGTGTATATATATATATATACATATAAAAATAAATCTACCTACATTTCTTTAAATGAGCCCTGTTCTATTTTGTTCTGGGCCTGGGGATATGAAGAAAGAATTCACCCCATCCTCTTCATCAAAAGAAAGTACCACTGTTCCATGTCTACAACTTCACGTTTTTCCACCCAGTCTAATACAAGCCCAACTCTTTTATCAGTAAGAGTTTGCTTAGAATATTGATATTTTCTTATTCACACACAGGTCTACTTTTTGTTATTGGAAAGCTATGCTTTGTAACTCTCTAAATGGTCTTTCTTTCTAACATGGCCTGAATGTTGTCCAAGAAAATTCTTTGAAATTACCTCCTCATAACTAATTTTTAGGTTTTGTTTTAGAAGAGTTTATTACCCTGTAGTGCAGTAAATATGATTTGCCATTGAAAATAACAGACAACAGTTGGTACATTAACCTCACAGCCCCTGCTTCAGTGTTTGTTGGACTATATTTGGACTTCTCTTGGCCTTTCTGGAGCCATGTTTTAGTTTGTGTATCTAAAAACAGTTATCTAATGACTAGGGGGCACTTGCATACTATACTTAATCTGTTGTACAACTCTATGGTGTATATATGTTACTAAAACACACAAACATACATACTTTTAATACACATTTAAGGGTGTTTAATATAGAGGTTGTAATAATAAGTAGTTATTCTGTGCAAATGAACTACCCATGATCCTGGGTTAAAATGCCATGTAGACAAGTATGGGCATGACTTGGGAAGAGAGGCAGAGGAAGGTATGGGAGACTCAAAACTGTAACAGCTCAGTTAGAATGATTGCCACATATCCAAGAAAGGTAACCTTGGGAACCAACGAAAGCAACTTCAGGGGTAACTAAGGAAATAAAATGAACCCATTACCATATATAACAAATTTGTATGTAAAAGGGAGCTGAAGAAGTAAAAGCATAGTGTAGGGCATATTAGGAAACACATAAGAATTGCCCCAAGTGGACCATATAATGAGGAAGAAGAAGTTATCGGTGTCAGTGTCATACTCCTCCCAGCATGGCACACAGGACACTTGTCATATGGACCCAGTTGAAGGTATCATTTAACTGAGAAGCCAAAGTGCCTGTGGAAGGGTGAGCAGAATCACAAAGAAAGGAATTAGACATTCTCTGTATGTCACTGGAACTGTGCTTTTCTTGAACTATCAGAATTAGGATCACTATAAGGAAACTAATAATAATTCTCTGGGTTTTGTGTTAAGATTTAATTAGACTAACAATATAATTCTTGGGTATGTTCCTTTTGCTCATAAGAAGATTTTGAATCTAATTAACCATTAAAAGTTAAACACCCTCTGTAACTTGGTGCAACAAATGGATAATAAAATACATATAAGGCCAGGTATTTCCTTGTAAGCAGTTTCAAAATATACTTCTCACCAATATTTTTATATTAGTCTTTCATTAGTAAATGAAAAGCAAGGAATGCTTATTGGTTACTTAAAGCAAGCTAGTGAAAGTAAGAAAAGCCTTTTGGATACAAACAAGTCTTTCAGTCAAAGACCTGAGCAACTTGTTCAGATGCAGCAAATTGAAATTTAAAGATCAAATCACTGCAAGTATGCAAAGTGTTTTGTGTTCATGTATATAAAGTATTTTATTTCATGGTTCATTATAAATCAAGGCTGTGCCCATACTTTCTAATTGCAGCGTTCTCTTGTTGGTCCTGTTTGGAAAGGATGCTGATTGCTTTAGTACATACAGGATCCAGATTAATTTATTTCTTGAAGGGAGAGTGAGTAGAATTACCAATTATCTTTTGTAAATATTTGGTGTATTACATATTTGTTTTTAACTTTGAAATTGCTGTTTCTTGTTTATCTTTGGGGTTTGGAAGCCTCCCTTACTGAAGTAAAAAGGTGACAGATGAGCAGTGTAACACTCAAATGATTATTTTCTGTGTGTTTTGTGAATGGGGAAACCATAAGACTGCTTCTTATTTCTGCTGCTTAGGAGGCTGGAAAAGGTAAAAGATAATGTCAGATTGGGTGACCAGTAATAAAGTCTTCCTTTCCTGCTGTGTTATATTGAAAGTTAGAGTAGACTTTTTCGTAGTAAATATTTCCATAGCATTACAGCTATCAGTCATACTCTGATTTCAACATGTGATGATTTAACTTTATGAGACATATTTTTGTAAGAATTAAATAACTGCAGAAAAGTTTGAGTGAAAATGGTGTCATAAACATGGAAAAGAGCAGCCTGGCTAGTTTTACTTGTACGGACACATGGCCTCAAAAGACTGTGATGGTGTAAATGGCAGATAAAGGCTCACTGCGTTGATTTTTCTGTTGCCACTGATCAAAATACTGAAGCAGTGTGATTACTTCAATCCCTGCAGCATGGTATTAGCTACTTCAAAGCTGTTGAGCTGAATGTGCACTGAAGTAAAAGCTTCTGACACGATATTAAAAACAAAAGCTATGGTAACTTTCATGTACTAAACACAATGAAACTCGTCTCTAAGTTCAGAAGACCTCAGTGTAAACATTCTGTCAAAGCTACAAATCGAAAATTCCTTTATAGTCACTGGAAAAATAATATAATTTAAATATTTGCTTTAAGATGAATTACATCTTTGACTCCATTGATCATGGACTGATTTTTATGGCCTCTAAAGGAAGCTTAAGGTGAGTAGCTCAGATATAGATCTCTGGCTGAATATTTCTACATTAATCAGATAGCCCATTGCACTCAAAATATTGTATTGACGAAACAGAAACACACCTTACATGCAAAGCTAAGAATTTATTTTTAGCGTAATTGAAATCTTAAAAGCCTAATGAAATGTGTTAGTACAGATCTGATTAGTTTATGGAAAACAAAAGAGAAAGAAAGTAAACAAACTATTACAGAAAAAGTCTTAACAACAATAAATAAGTACAATACAATTAAAATTTTTATATGCACTCTTTCTAGTACCTATTTAATTTCTCTGCTGTTATGCTCATCCATCCAGACCCCTCTGAGTCCTAAGGTGAGTGACTTCAGTCTGGCTGGAGGTGGAAGGGTGATTTATTTAAAAGGAGCTGACAGTGTCCCAGACTCTCCACCAAGAGGATAGTGATGGGTTATTTTCCCCTAGAAAAAGTGTGAAATCAATCACAATGGCATCCTTTTCCACACATCGGGCTAGCCTGTATGTTTTCTAGCATGTTTTACACCCTCATCTTCCTTGGTCTGCAAGTCCATGTCATGCTGAAATTTCCTGTTTACAATGTGGGTTAGGTATGTTGAGTACTTGTTCGCCATTCTCTTTGTTACCCTAAGATTTGTTTCACCCAGCACTCATGGTTACATTTCTTTATCTGCTCTTTGGTGAGCTTTTTCAAACTCTGGAGTCTTCAATGTCAACCTCCCTCCTACCATCCCATGCCTGCATGCTCCTGCATGCTATCTCTTGTCCTACCTTTCAGGGGCTCTCTGTCATACCAGACCCGTGTTTCTCTAAATTGCATCATTATGCTGCAGTTTTGAATAATGTAGTTTACCCAGAATGTCTGTTTGTTACTACTGTGTATATAAAAATTATACCATAGAAAGGTAAGAAATAAAATTTGATGTAGACACCTCATTACTGGAGAACTTGCTATTGTAGCTAAATATGCCAAAACAAAGCTCCAGGAGGCAAAACACAAGTTTGAACAAAGCATGCCTGATGGGCCTCAGCTCTGAGGACTTTGAGCATGAGTGGCCACCTTGTAGACACTGCAGAACTGCTTTTCTAGGCTACAGGGTGCAAGTCCTCCCAGAAATGCCCGTGGTAGCAATGGCAGGAGGACCACGAGCATTAGAAGCAGGACAGGATTTGGCTACTTAGGTCACTAGGATTTCTGGCATTTGGAATAATGAGTAAGTCAAGATTCTATCTGGGATTTTCAGAAATGGATTTTTCTACTGTATAAACATAATGAGTAGTTTGCAATGAGATCTTACAGTATGAGAAACTGATAATTTCTATTTTCTTCTCTAGTTGTTGAGATTCTCATTGCACAGATTGAACTGTATTAGCTCCATTCAGCCATGCTACCCTGCAAACAAGACCACGTGACTGTTGCCAATAGTTTGAATATGAAGGAACTTCTTACCTCTAAAGGTGTGATAAAAAGATGTGGGAAAAGTAGGGGCCAAATTGATAAAGTTCATTTTAAGCCCAGCTGGAATTTAGAAGAGTACTTTAACTAGTTTAAACATGGATTTACCCCATGTATGAATGAGAAAAAATTTGATTCTGAGCTCTAAAGAGCAAAAATAATACCTTATTGTGACAGGCAATTATAAAGTGAGCTTCAGAAAGGAATCATGTAAAAAGGGGAAAATGAGATTGTTTTCAAGAACCTTTTTCAACTAGATTGATTCAAAGGAGATTGTTGCTGAGAACCCTTTTGTCACAAAATTCTGCATGAGCGGGATTTTGGGGGAAAAGAAGCCCCAAATGACTGTAGAAAGGAAAGAGAGTGGACATTTATAGATTAATAGATGATGTAGTAAGAGGATAGCAAGAACCATTAAACTGCTGCAGTGTGCAACAGTGTGCAACTAGCAGCAACAGAAGGACACAAGTCCCTTTTAGCATGTTCCTGACTTGCTGATCAAGGATATTGCACAGCAGGAGGCAGTGCATTATAGCCAGCAGCTGAAGGAGGCAAACACAGCAGCTGTTGTAGGATGCTGACGGCTGTGGGTGGGTCCATTGATCCACTGAAACAGGGTAAAATTCAGAGAATGTTTGCCAAAATTTCATTCATATCCAGTTAGAAAAAAAAAAGTCTCCTTGTGGTACACAATGGAAGGCTTTAGAAAATTGTTAAAAATAACAAAACTGGGAAGATTGGTCTTTATGCCATAATAATTCGGATGCCAGGTAGTGCTTTTTTTGACTTTACAGAAAGAAAGAAACACAGAGCTTGAAGTATTGTGCTTCAGGGTTACCCTGATGCTATTCAACCCTCTTATGTGTTCAAACTTGGTTTTAGTGCTTTTCTAAAGATCTTGAATTGTGAGTATGTAGAGGCATGATTACTAGAAACTGGTACAATTTAGAATTGTGTTGGAGGAGGAAAAAATGGAGCACAAAATTAGGGTGATGCTTTTTGCAGCCACCTATGTAAGCAATTATAATGCAAAGAACATCTAAAGCAATTTAAAGCCTGCAACTGAAGTTCTTATCTACTCTCTAGTTAGAACAACTGCAGTAACATAAATGGGTATCTTTACCACATTTGGTATGATTTCTACCCCAAATAAAATCTAATTTGAGTCACAAAATGATGATGCCCTTTTATGAAATGTGATGGAGTTTTCTGTGGTAATTTTTTTTTTATTTACTCATCCTAGTTAATAGTCATGAAAGAAATTAATGAATGACTAAAGTGTACTTGTTAATAAAATAGAAGACAGCATAATTCTTAGCTATTCACTCTATAGATTTCATACAGAAAATAAAGGTAATTTTACCTATCATCTTCCCCCTTTTCATTAGATATTCATATATTATTATAAAGAATGTGCAGTACTGACCAATTCTCTTTAAAGACAGTTTTTCTAAAATTAGAAATATAGTAAATCCTTCTGAATATGTTTACATATGAAAATTGTCAAATTTGCAAGTATATTTGTGTCCTGTGCATTTCTTAGATTAAAATTTTAGTTAAGCAGTGATAAATGAATACATACAGGTTTAATGAATTTTGTTAAACTTCACTGCAATGAGAATGCATTGGCTCAGTTACAGTTAAATCTGTGAACAGCCATTATGTTAATGAAATCATTAGAGCTCTGTTCTTTGAAATGTTACTTGAAAAGCTGCTCCACAAAGCTCTTCACATTGTGAGAATAAGACAAAGCCTGAAAATATTCATCCTCAGACATAAAGGGCTGTGAAGGAGATAATGCAAGAGGCAGATATCAGAATTCTGTTTACTTCTGAAACTCTAAGTTCAGAGTGGCATTAAGTGGCCAGCAAAAATATGTGGGATGGTTTCATCACAAGGTCCAAATGAAACATAAGTGTATTTTCAAACTGGGGTTTGTTGTCTTTTTTTTTATTTTACACCAACCAGTGGTTGGTTCCCTTCCAAAATAACCTGGTGCTGATACCTTCTATTCTGTCACCTAATTTATTCCATTTGCTTTAAGAGTTTAATTATTATTTAAAAAAACCCTGTAACTATTATGCCATTACAATATAGTGTATATACTCCAAGCTGCCACCTTTGTGTACAAAAATCATGACTGCTTGTCTTTAGAAGTACACAAAAGTTCTACGTATAAATGTGTGCTCGGTTTTGACACTTTGCCTCTGCACCTCTGAATATTTGGAACTGTCATGCTCAATTCCTTCATTGAAGTAGGCAGTAGGACTAAAAAATCCCTGATTTTGCAGTCAGACACACAAGCAGAACTCTTTCCCATTAAAGTAAAGCAAAAATAGCTGTAGACTTGAGATTTCAAAACCAAAGCAGTTACTTATTATTTTCAACGTTTCCTTCTCCTTTGCTCACCAGCTTATGGTACATGCCTGTCCTTATTTCTTATCCTTGACTCTTAAAAAACTTCTTTGTGGTGATTCAAAATCAGCCAAGCACCAGGAAAGCACTGGAATTGTTCTGTTGAAGGCTCAGAGAAGACATGATGATATATGATGGTTGCACTGATGGTACCATGGATTAGACTTGATTCTTTCCTTTGAACTGCAAAAATGCACATAACATATCTATAAGAACATAAGATATATTTTAGAGATATGTAGTTGTTAATGTAATTAAGTTGTTTTAACTTTATTATTAAAGGAAAGCTGCAAATATCTGCACAAGGGACTTGTTTTACAGCTGTGTCATTCTCCCACCCCGAGTTATTTCTTAAAAAAGGAAGGCAGGAATCATGACCATTTGCTGTGAGACAATTTGTTCTCTTGAAAGTCTGGAGGCACTTCTTTGTCTTAGGAGGTCCACAATATCAGAAATGTTTTCTTAATCATTATTAATCAGCATGGACAATCTGATCTTTGTCCATTACAGAGTCAATAAACTAGTTTCTTAATACAACTTATCTTGACTTTCTCTAAGTGAAATTGAAGTTCAATCAACCATTAAGATTTTTGATTGCAGTCTTTTTACTAGTCTTACTCAAACAGAATTTGGGGACCAAACAAATGTAAATATATGTTTATTAACTAAACTACAGGAATTTTATTATTCCAGTCTCTCCTATGTGCTCCTTCAGTTTTCCTCCATCAGTGTCTGAAGGGTAGGGAACTTACATACACCTGGCACACTGTTTCTTTTTGTTTTCTCCAAAGCCAGAGGGAATCTGCAGCACTGCAAAGGAGCCTGCATCGTGTGTTATGCCCGGTCTGTCCTTGCCCTTTGTTATGCTTCATAACAGGGTCTGCCCACCATGGGGGGTATGCTGTGGCTTCTGATTTCAAGGACATGAAATTGTCATCCAACAGGGCAAACCAGGGGCGGCTTCATACTTTTAGAGGAATTGTATGACTACATCTAAGAACATATCAATATTTCTTCCTAGGTTGTGGTTTGTCACAGCTTTTTTTCAGTAAGCATCCTAATGTCTTATTAAAATAAGAGAGGACTGCATTTCCTTCACAGTTATGTAAAACAGGGCCCACATTTACCAGCTCAGATGGGGATTTAAGAAATTAACTTTGGCACTCAGGCTTATTTGTTTATAGGTGGAAATGTGCAGGCTGAAAGCATAGCAGCAATATAAAATGGTATGTACAGATAAGCAAGCCAAATTGTGATTAATATGAGATTCAACAACCTCAGCTGTGCAGTTTCTTCACTCGCTGTGATTGTTACAGGTGAATAGCCAACAGCAAAATTTGACCCCTTAGCTCACCCTTTCTGTTAAATCTATATCTATATTCCTAATATATGTGTGCTTACTTTTCTTTTCCTAATGTCTCAGTATAGTATTGCATTAAGGCTGGGTACTCATAGGAATATAGGATGGTTTGATATTGGCAGCAGCACACCGTATGCAGCCAGCACAGCAGTGATGAGTCACAGCAACAGTCAATCAATACCGTAAATTACAGTTTTTAACATCGTAGCCGTGCTGTCACATACTCTTCTGTACTTCTGTCAATGCTTATCTTATGCTCCCAAATGCATGAACTCTTCTCTACTACAAAATTCATAGAAACCAATGAAAAACATACTGCTATCATTCACTGAATATAAACTCAATATAAAATAAACCAGAAGTAATATGCTTACCTTTTTTTTTTTTTTTTCCCCTGAAGCCCTTCTGGAGTGGCACAGAAACTGCATAAGGAACAGAACTCTTTCAAATCTTTATGTGTATTTAAACTATGATATCCTCTTTTGCTCTGCAGCATTGGACTGGAAAACCAAAACTTCAGGCATCTTCAACTGATATTTTTTTCAAAACATAGGGTAAGGTAGAGAATAGATAAATGGAAACCTGACATGGTACAAGGCAGCTCTGAGCAGAGGCACGTTGCTCATTGCTCTCAGAAAGATTCAATGTATACTTCCCATTAGTGTTTATTAGTGTATTCACAGAACCATGTTTAAATGACTATTTAACTTTCAGTACTCATTAGCTAGTGTATAGTCAGGTCTAGCACCTGCAGCACTTCTGATGTTGATGAATCTACAGATATTAAACTTTTGTGGGTTTCTTGCAGTAGCAAGGCCCCAGTTTTCAAAATTATGAGTTTCCACTAGACACAGGATCTATCACAGCAGCATTTTATTGCTGTGGTGTTTAGGCACCTCAGTTTAACTGAGCAGTTGACCCACTTCTGAGCCATGCAGAAACTTAAGACTGACTGTATTAAGGTGTTTCTGCATTAATTACATCTGATAAATTATTACTAGTTATTACCTGTTGAGTTCAACTGTGGACCCATTACTTAAGTGAAATCTAGATAGGTTTAGCCTTGATTGTTGCAATATGAGATATGTTTTATGAGAATTGGACACAGAAGTAGTAGCTTGACTCCTGTTTCAGAGCATAAGCTACCAATTATTTTTTCACTAACTACATTAGCACAATGAAAAAACCCTCAGTAAATGCATCTCTCTCGGGCTCCTTCGGGAAAGCTTCTGGTCTTGAAATGAGAAACCCTGAGCTTAGTTCCTTTTCCTGTTAGCAGTCACTATGATGACCTTAAGTGAATGCCTTGTTTAGTTTTAATGTCTGTTAAGTATAGCTGATGATCTTCACCCCCTTCAGCAGAGTGGATTGATAAACATGTGAGACAGTCTACACCATAGAGTTATATAATTTTGTTATTTCAAAGAAGTTATATATCCAAAAACCAAAAATGTCAACTGCCAAAGAGTTAAACGGGGAGGAAAAGCAAGTCCTTCTTTCCTAGATCTTTACACAAAGCATCTCTATATGATCATGTCGTGTTGAAGTCAAAGGCAAAATTCTCATGGGCCATAAGGGAGCTATGATTTGTCTCAGGGTTTTTAACATAACAGGAGAGCTCAGAGACCCGACCTAATAGTGACGTCTAAAGCCCTAGTGAAACTAGAGGAGCAGTCTGCAGCTACCCTTGTTTACAGAAAAAAGTAGGAAAAGGAAAATAAAGACAAAAAAAGAATGATGAGCAAGGAGATATACTCGGAATGGACAAAAGGAGAATGGCCCAAAGATCCTGCTCAAAAGATTCAGGCTGTGCACAATACAGCTATAAATTGCAAAAAGATAGGCTTTCTTGTGAGTTGTCTTGTACTTTCCACTTCTTACTGAGCTGGAAATACCCTGAGGACAGCCTTTCATCCGTTGAAGTGTTTTGTCATTTCTGTACCTGGGAGTCAGAGTGGGAAATACACAACAGCAAAGCAATCATCATAGATTCATAGTAATAATAATAATAAAGAATTCCTGTAGCAAAGCTCTGTTTGGATGACCTGTTCACATTATGCACTGTATCCCCCTAAAGAAACTGCAAATGTAGTACTGTATTCTACTGTCACCGAACCTTGTGTCACAGAAAGTCCCATGGCATAGGACAAGGCTGTTAGCTGTAGGCTTGCTTTTCAATATGACATCTTTTTCCTTTAATCTAAGTTTCCAAATTCTGCTCAAAGGATGCTTGCAGAAGTGCAGGCAATATAGATGTATTGTTTCTATTTATAGAGAGAAAAGTTTAATACTTGGGTTGACGTGTATAATGCAGCCCTTCCAGCAAAGCAGGGTTAGTAATGTGCCTTTCCATCAGTCAATGGAAATAAAAGACACAAAGACCAAACATCAACCAGAGATATGAAAGGGGGTGTGCTAGCATTCTCCTCTGGGCTGTTGTCCAGGCCTTCAGGCAGCTCTTGCACATGTGGAATAGCAGATGGGACCATAACCCCACATCTTGTCCTATACCAGGTAATGCACAACAATCATGCTCACTTTAAGGAGAGTAAATAGAAAAAAGAAAGTTATTGCCCACATCTTACTTACAGGAGGCAAGAAGCTTTAGAATCTGGTATTTGCCGAGGCCATATGAAAAATTTTGGGGAGAGGTGAAAATCCAAAGATACAAAGTCTCTATCATTAGTCCAGCTGCATCACCGGTCTGCATCTGGTTAATTCTGATGTCTCATGAAATAGAGCTTAGGGAAAAGTCAATGGACTATTTGTAAGGCATCCATGAAGGATACCTGAGTGGCACTATAGCTCAAATAAACTGTTTCTAAGAGAATGATCTTTGTGTAACTGGAACAGCTGCATTACTTGAAAACCGAGTTAAAATTATGTATCACATTTTAAGAAAATTCAGGCCAAGTGGCTTTGCACCACACACTTATGAAGGTGTGTGGTTTATTGTAATTCAAACAATTACAGTAAGAATTTCTGAATCATTTGGCAGGGTAGTGCATTGTAACTGTGCATAGCATATAAAGTAGGAATACCTAAATTATATTCTGCTCCCACTGTGTGTTTCTGTCTATTAAGAAGTAGTTTTATAAAGAACAAGTATATAATTTCAGATCATTTCTGACTCCTGAGAACATTAGAGACCTTTTGAGTAATGCAAGTGACCTTTTTTATTTGATCCACAAGTAGGCAGATAATAAACAATATGATACCACAAGTCCTAGAGACTAGAAAGGAGATACTTTGTCAATATGTAGAATCCAAAATCAACCACGAGATTTTTTGTATGCTCAGACTTTTCCTTCAGATCAATTTATTCATTCCTGGACAGAAGAATTTGACCCTGAGGATGAAAATATGGTTGTCCAGAAGTTTGTTTATTTGTTTGTGTGTTTTTATTAATTTCAAATACTTTCATCTTTCTTTCCAACCCACCTTTCTTTCACAGGTCATGCTCTTATGCTGATCAAAGAGTGGTGTACAATTTTCCTTGATTCTATACAGAGTAGATAAAGTAGGAGGCTGAGAAATATCACTTTTTTACTAAAGTCATTGTACTGACCTTTTTCACAGTAAGAATTAGTAGCCTGAGAGAAGCTAATGCTGTTTTTAGCCAAATGCCTAAGGATCCTAATTTAATACATTCTTTATTCTTAGTTTTGCTTAATCAACAACAATTTAATGGTAACAGGGCATAAAATTAATTTTTGGTGAAATATATATCTGTATTATACAACAATTTACACAACTAAAGGTCCCAGTTTTGAGACTGGAGAGTAACTTTCCACTCTCCTTTATAAGGATAGTTTCTAGTCAGCAATCAGAGGGATGATCAGAAGTGGGGGAGTGGGATAGTCATAATTTGTCTTTTTCTCCACCCCCGCCTATTCTTCGCTTGTCAAACTGCTCACCTTAGTACTTCAGGTTCACTTAACTCTTAACATTTTTTCACAGAAGAGAGAAAATAGTTCAGATTTTCTCAAGAAGGTCAGTTTCCTGAAGTAGTAATTGTTTTTATAGCAATATCAGCTTTTGTGTCTCTGCATCATAGACTAATCTGTAAGAGATAATGAGTGAGAGAAAGTTCCAAGAAACCCTATTTCATTATACAGTGGTATAAATGTATGTTTACACCAGTCCCAAAAATAGAATTTCAGCATATTCTGTTTAAAGATTTGACTTGAAGCTTGATTCAGTAATATTCAATTGCTTAAGATTTTTTTCTCAGAGGAGGCACATGGAGTAACTTAATCACATGGTATATTTATGGATTTAATTTTTATTTATCAACTCTGTTAAAGGTTTTCTTTGGTGGTGGTGGTGGTGAAGATCCAGACATTATCCTTGCTCTGCCGCAGATCCAAAAGGGATTGTACTGCATTTTGGACTCTGCATTTTGGGTATGTTCTGCTAATTTGTGGGCTTAATTTGAAAACGAAATATACTTTCTTTCTTAAGTCTACTAGTGTTCACAAAGGTGTTTTTAACTCTCTATCCACCATTAAGAACATGCGTAAATCCTGCTTAAATCCTAATTGAGTCAGTCTGCTTAGAAAAGCATGCTTTGCTGAGGGAGGATGGAATTATACCCTGGTCAAAGTCAGGATAAGTACAAGTGATTTGTGACAAACACTTTTCAGTCTACCAACTTTTACGTTTTTGTAGTGGTGCAGGCAGTTGAGACTGCCCAGACCCCAGAAAGAGAGGCTGGTCCCACAACGTGGTGGTCTGGAGCAGGAACAGAACTTTAACTGCTCACTCAGTGAAAGCCGAGCTCTCCCCTAGTTCAGTGGCCAGCAGGCCCTGTTACTATGGTAACTTGTCCTCCCCTCCCTGTGCCATGTATAAGCCTTTGAATATTCATTTCCCCTCGTTAATATGTGTAGGCTCTGGAAGATTCTACACTGTTCAATACCCCATTGGTTCCCTCCTGAAGTCCCTCCTCTGTATTGCTCCCATTGGTTAATGTTTTACGTCCCCGCCTTATCTCCTCCCCTTGACCCTCAGATTATTGGTCACTGTTGCTCTCTCCGCCCCCACTCAGTGGGGTATAAACCCCCGTGTAACCCTGCTCCCGCGGTTTTTCCATCCCTGGAACCTTCACCTCAATAAACCTGTACGTGGAACCTATACGGAGAGTCCCCTCTCAGCTTCTTTATCTCCGCCCGCGCCTCAGAACATCCGCCCTGGAAAGCCCCCTCGGGTGAGGAGCCGGTCCCTCCGGCGTGAGGGGGTTTGCAAGCCGCCTGAGGTAAAACGCTGCAGCCCCAGTGCGGGACAAAGTAGCGATCCTCGGGGCTTTTACTGAGGGGCAGCGTGAGGTTTTACACTTTTTCTCTTCCCAAGGAGCACTAATGCAAGTAGTTGGAAGAATTTTTTTATCACTATATTCTTTGAGTCACCCCCAGTGGTGTTAGCCATTAGGGCATCTCCTAACATACTATGCCTTACATTGATTCTATCTCTGCAAACAGTTGCACAGAAGTTGGTCCCATTTCAGATTCTAACCTGATATTGAACTTCTATCTTTTTTTTAATTTTAACTATTAATCTTGGATTTGTAAATGTGCTTAAAATACTTCTACAGTAGCCAAATAAGCATGAATCACCTAGTCCATTTGTGATTCAGGAGAGAGGCTCTAAAGCTTTGCAATCACTCGAAAGCAATGCAGTTCTTTGACCACTGTCAATATTTCCCACAGTTGGGTCAGGAACTATGGTTGCCAAGAGCACTGAATTATGGATCTGTACGTTTCAAACAACAATATAATTTTTGGAGCTCTTGGCCACATGAATCCAGAGAAGGACGTTTAATCAATTTTGCACAAGAGCGTTAATGGGTGAAGGGCACAATTGTAATGCTAAACTCTCACAGACTAGGAAAATCTTTAGTGGCTCCCATTGTCCATGCAAATTTTGACACCTTTAATTCTCAAGAATAGGTTCATTCAGAAGAAAAGAAAAAATTAGATGCCTCATGAAGCAAGAGTATGATACTACAAAGACAGGAGATACAATGATGAGGCCTAGTATTTGGGAAAAGTGATTATTGTAGTGAAAATTAAACAATGGAAAGAGCTATTCTTGCCTCCCATCCACCAAGGCCTTGCCTGCACAGATGAGCATATATGGAAAACGGTCACTTCTGGCAGGCACCTCTCGATATTAAATGATGTGGAAAATTTTGGTTTTATAGATGGATTCTCGGAGGCTCTACATAAAGAAAACCAGAATAAAAGTAATAATGATTTCAAAATATATATCACAAAGAGAGTATTTGTAGACAAGCTAAGAAATCACATGGGCCCATGACAGAGGATGCTGTGAAATCTGCAGTTTAATTCTCAGTAAACCTAAAGAAAAAAAATTAAAGAAAATATTGTATTTGGGAAAGCATTCCATAGACGTTTACCAAAACCTGTGAAGGTTTTGTGGGATAAGAAACTGTTAGATAAGTAAAGAGCACATATTTTTTGCTAGTGTGTTTTTGGTATGGAGATGAAAATTTGCTGCAAATAAGGGTGTCTTTTCAGCAAAGCCTTAGGAAGCTTATGGACACTAATCTATCAGTGGTGTTGGCCTTAGCTGTTGGTAGATTTGCTAATTCTACCCATTTGATTGTTTGCTAGTGACATTGATCTGCTCTAAGTTGTGTGTCCCTGTGGGCTGCACAAGAACACCAAAGAGAATTTGGCTTCATTGAGGCAGTATTCCTTCCAGGGTCCCTTGTTGTGAACAGAAATCTGCAGTGTACTTGGTCTCTTTTGGATTTTCAGTGCAATTTTTTCATCCTAGGTAACACTTAAATGTCAAAGTTTTTCTTTTTCATAGATCACAGAATCACAGAATGAACTAGGTTGGAAAAGACCTTTGAGATCTTCAAGTCCAGCCTATGACCTACCATCTTGTCATCAACTAAACCATGGCACTGAGTGCCACATCCAGTCTTTTTTTAAACATGTCCAGGGACGGTGACTCCACCACCTCCCTGGGCAGTCGATTCCAGTGCCCAGTCACTCTTTCAGTGAAGAATTTTTTTCTGATGTCTAACCTAAACTGCCCTGGGTGCAGCTGAAGTGTCGTCCCATTCGGTCAGTGGTTGCCTGGG
>VZRJ01002953.1:693-30879 GCA_013397565.1 Ptilonorhynchus violaceus
AACTTCCAGTGGCTACCTGGTGTTGATTTTCTCCCTCCCAAGTGCAATTACAGCAGGCAAAAACAGCTGGGCTGGAGTCTTCTGATGTGCCTTCTCTCCCCGGCTTGGCTCCCCGGGGCTTGGGGCTCTGGCAGGACGGCCCTGGTGTCGACTCTCCGGCAGTAGCTGCTGTGGCAGAACACAGCAGGGCACAGCAGGACACCACAGGGCACAGCAGGACACAGCAGGGCACAGCAGGGCACAGCAGAGCACAACAGGACACAGCTGGGCACAGCAGAGCACAGCAGAGTATGGCAGAGCCCAACAACCAGCTCTGCTCCTCTCTCTCCTGATTTAAGCTCCAACTTTCCTGAACTCGGAATGGGAAGAAGAGGGCGGAGCTGCCTGCCTCCTGATCCGGAAAAGAGGGGGAGCCTCTTCCCAGCCTCCCCCAAACTGGAAGAGTGCAACTGACATCCAAGTCCCCCACACCGGAAGATAGCAAGCACCATTTCGGTCCCCCCAAATGCATAAGGATCTTGGCCTGGGTTGTGTGATACTCCCAAGCCAGGAAAGGGGGAAAAAAGATGTGCAGAACGAGAAAGCAATAACAATTTGTATTCTGGGCATAAGGAGAGGATCATGGAACAAATTATCATAATGGATCATTCCAGGACTGGGTGACATCAGACTGGCAACCTGTCACTAGTGGGGTTCCACAGGACTCCATCTTAGGCCCTGTGCTCTTTAAAATCTTAAATGACTTGGATTGGAAGGGATACTAAGCATGTTTGCAGACAATACAAAACTGGGGGGAACTGTTGACAGCTCCCTGGTAGGCAGGAAAGCCCTGCAGAGAGACCTTTACAAAGTAAAGGATGGGCAGTCACTAACCATATGAAGCTCAACAAGGGAAGGTGCTGGATTCTGCACCTGGGTCAACCCTGGATGTGAGAAAGATTGGGGAATGAGATGCTGGAATGCAGCACTGCAGAAAGGGACGTGGGGGTCCTGGTTGTTGGCAAGTTGAACATGAGCCAGCAGTGCCCTGGCAGCCAGGAGGGCCAACCGTGTCCTGGGTTGCATCAGGCACAGCATCACCAACTGGGCAAGGGAGGAGATTGTCCCACTCTGCTCTCCAGTGGGGCGGCCTCACCTTGAGTGCTGGGGGCAGTTTTGGGTGCCACAATACAAGGAAGACATTAAACTGCTAGAGAGTGTTCAAAGGAAGGCAACGAAGAATGGCAAAGGGCCTTGAGGGGAAGCCGTATGCGGAGTGGCTGAGGTCACTTGGTCTGTTCAGCCTGGAGAAGAGGAGACTGAGGGGAGACCTCATTGCAGTCTACAAATTCCTTATAATGGGTGGGCACTTCTCTCTGGTGACCTACAGTGACAAAATAGTCTGAAGTTGCATCACTGAAGATTTAGGTTGGATATTAAGGAAAGATTCTTCACCCGGAGAGTAGTTGAGCACTGGAACAGGCTTCCCAGGGAAGTGGTCACAGCAGCAAGCCTGAGAGAGTTTCAAGAAGTGTTTGGACTATGATGTTAGGCACATGGTGTGACTATTGGGAATGGTCCTGTGTAGGGCTGAGTTGGACTGAATGATCCTTTTGGGTGACTTCCAACTCAACATATTCTGGATTCTGTGATCTTAAAACCACGACTTGAAAAAGAACCCTTGGGGAACATTAAAGCTTAATGTTTCATTGACTAAAGTTTGAATGACTAAATGATGCCACTTAACTGCAAAAACATTGTGAATTCAGTTCCTCAAAACCTGTGTCCTGCTCCACACAGTAAGAGGAAAATTAAATTCTCATATTTGAAAATAATGTTGATGTATGCATCTTTATTGAGTATGGAGGTCAAAAACTTCAGTGTTTAAATGCTGATTAAAGTGGGAACTCCAGCATTCTGACTGATGCCTCCTCAGCTTCTTAAGTGTATGTCTGGCCCCTGCTGAGGTCACTGCCCACCAGGACTCATGGCTATGCCCCAGTGCTGGTCCCTGGTCCCACTAGCCCCAGCATGCACTCCTGCAGAGCTCTATCTTAGCAGTACAAAGTTTAGCCTCATCCTTTTTGAATTTCATGGTGTCCTGTTGGCTCTTTTCCCCCACCTGACTTCTGCTATTCCATGTACATCTCAGTTGAGATTGTTTAATCTTCTACTCATCTTTCTTGGGCTGGAGTGTGCTATTTTTGTTTCACTAAAGTAACTTAGTGGTTTCATTTTGGTCTAAAATCTCATTGCGAGGTTATTCCTGTAGTGAACATTTTGATGTAAGTAAAGTCAAAAGGCTCATCACATGTTCTTGTTTGTTTACTACAGGTAAGTGCTTATCAATTACAGACATCCTATCAGTACTTTTAAGGATGTAATAACATTACCAAAATAGATATTTTCTGATATACTTCTGTAGCTTAGAAGGGTTTTTCTTTTTCTCTTTCTCTTGTTCTACTAACTGAAACTAAAAATCACCTGAAGCCAGCAAATTCCTAGAATGCTTCTTCACTCCTCCAGTATGTTCTTGAATTCTGCTGCCAGCAGAGAAAATATGAGGGTATTTCTAACAAAGGATATTCAAGAAACAGACTTTCCAAAGGGCAAATGAAAACTAGACCACTGTAATAATCATAACACTGGAGACCTGTTCAATTTTTTATTATTGCTTTTACTTGGTACCTGCTGTGTTCATACTGTGCTGTTTCGAGAACATATTATCTCCAAGCACTGGTACAATCCATAGTCAGGTTAACAACACATTGCAGTCACTGGCAATCATCAATGCTCAGCAAATAGTGTTAATAATCTACAGTTGTTAAGAAGGAGTAACAGATGAAAACTTGTCTGTGACTAGAAAATCCACAGACTAATTTGTTACATATGCTTTATCAAAATTATTGGTTTCCAGTTTTAACTGCCTGGGCATAACTTTTTTCCTTCTAATTTACAAAATGAACAGCATTTTCAGGCTTGCTTTTTATTTGTGTGAGATAAGTCTCTAGCTTTTTTACCCAACAAACCTGCAGGGCATTGCCTCATTCTGCAAAGGGGGAAACAGGAATGTTGCAAGGTCTGCGAAGTTATAGTGGCCTGGTAGAAGATTTTAAATAATTTTAAAACTGATGCACGAGTTGATGAATTAGGCATAGAAGGACGTAATTTCATGAGTAGTGTTAAACCAAAAGTCTGACTTTCTAGTGAAAATGATAGCTTTGAACACAGTATTTTTTAATATGATAGAGAAGTTCAATTCTTATAGTTAGACTCTTGTTTTAACAGAAGAGGACAAATTGTATACATGTAACCAAGAATATGCTGTTCGTCACATTAGTGTTTCAAGAGCACAATATCACTCCAAATTATTTGAGCAAAACATAAAAATCTCATTAATAATATTTGTGTTGGTTTTGTTTTTCTCTACTTGCCAATGGTACCACAGTATTTAATGTAATAAACATGGTGAAAGAATGTATACAACATGCTCTGCATTTTATTTTGTAAATGAATTTTCACATGGTAGCTGGTTTTTGTTTTCCAAAAATACAGTGGAGACAGCATTGAAACTAGTACAGACAGAGGTCACTAGCATGATCATCTATGAAATAAACTGTTTCAGGCTATACTGTATTTTGGATCAACTCTTTTCCTCCATGTCCCATAAGCCAACCAAATAAAGTTGCTTACCACATTTTTTTGGCTTATCCTAGAGCTTATTATCCATCTTTTTCAGTCTGTGTCTCCCTCGTCTACAGTTTATGAGCACTGAAGATTAATAGAATAGTCAGAGTTGAAAAAGGGAAAAAATGCAGCATGAGGGCTGAAAACTGTCATTTAAATGAGTTGTTGTCTCTTGGATATCCCAGCTTTCAAGAATAATAAGCTACTCTGCTCTTTCTTGTGTAAAATTGTTTATTATAGAAAGTAAACTGTACTTTAACTGTACTGTTAAAATAATTTTATTGAACAATTACTTGCTTTACATCATAAAATGAAAACAACTAGTGTTTGAAGAGTGCTAGGTCTGTTTTGGTGTCCCAATGTGTCTGGGTATGTCTGTCAAAACCAAGTTTCAAATCATATCCCCTAATCAGTCGGCTGTGCATAGTTGGAAAGGAAGCATTTAAAACTGATTGTAGAAGAGAATGTCACTACAACTTCCTGTTTGTCTCACCTATCATCTCTCTGGCATTAGTTTTTAGGAAGCAGATGTGTCCATTGCATTTGACAGAGATATTTAACTTTTTTCCTTGCCTTTTTAAATTCTCATTCAGAATATATTACCTGAAATCTCTTTATGTTCCAGCAGCAGGCTCTGGGAATAACACAAAGGATTTCTATTACCAGAGGCAGAAGGTACTGCCAGCCAATGGTTAATTTTACTGCTGTGTCCTTTGCTAATCGCACTGCTTGCAGTTTTTCCTTTTTCTGTATTACCTCCATTGCCTGTTCTTATCTCTTTGGATATAAACATCACACAGTCTCTTAGCTGGTTACATTAGGCCTTCAGGTCATTCAAGTATTAATCACAGTTTCTAAAAAGATCTGAATCTCATAGTAAGTGAAGTTCTCTTAATAGGAGTTGCTTAATACTACACTTACACTGGAATGTAAAGTTAGTTCTCTGAGATACTTTGCCACGAAACAGGCTGACTGAGAAAACATATGTCTTTTGTGACACTACTAGTTCTGTTCTGCCTGGCCAAACTATTAGGGCTTCATTTTGGTGGTGTCATCTTTTCTGAATTCCACATTTAACCTTGCTGTGTTAAATTTTGAACTTTACTTTCTGAGACCCTGATCTTGCAAACAGTCTTAGAACTACGTTCTCATAACATTTCTTCTTCTTTTGTTTTCTGTTAGTTCTCATTGCCTAGAAATACATCTCAATCAATTCTTCCTCTTCCTAGTCTACACATCTCCACAGGGTGTTTCAGTGTTGTGCAGAAGAGAGGTGGAATATCTTCTGAGTTTGGGAACAGCTCACCTATTTTATTACAGCCCATATTAAAAACATGCAGCTCCTGTTTTCACACCAGCTACAAGACATTAATAAATTTAGCCCATTAATTTGCTTAACCTGTATAATGAGAATGCTTGCTGTCTGAAACAATATGTCATACGCATCCTAAGAGTGCGTCCTGTCTCTGAATCAGGAGTACTAGCTGATGATGACTTACGAACCAAGAGTAAAGACCTGTTACATCCATAAAGGTAAAAGCAGGCTTTACCTCTACCTTTTTTGAACCCAATCTTAGGCACACAAATGAAGTATAACTATTTAATTTTTTTTTTCCCCCAGTGGCAAAATAATAATTGTAATTGCTCATAGCAGACCACAGTTACAATGTTAACTGTGCCCTATGGTAATTGTGTAGGGAGCATGGCCAGCAGGGCAAGGGAGGTGATTCTTCCCCTCTACCCCATTCTCAGGAGACCACATCTAGAGTGCTGCACTCAGCTCTGGGTCCCCAGTACAAGAAAGATGTTGACCTGTCAGAGTGGGTCCAGAGGAGGGCAACAAAAATGGTCAGAGGCCTGGAACACCTCTGCTGTGAAGAAAAGCTGTGAGAGCTGAGGCTGTTCAGCCTTGAGAAGAGAAGGCTCCAAGAAGACCTTATTGCAGCCTTCTAATACATCGTGTGGGCTTATAAAATAGACAGAGAGAGGCTTTTCACCTGAATCTTTAATGACAGACCAAAGAGTACTTGGATTGAACCATGAGATGGAAGGTTTTACAATAAGAGGGTGAGACATTGGAACAAGTAGTCAGAGATTTGTGCTTGCTTGACCACTGGATGTGTTCAAGGCTGGGTTGGACAGGCTATCAGCAACCTGACCTAGTGAAAGAGATTCCTGCACAAGACAGGGGTGTTCCCAACCCAACCCAAAACATCCCATGACTCTATTAATCTATGATATATAGTTTAAATGGAATAAAATAGCAAAGAACTTGAAGGTGTGGTTACATTTGGAACATGGTTGACCATTAAAAATTCACTGGTGATTAATTCCAGGTCATTAAAAAAAACAGCCACAGAAGAGCTGCGGAAAAAACGTGTTGGTTTTTTTTCTCTAAGAAAGCAATAAGCAGCAAAATACTGAAGAAACACAGTAGAGCAAGAGGATAAGACACCTGCTGCTGCCTTGTAAATTAATGATGCTTAGACATCCTGAAGCATGAGGTAGAATAAGCCTTGACATCTAAGACCATCAAGGACCACACTGGGAAACAAAATGGTTTTGGTTATATGGTGGTGTGCACTAGCTGATATAGAATATGATTGTTAAAGACTGATTGCTATAGTGGTCATGATTGACAGCATATAAGAACAGACTGTTAGTACCAGGTATGCTGTTAATCTGATAATCCACTGAACTTTAGTTTGGAAGCTTAAACACACATAAGCACAGCCGAATGAAACCAAAACAATGAGTGTTCTGTCTTTTCCAAATCATTCACATATATTTGTCTGATTCATCGGATATGACACTTCAAAACAATAAAGAGTTTGATTGAAGCAAGGTTTGTCATAGAGTGACAGGATTTTCAGTAGTATGGAAGAGTTTCAACTTTTGATCTTTATCTGGTTTTATTGAATTTTTTGAACACACATTTCAAAAAGTATTGTGATGTCCATATGATTAGATAACTAAATAACTTTTTCAGGATTTTTCATTTGCATGGTTTTTTCCTCTTCAGACAAAGATATTTTAAACTATAAATGTGATTAGATATCTCTTTTCTCCCACCACTTTTCATTTTGTGCTCAAATAAAAATGGGGAAAAAAAGGAAGAGGTCAGTAGAAAAGGCATACCCACAGTGTGAGAATTTTCCTGGGTTCAAGAGTAAAACTATCATGGAATACTTTTTTTAATCTGTGTTAATAAAAGTTATTTACTGTCTTTACCTAATCTTTTAAAATCAGATGTTGTTCTTCATTAGTATCAGTTTTACAGAATACACCACTAAGGTTCATGCAAATCCAGGTCTCTCTTTTTCCCATAAAGCTCTTCATAAACAAAATTTATTTTTCAATAATTATTGTCATTATGTGTTTCAAAAATATGGCCATAATCAAAGAGTAGCAAAAATATAATAAATACGGGAAGATGACATGTTTTGCGTCTTGACCCGTGAAATAATGAGCAACAGAGTTGTTACCAGTCCATCATTTATATTTAAAACTGTCATAAATAAAATTGCAGAGTAAGTGCAATGTGGAATATTCTGTCTTTGACAAACAGATAGAGTGGGTAATAAAAATGGCTTCTTTCTTTAATTGCAAACTTTCTTTTTTAATGACTCTTTGTTTTAGTTATGGTCACAGCTGTTAACAGCACATTCAAATCTCGTACAAGTCCTAAACGTCAATTTAATCAAATGGAAAAAAGGAAAAGGAAAAGGAAAAGGAATAGGAAAAGGAAAAGCTGGAGAAAATATCTTACTCTTAGAATTTGAAGAAGAATTTTGCCAAAAAATAAAATGAAAATAAGAGCATGAGATTAAGTATTCTTCATAAATCAGGAGGCCAAGAGAGGCTGAAAGAAGGTAAACTATTTCAGTTTTTTTTCACATCTTAGTCTACTACACAATAACCAGATGCAGGACTTTTTTTTGCTTGCATCATGTATTCCTTCCTTTTACTGCTTCTCCACTTAACTGATGTACTGCACAATGTTTTCGGCACCAAAGTGACTTCAAAGTGAAAATATTTGAAATAAAATAGATCCTCATTTTAGTTTTATTTTTTAATTTGGTTTGATGACCAATGAGACCAAGATGTCTCACAGAGCCTGCTCTTTAGCCCAATTTTTACACAGTGAAAAACTAAGATAAAGAACTCAGTGAACTGAAACAAAATAAATTCTATGAATTTCAGTTACAGAAGTTAGGCTATGGAATTTGAATGTCCTCTTCATAACATCCTAGATAGAAAAATATTCAATGTAAAATTTCAATCTGGCTTTTGTATGACCTCTTCAAAAATAAGGCAGGTGGGGAAACTGGGTAGGGAATAAACAAAACCATTCTGTGTGTTTTCAGCTACTTGAATGCGTGTGATCTGCACTTATGTTTGATTTTGAAATTGCAGATTTCATCTGAATAGTTTGACAGAGGATCTAATTCTAAATAGTTTTATTGTAAGAATTACTAGATAAGATGGTAAGCATGTAGTATTGCAAAGTAAGAGCAAGATCTTAGTCTTTGATTATAAAAGTAGAAGCTGTACTGGGAAAGTTGTGAACAGGAATTTGTCATCCTCTTGGTTTCTCAGCCAAGCCAATTACAGAAAGAAAAGATTGTTTTGGAAAAGTAGAAACTAATTCTAGGCTGACAGGTAAGTGTTCTTCCTTGCTAACACATCTGTTCCAGGTTGATTGTGTCTGAGGGTAAAGTAAGCTTTCCTTAAGCTAAAATAAGGGTCCTTGTCACTGATTTCCTAATCACTGGGCGGTTACCCTCTAAAGACCCAGTATTTGTGATGATTTGGTAAAAGATAAAAATTAAATAAGAAGACACAGTCTGTATCCGTTGCATACATTTCCCTTTTTTTAACTTTATGAGGATTTCTTCTCAAAATGACTGCTGATGGAATTACTTGATGGTGACCCCATCCAAAAACTACGCACCACGCAGCACCACGCAGCTACTCACTCACTCCTCCCAAACCCCTCTGCCGCAGGATGAGGAGGAGAATCAGAAAAGGTAAACTTGTATTTTGAGATAAGAGCAGTTTAATAATTAAAATGAAGTAAAATTATATGATAAGAGCTATTTTTATTGTTATTGTTGTTTTAATGAAAAGGAGAGAAAGGGAGGAGGAGAGGAACAAACTACAAGATAAACAAATGATGCACAATACAATTGCTGTTGACCCATGACTACCTAGGCTGTCCCCAAGCAGTGATTGGTGACTCTGAGACAATTCCCCCCAGTTTATCTACTGAGCATGACATTCTACTATCTGGAATACTCCTTTGGCCACTTCAGGTCGCCTGTCCTGGCCATGCTCCCTCATGCCTTTTTTTTCATCTCCTCAGTGGCAGAGCATGGGAAACTGAAAAGTCTTGATTTAGACTAAGCACTACTTAGCAGCTACTAAAACATCAGAGTATTGTCAACATTATTATCATGTAAATCCAAAGTTGGCACTGTACCAACTACTAAGAAGGAAATTATCTCTTCCAGCTGAAATCAGGACACAGAGGTTTTGGGTGCGAAGGACCCTTTGAAGAATAAAATAAACTAAAAGTATATCAGAGAATCTTAGAATCATCTAACTTGAAAAGGTCCTCTAAGTTCATGGAGTCCAACTGACTCTGTACCGGAAATGTGGATTCATATTTACTCTGTAATTAATCCCAAGGTTTAGCTCTATGTGGATTTTAGTAGCTCTCTAGTGTCTGCATGTTTATGGAATTCAATGGTGAGCCATTAATAAATTTTGCTGCTATGTAGAAGATAAATATTAGCTGGAAAAACATGTTTCACTTCCATTGCTCCTCTATCAGCAGATGACAGAATTGGTGTGATCCCATAAAGTGCTTAGAAACCACTTCCTCTTTGTCCTGGGAGTCACTGGATTATTGGCAGTGTATACCTTCTTGACAGTGATTCCCCCAAATACTGAGATTATAGAGGCCACTGGAATTTCTCCTCTATTACTTAAAATATAAATAAGGTAAAGGCAAAAGTGCTGGCTGGTTCTGTCAGGACTAGGTATGTCTGCGTGTCTCACTCAAGACATAACTGGAGGGCAAAAGGAAGATAATGTCCCTTCTTCTTTGCACATCTATGGTAAGGTTACTGGGGACTGAGAAGAGGAAATGAAGAAAAGTATAAAGTCTGACTTTGTCGTTTAGGTGTGAATGTGACTAGAGGGCATGAAGCTGCAAATGCCATCCCTGTCAGTAGCTGAAAGAGAAGTACAAAACACTGACATCACAAAATCCCAAAGGGAGAAAATTTTAGGCCCTTGATGCTGTAAAACACTGTCTGCCGTATCTTTTATTTTAGTACAGACCTAGTCAGTTTGGGCTTTTATTTTTGAAAGACATTGCCTTTCTGTGCTACTCTCTTTGAAGTGTCCCATTTGCAAAAAAGATACTACCCTAGAGTAAGTTTAATTTCTCTTTCAACATTTTCTCCTTCAATGATCACAATTCATTTTATTACTGATAAAATTCCAGTTCATAGTATGCCAGAATGGCTGTTTTTCAGAACAGTTTCCTTCCTTAGAGAAAGGAGGAGGGACTGGGGAAGAAAAGGGGGAGGAGGGAGAAGTAAAGAAAACAATCTAGATGCAATTATGAGTGACCTTGCAATAGTGAACAGGCATACTCTACAGAATCAATAGCCAGACAAGTTTCTGTGACAGATCCAATAAAAGGAAAAAGCAAAGGTGTGGGGGAGGAAGCCAAGTAGATTAAAAAAGAGAGATAATGGTACTACTCCATGAAGGTGCCAATGTTCTGATACAAGTTTTGAGGCAGAAATTTGATTCACGTGAAAAGTGACAGCTGTTGTGGCTTTGGCCAATTAAATGACAAAAAATGAAATAATTTTATGCTCTGTCTGGTATATGACAAGGTACTTGAACACCAGGCAGCTAGGTGAAAACAATGAAGAGAACATAATTTGTTGGTGCAGAACCAGAATTTTCCCCTTCTTGTTTTCTTTCTCTCTTATTTCTTTCATTCCTTCTTTCTTTTTTCTTTCTTTCTCCTTTTATTTATTTTTTCTTCATGTCTTGCTATTTTCTATTTTTCCTTTCTCTTCCTAAGGCAAATAATTTGGGGTAGAATATTGTGACAGATCGGTGTAGCTGATAAAATCAAAAGAGAAGCTTCAAAACTTAAAACACTGAGGCCCCATTTAGATCTTTCATTAATTTGTAGATAAGCTTATTAATCATGCTTAATAATTTGTATCTCCATACACAGACATCCCTAAGAAAGATTTCTGAGTTTGGGGGATTCTTTTTTTCTCCTCAGTGCAAACAAAAGCAGATGAATTTTGGAGTTTATTTCCTCCCACTAGACTTTCTTCAAAAAAGAAAGGAACTGGGTATCAAATTTTACTTCCTTTTTTCACCTGAATGTGTTCTTTGTTTCTGAAATTTCCTTTTAACTAAGGTGCGTAAGATGGTAAACTATAGAAGGTATATAACCATTATTGATCAATTCTAGGCTGCTTGTGTTTCATATTATTTTCATTGATCTCTCCATTGTCTCTGATCCCAACTTTCAGCCTCAGTTTTTGCCAAACAGGAGGTACAACCTGGAATGCCTTCCTTCTGAGGGCTGCATTTGTGAATACTGAATGTGCCTGGACACTGACTCTGTGAACAATGCTGATGAAGAGCAGCCAAATTTAGTACACTATCCTTCTTATTCAAAATGTGTCGTACAATATATTTATTTCACAACTCACTTTCCAGATATGTCGCACTATATTCACCCTTTCTACCCCAAACTTAATAACAGTGGAATTGACAGTTTAACTCGTTAAGAGGAGATATGTCTCTTTTGAGCTGCTCAGAGTTTGGTGCCATGTGGACAAGACAATAACCTGTCTTAAGAATATATCTGTGCAGTGATATTTAGCAGTTTGCTAATGTGAAGGATTGATACGTTTTTCTTGTTTTATATGTTTTTCCTGGTTTATGTGTTTCAGTCTTTCAGTGGAACAATAATTGTCCCACCATCCATTTTCCAAATCTTGCCAAGATTTTTGTTTCTGATATTCCCTAGACACAATTGAAAGCTGGTTTTGAGCCTTTACATCTATTACTGTATCTCTCACCCCACCCCCACCCCCCAACAACCCCAAAACAACAGCACCAAAACCAACCAAAACTGAAAAAAACTAAACCAGAAAGAAACAACCAGAAAATACCTGTATTAGGATTGTGTTCAAAACCTTGAGATGAGTTGCACCAAGGAGATCTTACGAAGGTAGAGAACCATTCCTTAAAAGAAACATTCATATAGCTGTATCAAGGCGTTTATAAACAGGCAGTAATGTAATGGTACTACTAGTGCCTTGCAGTTTTTGATGAAAGTAACACACAAAGAAGTGAATGATGATAAAATATCTCTCATTTGTACTTCCCTAAAGTTTCTGTGGTGTGTTGTATGGCAGTGTAATATTGAAGCTGATAAAAATGCTAACAAGTCCATAATTTGAAATTTTGGACACTTAAACAAACAGTCAGGAATGGTAATGAAATTATGCCTGTTTTTCAAAAATTGCTTTCTCACTTTTTTCTGAATATTGGGTTTAAACGAAAGGGTTTGGGAACTTCTGTAGTTGCCGCTGTGCTATTCTTGGTTATAA
Source organism: Ptilonorhynchus violaceus (assembly GCA_013397565.1). Taxonomy (NCBI): domain Eukaryota; kingdom Metazoa; phylum Chordata; class Aves; order Passeriformes; family Ptilonorhynchidae; genus Ptilonorhynchus; species Ptilonorhynchus violaceus. The sequence continues at coordinate 13,023 of VZRJ01002953.1, forward strand.
ATTGCTTTTTGTTTTCTTTTGTTCTATAAAGCCAGTGTCTCTGCCTTTCCCCTTCTCTTGGCGGTATTTTTTCAGAGCTTGCAGAATTAAGATTTCACACTGAAGGGATTTTGTGAACGTATTTGCCTCATGCACATGATGCAATGTTCCATAACTGAAGTAAAGCCATCTCTGTTTCAGACTTTGGCAGTCCTACAGGCCTATGGAAGGATAGATGTGGACAATTAAGTGTCATACTCCGAGGATTTGAACATCTATTTCATGGTCTTGTACTGTGTTTTCGAGCCCCATTCCAGAGAAAGAAATTTCATGTATCTGAAAGATTGAGGCAACTATACCTACTATTGAGTCCAACCTGATGGGAAAAGCAAGGTCCATGCAGGAGTAATTTCCAGCCAGAGATTAAGTCAGAAATTGGCTGGAGAAAGGAAACAGAAACAGACTGAGCCTTGGTTTCTTATCTCATGTACAGCATAACAAAGTCAATAAAGTGGCTGGACAAACAGGGATCATTTTTTCTGTTCCCTTCCTACAGCAGATCTTATCCAAAATGAGGCACTATTTTTATTCTGTGCATAAAGATAAAACTTGGGGTGCAGAATTTTGCTCTGAATACATTAATACAAAAGGAAGCTACACATCAATTTGAAACATGATTTAAAAGGTATTTGTGGTAATGATCAGGGAATAGGTGCCTGCTGGTTCACTGCTATATCTATATTGCTTTCTTCAAAGTGTTTGGACCAAAGGCTGAGGTTACTCCTGAAACAAGATGTGACTGTAAAATCCATATGTTGGAGTGGCCTACCTGGGGTTTCATGAAGCTATTTATTAGAATTGCACCAGTGAATTGAATAGGGCTCAGGAGAATTGCTGCTGCCTGGTGCAGTTCAACCTCTCTCTGGTAACACCTTAATTATCCCAGCCAGACATTATTTGTCTCTGAGGAACAAAAATATAATATTTTAAAAGAAAAAAAAATTTTCCCTTCCCCCATTTTCTCAAATTGCAGCAAGCTGCATCAACTCTCAAGTTCTTTGCAGTGTATACTTCCAAAGCCTTTTCTTTTCAGACTCTTGAATGCTGCCTATAACTATTAGTTTAATCTAGTAAAAAACCCAAACCAAAACAAAAAAGAGTTAATATACCACATTCTTACAAATTTAACTTTTTTCTTCAGAATGATTTCTCTGGTTTTTTTTGTTAGGAAATAACATATTTGTTTAAATATGCATATAAAATTATAGATTTCTCACTCCAGCTCCCTAAAAGTATCTGCTCCTTGGCCTTTGAAATTTATCATAGACATTACCCGCTAATGGAAAGAGAAGCATCTGTGGTTGTTCCTCTTCTCTTCTGGTAGTTCATCCACATGGGTGAAGAAAATAGGAACTTCTATTAATGTAACACAGTACAGTCAAATTCTGTTTGCTGTTAGAACAGCATGAAGTGACAGGTTCCTTCCCAAAAGAAAGAAATAGCCAGAAATAGTCAGAAAATTATATTGATACAAAATAAAATCTTGGGTGTTGTTCTACCTTAATATATTCTATGTTTTGAATTTTGTACACAGTTTAAAAATGCCTGTCAAATGCCTTTTGACAGAAATAAAGAGGAAGGTATATGACACAACTTCTGCGTAATTCTCCATGTGTGGGTTTTGTGGTATAACCTTTCATTGTGTATCTGCATCTCAGTGATTATCTGTTACAAACACATCTCTGTTCTCTTCAGGTGACGTGTTTATGTAGAGCTGGCAATGAGAGTCATTCATACTTGAGAAATTGAACCAGAGACCTTGGCTACATTGAGTTATTAAATTAGAGAAGTGAAGTATTACATAAATGCTTGCATTTTCCCTGTTTTAATGCCTCTAGTTTCTTACCTTCCTCTCTACAAAATTAGCAAATTATATATTCCTTACTGAGAATGTATTACATATTAGATCTGTAATTTTGAGTATCAACATTTGGCATTGGCAAGTTAGTTACTGTGCTCAAGTTAAATTCTAGGAGGAAAAAATTAAAATATCTTCTTATAACTGAAAATTCTGTGAAGGAATTTTTGTTAGGAGTATTTTTGTATCTAATTGGTAATGAGGCAAGAGCAAAATATGACTACCAGATGATATCTTTCAGATTGCTTTTTTCCCTTTTCCCTTTTTCTCAACCTGCCATAAATGAAGAGAACTTAAAAAGCAAACAAAAACAAACAAAGAAACAAAAAACAAAAATCCCCCCAAAATTTAAAAAAAAAAAGTCACCCAAGATTACAAAGCAGCAACAGACTGATATGTGAAAGCAAATGATTTTGATGTAAATGTCTTTTGCAATCTCATCTACTGAAAATGACCTCTACAATATATGTCCAAAACCAGTGTAATTAGGCTTCAAGATCAGGAACATTCATTTGAATTTTTGTATTAAATTTTCAGATAACAATATCACTTCTGAATATGAATAGGTATTAGAGGAGAACTTTTGTCTGATTAAAATGAGGAGGATATTTTGTGTGAAAAGAGTATTTTCTCAGTACATGGAGAAAATAGTTCACTAGTTTCAGATGTTTTCTTATATTCCAATACTTTCTAATAATGCTGAGTTTAAGAAATGAAACAGAGGTAGCAAAAAAAATTATATAGCAAGAAAAACTATAAATCCTGTGAGGAACTTAAGTTAGAGAAAAAAGGTAAAGGCACCACAGGATGCAAGTACATATGGAGATTTCAAGAGATAGAATAATCTAAGTTCATCTGTATATTAAACCTTCTTCTTTATTTTTAGTTATGACAATGAGAATGAGACAGATGTAATATAAACAGCAATTTAGACAAAACTGCAGAATAATAAGGGATGATTTACGGGGGATTGTTACTCCATTTTTGTAACAGAGAACAGAATCACCTGTCATTATGTTGTCCTGCCATCTTTTGCAACAGTGGTTTAAAATAATTTATAGAAAACATGGTGCAATCAAATGCCATAAGGTGGACAGTAGTGGTATTTGTCTTTGTAGAAGAATTTCCTTATTTATTATTTTGACCTAAATACCTTATCAAAAATACAAGAGCAGTATGGAGGAATATCTAAGAAATAAACTTTGCAAATAATTGGGTACATTCATGTGTCCCAAAGCAGGATCAACTATATTTCTGAAGACAATTGTTAATATTAACTACTCTTAAAGTCATAAATGAAGTTTCCTTAATCCCTGTGAAAAATGTCTTGAGTTATCTTGACCACTAGTAGCTTTTCCTCTGTTTTTGCCCTTCTCTTGGTGCTACGGTGCTGTTTCGTTTTAAACATGATGGGCACAAAAAATACTTTTTCCCCCATGCAGCAGCCTTCTTCACTTCTAAAGACATACCAGAGGATCTGTCCCCAGCTTTCCAACTTTTTTCTAGCAAGGATAGAAGGGAGAATCCAACAGAGAAGAGAAACATTATCAGAAAATACAACTAAAAATTTTCCACAATTGGACCCAGTGTCTCAGCTTACGGAGGAGAGAGTTTAAATTCTCATGCTTTTTAGTTTGTACTTTTAGATTGTTAATTCATTATGAGGTTTGACCTGCTTCAACAGACTAACTGTTGAATTAACCTGCCTGTTTTTCTGAACTATAAACAATTTATAGTGGGATCTGACTAACTTTAAATATAGACACCTGTCCTTACCTTTGTAAATGCTGAACATTTTCTTGATTATATTTCCAGTATAACTTCCACTTCTCTCCCTGCTCTCCTCTCCATTTCCTCTCTCCCCCCCTCCTCCCTTTTCCCTTTCCCTTTCCCTTTCCCTTTCCCTTTCCCTTTCCCTTTCCCTTTCCCTTTCCCTTTCCTTTCATATTAATATAATTTTAATTCTGTTTTGCAAGTTTTTTGGAAAGCTTCTGAAGTTCAAGTAAATGTGATAAGCATATGCTTCATTTAAGTCTCTAGTTCACCAAATAGAAAGGCTGCATAGTAACAGATTTAGCTAAGTTTCTGCAAAGTCTCATAGAATACATCTCATTATTCTGACGTGGAACTGCCTCTAATATGTGCAGTTTTCCTACCTTTGATTGTTTACAGAAAAGACGTACTTGTGTTCTTTTGGCTTTCCCAAGGTTCCGTCTTTGGGTACTCTCCCTTTCCTACATGAATGTTGGAAAGACTGAAACCAGAGAACAGGGTTAAGGAGAGGCCTTGATATTTCATTAACTCAGGATTCTTCCCTTCTGGAGACCATATCTTTCAATCCAATATGAATCCTCCCTGCTAGATATTTTAGGGAGAGACAACACTCACTTTTGTTTAAGGTGAGAAACAAAGTGTGTGTATATATTGCTGCTATTTCCCTCTATTAGGGATTAAGATGTATGAGGTGATTTATTTTTCCTTCTGTCTCCTGTTTAAAAGGGGAATAAGATGGGAATTCAATGCTAACTGTAGTGACAAAGCTAGTATTTTCATGACACTACATAAGGCAGATCTACAGTAGGTCACTGCCATCAATAAGAGCACTACTTTTTGTGATGTAATAATTTTATACATTGCTGGAATCAGGAAGTTGTTTCTCTATTTCCAGTGCCTTGATGAGAGAAAAAAAAAAAAAAGGTCTTTTATTTGTTTTGGGTTGTGGGTGTGGGGTATTTTTTGGGGAGAAATTACTAGGGGTTTTTGGTCCACTATTTTTCCATTTAGTGTGATTTTTAGTGTGTATTTTTCCATTTTAGTGATCTCTGAAAAACTGTGTTAAAAATATAGTCTAGTCAATCATTTGAGAAAAACGCCTTTTCTCATTTTTATGAAGGTACTAATATATTTATGCTCAGAAGTCTGATTTGAAATAGTCTTTCTAAATTGATTTTTGTTGTTTGACAACACTGCTTGAATATGCTACTTTAATTTCCTATTTATCCCCTAAAAACAATTTAAGAAATAATATGTGTGTAAATATATTTTACCAATACCTGGGTAGGCATGCAGATTGACTAATCTATTTCATGTATGTTAGATATAAAAAATACTTTATTTACTCTATCTGTCTATCTATCTATCTATCTATCTATCTATCTATCTATCTACCAACCTAACTATCTACTTACCACTATGCCTGCCTATCCATATATCTGTATACCTGTATACCTATCAACATCTTTATAATGCAGATATGCCTGCTGGGATCAAGAGAGGGAAAGCTAAGTTCGTTCCTTTTGAGAATTGAAGAATATGAGAGGAACAGATAAAGCAGAAGAAGAAAGGCATATTTACTTAGTGCAATTAACTTAGAAAATTCTTAGATATTAGTTCTGATTTCTATTATTACATATTCAGTTTTCACCTAACCTCAAGGGAAAAAACCACCACTGTTATTATGTGATGTATTTTGGTCTGAAATAAGTATTATTTATTCTGTGCAAAATTCTAAACTCTGCAGTGAGTTCCCAAAGGAATGGTGAATGGACAGGCTAAACACTTATCCATCACACTTGAGAAGTTATGGCAGTCTAGTGAACGTCCCACTTACTGGCAAAGGACAGCTATAATCCTCATTTTTAAAAAGAGAAGAAAGAAAGATCTGGGGAATTACAGGTCTGTCAGTCCCATCTCTGTGCACATTAATATTCTGGATCAGATGCTCCTGGAAAATACAGTAAGACACAGAAAATAAGGAAATGATTAGTGACAGTCAACACAGCTTCACTAAGGGCAAACGGTATCTGAAAAATATAGTAGTCTGTTGCAGTGGAGATAGAGTGCTGGTGAATAGGAGGAGCAACTGATCCATCTGTTTCAATTGATGCAAAGCATTCGACGCTGTCCCAGATGATACACTTGTCTGTAAATTGGAGAGACAGGGATCTGACATATAGTCCGATCAGTGGACCACAGGAAGCAGTTGGCTGGAGTTGCAGTCAACACCTCAATGTCCAAGTGGAGACGTGTGACAAGTGGCACTCCGCAGGAGATAGTATTGGAAGTGGTTTGGCTTAACATCTTCCTCAGTGACATGGACGGTGTGAGAGAGTGCATTCTCAGTAAATTTGTCAGTGACGCCAAGATGTGTGGTGTCATTGATATTTAGGGATGTCATCCAGAGGGACCTTAACAGGCTTGAGAGGTAGACCCATGAGAATCTCATAAAGTTCAACAAGGCCAAGTGCAAGCTGCTGCACCTGGATCAGGGTAAATCCAAGCATGAGTACAGGCTGGATGGAGAATGGAACAGCAGCAATGGCGAGAAGGAGGGGGTGTTGGTGTACAACAAGCATAGCTTAGGAAGCCAACCAGACCCTGAGCTGCATCAAAAGAAGTGTTACTAGCAGGTTGAGAGAAGTGATTGTGCTTCTCTACTTCTCCCTGGTGAGACCCTATGTAGAATACTGGATCCTGCTCTGGTGTCTCCTGCATAAGAAGGGTACGGAGCTGTTGAAGAGGGTCCAGAGGAGGGCCACAAAGATGATCAGAGGAGAGCCCTTCAGAGACGGCTGAAGTACCTCTGCTATAAAAACAGACTGCAGGAGTTTGGGTTGTTTAGCCTGAGAAGGAAGTCTCCGTGGAGATCTCATAGCACATTCCAGTACCTAAAGGGGTCTTAAAAGAAGGTTCGAGAGGGACTGTTTACAAGGGCCTGTAGTGATAGGTCAAGGGGTAACAGTTTAAACAGAAGACTGTAGATTTATATTAGGAACCAAACCATTCTGTGATTATATGATTATACAAGAAATTGCTATAATTATTTTAAGAAAACAATGGTAAAAAAATGATATTGTGGTAACAATTACTGGGACATTAGGAGGTTAATCCATTCAGAGTGAGTAAATGTTGGCCTTCATCTGTCCTGAAAAAGAGGACTTTATTACACAACCTGAGGGTAGGAATAAAGTGATCTGGCCTTGGTGTCTGAAGTGATACAGCTGAGCCCACTTGCAGAGGTTGGGACTAGGATCTACATTCACAATTTACTATGCAGTTTGAGAACAGGGAATATAGCCCTCACATCCTCTCCAGATGGCACTGAAGGCTACAGCCTTTAATCAAAGCAGTACGTGGAGAGTGAACAGTGAATTTTGATGTTGCCAAATTGTGTTGTCTTGATCCATGTAATGACTAGAGTGTCATCTTTGTGCCAATGAAACAAATTTCAGCCAGCACAGGCAATGGAAAGAGGACAACTTTCTTTCTCTCTAACAATTCATTGAGCATGTTGCTGAAAGAAAATACGCTGTAAAGAGTGGGATATTTTCCCCACGTCTCAGGAAAATTTATATTTCTAATGTTGCTAATAACATGCTGTCCCTGTCTGAGACTAAGCTCTCTTTTTTTTTTTTTTTTTTTTTTTTAATCAGCATTTAGTGTCTTTGCAACTGTGGTAGTATTACTAATATTGATGCAATAGTTGAGGTTTCTATGCAATTGTGGTCTCAGAAATTAAGGAAAACATTTACAGAGCTAGCTAGTATATAATTTTGATCTCAAATTCTTGTCAGAAAGATTTGTAAAAAGAATGGAAGACTACTTTGCAATCTCCAAGAGATGTCTAGATTCTTCTGTTATTAAGGGGTACCTAAAGCCTTGGCTTTCAAGTCCAGAGAAATGGTTAAACACCTTCAGATTCATAAATCTTGATAATTTACACTGAAAGCACTACACAGATCTTATTTGAGAGGAACAAAGTTGTCTGCAGGAAAAGATCGAAAGAACGTGCATTTCACACTAGGTGTTTCAACAGATTTCGGGAATAGACAGAAAGTTTCCAGGAACAGTTTCCATCAAAGCAAGGTGTTTCTTCAAGACAGCAGTTCAGCATAATATGAAAGCACAAGCTTAATTGTAAGCTTATAGTCCATGCTGAAAAGTCTTGAACTTTAACCACTGGGTTATTGACCTAGGATTGTGAAAAGTAATCTCAAGAATAAAAAGGTGGTTTTAATCTGACATAAAATCACAATTGAAAACCTGTTTAAATTCAATGAACAGTCAATAACCAAAGTTTGATGGTATTTCATACTACTATCCTGAACCGGAAAATGTGAATTTGATAATAATAATGCTTATATTGGTGCAGACATATTTGTCAAAAGATATGATATAAGCTCTGTAAATGTAGATGTGAAAAATTGGAAAGTTCTCAATGCTAACAGAAATGCTAATATAAACAAAAGCATGATTGAAATGGGATTGACATGCTTTGCTTATCTTTTATTTATTTGACCAAAACACAGACTTGGCATGTTACTCTGAAGGCAAAGATTTTACCAAATCTGTGTTACTGTATTCCTGAAGGTATAAAGAAATATATTTTTCCTTCAAAATTATAAAAGAACAAGCTCAAGTACGCTTGCAGAAATCTCCAGAGTCCTCCAGTGCCCTTGAGTACTTTTGAAAATTGCAGCCAAATATTATTATGCATAAATATGTCTTGCACAAAGAATCTCATTCATAATTGCTGTAGACCACAGTAGGCTCACTAAAAATGCTTTTCTTTTGATATTAGATTTTGGTCCAATTCAAATAAAAATAATCAAGTTGTTCAGTTTCTTAGAAAAATCTAAACCCACTGTAATTTAGAAACAAAATACAGTCCCTATTTTGCTAGTTTTTCTGACAAAGTTTTCATTATTTTCACTTGTCTAATTCACTATAGATATGTTTTCTTTCACTTGTGAATTAGTTATTTTCTGATTTTAAAAGTCTGGAAATATTTCTACATTACATAGTAATAAGAATACAGGAGACTATGAAGTAAATCAATAGTTTTTGTTTGGAGCAGTTCCACTTCCTCGAAATCTTACACACTGGAAGAGTCATCATGCTGAGTACCACAATTAGCTCTGCAGTAACACCATATCACAAGTGAAGCAGCTAAGTACACTTCCTTTTTCCTGTGTAAACAGAAAAAAATTAATACACATTGGATATTTCAGAAAATATGCAGTTTTCTGACTGTGACATTCTCCAAAGTGAAATGAAGCTGCTGAATTTCAATTTCATATCCTGAAAATGAAGGATCTTCACCAGGAAATGTATGGACACAAAGAGAATTTCATTTATTTTACTCTTCCTATGAATGCCCAACATCAATCACTCCTGTTAAATTTTTCTCCCCATAAAAATATATTGTTTTAAAAAATTGTAATTCTCATTACTTGAGTGAAATCAGAAATAAATATTAATACAGTTTGGATTAATTTGAATATATTTTTTACATTTTTCCCATTGAGTTCTGAAGAGAACCATGGTTGCTCACATTGTCTTTTTAACAGCTTAATCAATCAGAGGATAACAAATGAAGTTGGAGCTGTGCTCTCTGGAATACAGGCCACGTGATGGGTAGGGTTTGGTCTGAGATTTAGGACAGTTCCACTACATGCTTAGATCTGTCCTGTGATTTGAAGTGCAAGTCTGGTCTAAATCTTCAGTTTTGTAGTAACCTTTCTCTCCTATTTTCCCTTCTTAAATTTCCTTTGTGGTTTGATGTTGGTTTTGTGTGTGGGGTGTGTGTGTGTGTTTGTGTGTACATGTCATGTGGCTTTTGGCTGCATGTTCTTCTGGTTTTGCACCTTTGTGATATTTTGGTAAAGTTGTGTTTTCATTTCAGTTGATATCTCAGAAACACTAGGCATAGCTATCACATTATACTTAATGATGGCTATATAACTGATAATCTCTTTGCTACCACTTAAAAGTTCTTTCCATCAATCATATGTTTAGAATGGCTTTTTTTTTCTTTGGACAACTGAGCTTAAACACATATTACAATTCATGTTTCTCAATGCTGATAGATACTCTTTTTCAGAACACCTGTTTGTTGACCTTATGGTACTTTGAGAACTTGGTGTCCCATACAGAATTCATGCAAAGATGACACAAAACATACTTTTCTACCAAAAAAAAAAAAAATCATAATTAGGACCTATTGACCAATTCAGTACTTCTTCCTTATTGTGTACATGTACAAAGCTATTGTCTACTTTTCTTTGAATGTATCTACTTCCTGAACATGAATACTATTCAGGACATGCATTTTAAATGCAGTTCCAGAATGTGAAAAGAAAAAACCAACAAACTTACAATGCACAATGTCTGTTTATGAAAAGACTTGCTCTTTGTGATCCTTTTAATAAATTTATTTCACACCTTGGGCTGTTAATCAGAACTGAGTAGAGCAAGTTTTTATGGAAGAAATGTTAAGACGCATGCAGAGGAACCTGGACTAGCTTGAGAAGTGGTTCTGTGAGAGCTTCATGAAGTTCAACAAGTCCAAGTGCAAGGTGCTGCACCTGGGTTGGGACAATCCCTGTAAAGAATATAGACTCGGAGAACACCTCATTGAGAATAGCCCTGCCGAGAAGGACTTGGGGGTTCTCGTGGATGTAATACTGGAAATGGTCTGACAATGTGCACTCCCAGCCTGGAAGGCCAACTATATCCTGGGCTGCATCAAAAGAAGTGTGACTACGACGCTGAGGAAGGTAATTCACCCCATCATAAGATCCCACCTGGAGTACTACATGTAGCTCTGGGTCTCCCAGCATCTGAATGATGTGGACTGGCTGGAGAGAGTCCAGAGAATGCCCACGAACATTATCAGTAGACTGAAGCACTTCTCATATGAAAATAGGCTGAGAGAGCTGGAGTTGTTCATCCTGGAGCAGAGAAGGCTTTGGGGATACCCTACTGCAGCCTCCCAGTAAAAGCAGGCTTTTTAAAAGTGGGCTTTTAAAAAGGAGGGAGAGCATCCTTTTACATAGCCCCACAGGGATAAGACAAGGAGCAATGGTTTTAAACAGAAGAAGAGAGATTTAGACTAGAAGTCAGAGAGAAATTCTTTCTTCAGAGGGCAGTGAGACACAAGAACAGCCTGCCCAGAGATACTGTGGGTGCCCCATTCCTGTAAGTCTTCAAGGTCAGGTTGGATGGGACCCCGAGCAATGTGATCTAGTGGGTGACACCCCTGCTTTTGGTGAGAGAGTTGAAACGAAATGATTTTTAAGGTCCCTTCCAACCCAAACCATTCCATGATTCTATGGTTCTTTGCTAAATGCATTTACTGTCATAAGCTGTGCTGAGATTAGACTTTTGATCTTAGTTCATACTGAAGAGCAAATAAAAAAAGCATTTGTTAGTTTCAGACACATTTTGTAAGCATAGAAAAGAATCAACTGAATTCATTTGTGCTGTGCATTGCTGACTAACAAAACAAAATCATGAGGATCAAGAAAATTATTTCACAGGAAAGGATGTGAGTTCTCATATGAAATGAGGACTCCTTCACCAAGCTTGCTAAGGTGTCCTTTGCCACTTCTTGATACTTGAGTATTTTAAGAAAAGAACAGAAAGTTTTACCATATAATGGAACACTAGTGCCCTTGAGAAACAGTCATGCGGTGGTCCAACTGAGTTAAAACCTGCCATTGCCTAAGCTACATTTTCAAAAACTCATAAAATCATAATATCATTGAAGTTGGAAAAGATCTCTAAGAGCATAGAGTCCAACAATTAACCTACCACTACAAACTCCCATTAAACCATGTCCCTAAACACCACATCTACACTTCTTTTAAATACCTCCAGGGGTGGTGACCTAACCACATCCCTGGGCAGCTTGTTGCAATGCTTGACAACCCTTTCCATGAAGAAATGTTTCATAATTTGCAAACTAAATTTTCTAAGTGATATGGTTAGAGAGAACAGAAGAAGATATTATTAACAGGTGTGAGAATGGATTTAGCATGGTATGTCTTCAGTAGTGTGGTTTTTGCCCCAGCCAAGATGAGTGACAATATTTCAAGCAGTTATTGTAATGTCGTTGATAAGTCTGGGGCAAGTCATGTGCTGTTACATGGCTATAAATCTAAATAAATCCTGTTCAAATCAATGGGATCCATTAAGTTAATAATGACTTAACTGTGAGAAAATTTGGCTTGCATATACTGCAGTCACACATTAAATGAATCGTAAACAATTAACAGAATTCTGATTTAATATTTTGTTCCTTTCCTTGTTTTCAGCAAACCAAACAAAATACACTATCAGAAAAAAAGTAGATATTTGCTGAGTTTCAGAAAACCCTTGGAATTTCTTTTCCCTTTTTCCAAAATACAGAATCCCAAGTCAGTTCTTGTGACAGAACCTTTACAGTGTTTTGCTAAAAGATGTAAACTATGCCCTTGAAAATATCATAGCTACAATTCTGATTATCATGGGCAACTCACCCACAGAAAATGATCTCTTACTGAAACACCAAAAACTGAAAAATGGCACTGAAGAGAATTAGAACTCCAACATATAATTAAATTAATATAAAAAGAAAATTTCCTTTTAAGAATTAGCCTCATTCAATCTCTCCACGCTTTTTTTGTTTGAAAAAAAATACTGAGTGACTCTAGATCTGTTCTCTTTGAAACAATTATAACTGAGATCAGGATATGACCTAGAGAGATATAAAAGCACATAACTTTACTTTAAAATAGTTAAAGTGGTTAGTATGAGTGTCATAAAGTTGATGATCACTATTTTGGCTGCTCCATTTCTATTTTTTTTGTATGATGGGACAAAAGGAAAATCTCAGAGATGCTGGAAATTACTAGGTTTATGAAAAGAGAAGAGTGAAGAATTTTTAGAAGAACACCACTTTGATTGTTAAATCGTCTCTTTTTTTTACTAGTATTGAATGTGTGCCATTTAAAATGATGTAATCTGGAAGAAATCCTCATAAATATTATGAAGTATTTAGTAGAAATATTTGACTTTTTGAATTTCTTAGAATAGTTTTCTATAGAGAAAACATACAATAAAGTACAGTTGAAATGAAAAATCTGAGTGATACCTTATTTTCTAACTCAGACATAACTTTCTTTCATGAAATTACACAAACTGGCTCAGTATGAAATCATGTGAAAAAACTGTTCTCTGTCATATTAGCTAATCTATATAACTTTTGCTCCAGAAATATTCTCAAAGCCTCCCAGTTCTTTAAACTATAGTAAATTTGGTGTCATCTGCTACCCACTTCTTTTGGAGGAAAGTAAAGACATTGAGGTTCTTCCAAGGGATTCTTTTAAAATCTCTTTTATAGAATTTCCTGGATGATAGATCGGAGGCTACCTGTAAAAATATATTGTAAAAATTAACATATTTAATACCATTAATTTAGAAGGAAAAAACCTACTACAATACTCTCAGTCCTGAATTCTTTCAGTATGAATGGTTGTAAGAAACATGAATACTTCCATAACTGGTTTTCACTTACAATATTAAGGTGCAAACAGGGTCCAGGCACAAAGTGACTGTGCTATGAGTGACCTCATTTTGTTTTCCATGGCTTTGGTTAATAAGCTTGTAGGACCCCATTCTGTTCTCCTTTCGTCTTGGTGTTATTCAGCTGCCTATAACGAGAGCAGTGTTTGTTAATACGGCTATGACTTACAGCATCGTTAATATATTTTATACTACAATCCTCAAATATTTTATGATGGACCTGTCCTTTCTGATATAAAAAAAAGTGAAAACATGAAAATGTCATGAGTAAGTATTTATGATGTCCTTTCTGACATGGCAGGTACCCAACACTATCTTTGCTGAAACATTTGGGAGTCCTACCATAATGCACAACAAAAGGGCATTTATTTTGGAAAAAAAAATTAAGTGGCCGGTATGGATCTACTTAGATAATCACATATGTGCAATTGGCAAAAAGAGATCTTGTTAAACAACTTTGCATTTTTGCAAGGCATCTGTATTCCAGTATAAACAACATGCAATAATGTTACTGCTTACTTAAGAACTATAGATTTGCTTCAGAGATGCAAATACACAATGTTTATTCCTGATAGAAGACTTTTACCAAATCAGGTCTACAAAGTAGGGATTAGGAAACATACAAGGGAGTAATTATTATTTTAAAAAAAGTTTTTGTGGGAGAAGCAAAATGAATTCTTTTTATTGTTATTTGCTATCAAATTGTCTCCTGAACAACTGTCATGAGGTGCTTTGTGGATCCTTGTAGTTGTTTAGGAATGGTGTTCCCCAATTTAGTGTTCCCACAGAAACCCTCCAAACTATGTGCACTCACTCACTACCCCTTCCCTCTACCTCTTTCTTCTGCAGTGAGCTGGAGAGGAGGAATGAAGGCACAAAAAGTGAAGATTGTGGGTTGAGATAAGAATAGTTGACTGGAAATAGTAATGAAATAAGAAAATGAACCGTAACAACAACAATATTAATTTCAAAATGTAAAAGAAAGAGGTGACTGTTTCACACCTGACTTGGAAGGGCCCCCTTCTACCATCCCTGAAAAATGATGTGAGGTGGTGTAGAATAACCTTCGGGTCCTAGCCATGTCTCCTTCTGGCTACTGCAAAAATTAACCCTGTCTTGGCGAGAACCAGGACAATTTTTCTATGTCTAATAAAGGCTAAATATTTTTTCTCCAAAAAGATGCGAATAGGATCAGACTCCTGTATGTGTCTTTTAGTGAAGCATGTAGGAATCTGACATTTTTAAACTTTGAATCCCTTCATCATATATGACTGATATTAAAAACATTAGAAGTGTCATGAGACATGGGCAAGCAGACAAATACTAGGAACACACATACATAATTTTCTTGGGAAACTAGGTGTGTTATGTAATATAAAATATGTAGTTAAAGGAATGATGCCAAGCAGCCTGGGTATTTGAAAGTATTGGCTTAGTAAGCAGATCTCCTATCATTGCATCTCTGTTTTTTATATACATTCTTATAGAAATATGACAGATGATGTTTTGAGAGTAAGTGCTTCAATATAGTCTGAAGAAATGACCTGATGAACTTACATCATCATGAGTTTGGGATTGAATACCTACTGGATGGTCTCTTCTCCAGCTCTTGCACAATATACAGAGGATATCAGTATTTTAGTGGGAGTGCAAAGAAGAAAAACTGATCTCTGTGTTCAGAGAGAAAGGAGTTCGTTGCCCTCCATTGAAAGATGATGTAAAAAAATTCCTCATATCTGTTGGTTAAACCTAAAGGTGTTCCTGACTGTGACTTATCCATTCATACTTGCATCTGCAGATCTAATATATTTGTACCTTGCATCTGAACTCTAACAGTACTTAAGGGTTTTTCTTTTAGTCTGAAAACACTGATTTATTAATTTACATATACAGAAAATAGTCTCTTTGCCTTCTTTTCAAAATATTGTTTTAAAAGGACATCACATTATTAGTGGTTTACGGGAAAACAAGGTGTTTAAGCCAGACCTTTCCTGCTAGACTCTAGATTTGCCTCAACTTTATACACTGGCTGCTGTGAAATCCATATAGATATTAAACTGTTAATTAAAAATGAACACTAGGTACACAGTTATTATGTAAAAGGGAGCACAAAAGAAAGCTGAGGACCACAGTTCCTATTTGAATTCTTATTGGGGTGGGTCATGCTATAAAATATATATTTGTGATTTCAGGAAGATTAACTTACAGTGTAGTTGCAAATCCTTTATTATTCCATGGAGCACAACTAGATCGAATGTGGTGTGTTTACAAAAATGCCACTGATTAAGAAAAGGTAAACACTCTGGCCTTTAAGTTCCTTTCTGAATCTTTTCATATTAATAAGAATGAGACATGAGACAGTCTCACAACAGATAAAGAGGTTAACTCTCAGCGTTTAAGTCCATTACCTAACACGAAAGCCCTTAGAGCAGGAAGGAAAAACTCCTAACCATGAGACTCAGAATTGCTATTTGATTACTGGCATCAGAACAGGACCCAATTTTACCAGGAGCCTTGTTGGATGCTAGGAGCAACTCTACTATCTAAGTTTATAAAGGCTGAGTGGGGTTCAGTTATTAGCCCGTGATACATATTCTCTGCAGACACCGAACTGTGGGCAGAACGTGTCCATTTCCCTAACACGATTTACTTTCCTAAAGGGCTTAGGTGAAAAAAAAGTCCTTAATGAAAAGAGGGAATGAAAGTCAATGAGTAGATATCAGAAGCAAAATCACAGTAAAGGAAGGAGTAAATTTGTCTTGGCCTTTAACCTTTGTAAGAGTAGGATGGCAGTGGGGTGTTGACAACATAAATCATCACCAAGTGAAATTATTAACAGAGAAATAACTAGCTGGGTTGTATGATTTATTGATGTGAAATTCACAGAGAAGTTAATAAAATTATGGCCTAATTGAATGACCTCACTCATCGTCTTTCCTTCTGGTTGACTGATATCTCATTCATTTCTCACATAGAGGGAAATATATCACATTTCCATCATATGTTTAGTTGGAAAGCTATCCAAAAAGTATTAATCCATGAGGTACTCTATATGAAGAAAGGAATGGTAGCTATTTAAACACACATAAGTGCAGAAAAAAAAAATCTACCCACGAAATAACAATAACAAAAATATACAAAACATGAGAGTGCAGGAATAATTTATGTGAACAGATTGCAACTACCTAAATTGGATTTTTTCCGAAGCTAATCTTGGTTAATCGTGTGAGGAGTGGCAGTGGGTTTTAATGATGACAAGTCATGAGGACTTCTGTTTGTGTAGCTTTTCAGGAGACCAATGTATGGGTTTTTTTGTTGTGTCTGTTATGAATATTAGGCAAGAAGTGCACTTTTTAATCCTGCACCAATCTGACATCCACCATAACACTACAAGTTTCTTGGCTATATATCACTATCTTTTCAAAAGCAGACTGTAATTTAATATATTTTTTAAAAAATTCAAATTCAACAATATGGTCTTATTTCAGAAATTTTTAACAGAATGTATACAAATAAATGCATAACTTACAAGGAAACAAAACAAATAGTATTTTTCTTAATCTACAGTTTTCAAGATGTTTCACTTTCTTCTCTCTTTGTCTTGTCAAAAGAATAAATATAGAGATGGAATTTGGCATACAAGAATTTTTTCAAGAACTTGGGAGAAAGAAAGAGTATATTTCATTTTAGTTTGGAAAATTTTCAGAAAATACATACACAAGTGTGGAACAATATAGTTCTTATCTAAAGTCTATTTCCCTGTCTCTAAAAAGTTGTTTATTCTGGTAGAAAATCTAAGAATTATTTCAGTAGAAGTTGCTGACCATTTTGCAATGCACTTTATCTGATGCATAAGAAAATTGTTAGCAAATTATTCCAAGCGCAGTACCCTCAAAAGGTGTAACATAAACTTGGCAAGCCTGCATATTCAGCCTCAATCTTCTTTTCTGAGAGGATGGAATTTGAAATAACCATGCCTTAAACAACTCCAAAAATTCCAGTGTTCTAAAGCTAGGTACAAATGGCTGTAAAATCTGGAAATAAACTAATGTTGACGTTGGTTGTAGAGTTCAGATGATGCACTATTGATGTGAAATAGTGACATAGAACATAAACACAAATAATTAGAATAGTCAAATCCTAGATTGGAAAGGACCTCTGAGATCATTATCTGAGTCCAGCTGTAAATCTGATGCTGCCAAGGTGACCACTGAACCATGTCCCTAAGTGCCACATCTACACATCTTTTAAATATCTTAACGGACAGCCATTCAACCACTTCCCTGGGCAGCTGTTCCAGTATTTGGCAACCTTTTTAGCAAAGAAAATTTTTCTAATATCCTATCTAAACCTCCAGTGGTTCAACTTGAGGCCATTTTCTTTTATCCTGTTTCTTGTTACTTGGGAGAAGGGATTGACTCTCACCTGGCTACAACCTCCTTTCAGGTAGTTCTAGGGAGTGATAAGGTCTCCCCTGAGCATCCTTTCCTTCAAGCTAAACAAAGCCATCTCCCTCAACCACTCCTCACAGGAGTTGTGCCCCAGACCCTTCACCAGCTGTGTTGCCCTTCTCTGGACACACTCTAGCACCCCAGTGTCTTTCCTTTGGTGAAG
>VZRJ01002955.1:0-28373 GCA_013397565.1 Ptilonorhynchus violaceus
TCTATTAACCATTCCTCTACATTGCTTCTTTGCTAAAAGTTCACAGGCAGAGTAGAAATTGAATTAACCCTTTTGGTATCCCGTAGGTTGGAAGTCTCTCTCCCAGCTTCCTTCCCTGAGCACTCACATTCCCCCAGAACCACCCTGATGACGGACCTCCGGGCGTTGGACATGGTGGCCGTGACCTTGATGTGGCCAAGGCTCACCTGGACAGGTTCCTGGCAGGTGTCCAGGGTGACGTGGTGGGACGCGGTTGCCCCGTTGGTGGTGGGGGGAATCCCCCTCTGGGACATGTGGGTGTAGGTGTCCTCCAACCTGCCCAGGTGAACCTTGAGCAGGGACAGCTCCAGGCCCAGCTCCATGGGAAACAGGTTGTAGTCCAGGGGGTTGGAGAAGAAGATGGCCAAGGTGAAGGTGGTGGCCTCGTAGACCAGGACTCCCACACAGCCCCGGAATGGGGGGCTGGAGAACTGGCAGGTGTCAGAGGAGCTGGGGCGCACAGAAGGGCTGGGGGGGATGGAGCTGTGGCCGCTGTAGAAGTAGGTCCTGAGGAGGAGAAACGGGAGGATGGGATCAGGGAAGGATGGTGAGACCACTGGGAGATGGTGGTGGAACAAGTGGGAGGTGGTGGGACCAGTAGGAGATGGGTCTCACCACCACTGGGAGGTGCTGGAACCACTGGGAGATAATGGTGGGACCGCTGGGAGATGGTGGGAGCATTGGGAGACCAGTAGGAGATGGAACAAACCCATCATGACACTCCCACCATGGAATGATGATTCCACCCAAACCTCTCCCCCTGAACCTCCAGGGATCCTCCCCCACCTTCCCCTCACCTGGGGTTCTTCAAGGTGATGTCCTGGGTGGTGTTGGAGATCTGGATCTCCACGGTCCGCTCCAGGAATCCCCACATCCTGGCAAAGGATTGGCTGCTCCACAGGGCCAGAATCTACTCCTCTGATCTGGGGTTTCCTCAGCTCTAGGATCTTCTCAGCTCTGGAGTCTCCTTGAATCCAGAATCTTCTCACTCCCAGGTCTCCTCCTCAGATCCAGAGTTTTGTTGTGTCCAGAATCTTCTTCTTGGCTTCAGAGTCTCCTCAGCTCTAGGATCTTCTTGGCTCCAGAATGTTCTTCTTGGATCCAGGGTCTTTTTCTCAGCTCTGTGGGTCTCCTTGGATTCAGAATCTTCTGAGCTCTGGAATCTTCTTGTCTCCGGAAACTTCTTGGATCCAGAATTTCTTTGGATCTGGAATCTTCTCAGAGTTGGTGTCTCTTTGGATCCAGGGTCTCCTTTGCACTGAAATCTTCTCCTCGGGTTTGGGGTCTCCTCAGTCTCGGGGTCTCCTCAGCACCAGGGTCTCCTTGGATCCAGGGTTTCCCTAGACCCAGAATCTCTTTCCCAGCTCCTGACCTTCCCCAGCAGACCAGTCCTTCCCTTGCCTGTGGTCTCCCCCACTGAGCCCCCTCTTGGTCCCCACTGGGATCAGGAATGCCCCAGAGCAGAGAAATCCCTGCCCTGGCTGAAAAACCAGGAAGTTCCAGCTTCCTGGTGAGAAAAAGGAACTGACTTCCTGGTGGTGAGTCCAGGGCAAAGTCCCCTAGGGCCTGGCACCTTTATCTGGTGTAACTGGTTTAACTGGTTAAATTACCTAATGTAGCTTGTTTAATTGATCTATGTAATTTTATCTAATTTATCTAATCTGACCTAATTCAACTGGTTTAAATGGTCTAAATTATTTAACTGGTTTAACAATAAGTCTAACTGGTTTATTTGGTTCATCTAGTTTAACGAGTTTAATTGGGTTATTTAGTTAAACTGGTTTAATTATCTCACTGCCTTCGCTGGTCTAAGTGGTGTAGGAGACCAGAGGAACAGTTGACTGGCTCAAAACAACCCAGTGGAAAGTGGTGGGGGAACAGGGCAAGCTCCGTGTGCGTGGGGCAGTCACTGCTCAGCCCCCATCCTGCAGCCTCCATCAGCCTCTGGTCCACACTGGAATGGGGCCACCCCACGGCCGGCTGAGACCCCCAAAACAGGACTGACCCATGGCTGGCTGAGAGCCCTGAAATGGCACCAACCCATGGCTGGCTGAGAGCCCCAAAGTGGCACCGACCCTCAGCCAGCTGAGAGCCCCAAAACTGCACCAGTGTCCACATGGGCCCCGCAGGAAACACTAAAGCACAGGCACACCTGAGGGAGGCTCAGCAGCGGTGGAGCAGGGAGAAGGATGATGACACTGCCCCTTCACTTTCCTGTTTGCTTGCTTGTTTGTTTGCTTGTTTGGGGGCTTGTTTGTTTGTTTTACTAATGGTTTTATTAGTGCAAAAATTGCTCAACAACAGGCAGAAAGCTCTGGTTATTTATCAGGAGGAAACTCTAAACATCTAGCTGAGAAGCAAACACAACCCCTCTGGAAACTGCTTTTGGCTTACCTCCGTATCAGAGCAAAATTAATCTTTGTTAGAGCAAAATTAATCTTTGTTAAAGCACTTACTTATTACAGACCTCCTATTTCTTCTGCATATAGCAAATATACAGGCCAGACCAAGTCTCTCTGCTTGAACAAAGCTGATGGTTTTTCCTCCATGTGCGTTGTTTTTTCAAACTATGACAGTATTATCAAGAGCAGAGTGCCAGGACATCCACAGAGCTAGATTGAGCAACTCACTGGATTATATTATGCAATTCTAGAACAGGAAAAGGAGTCCTTAGCCAAAGGGGAGAAGACTGGGACTAATATCACCATCAGCATCTTCAGCAGCAGCAGCGCAAGACCAATCACTGCCCATCCAAGACCGGCTCTGCAGCAGAAAGCTGTATGTGCTGTCCATCTCCTCCTAAATGGAGTCAATGGCTGATGTTTTCCAAACAGAACCTCCACTACCTGAATTTAACTAAAGCAAAAGCTGAACCCTAGAATTGCTGCATGAATTCCCAAACCATCTCTAGTGTCTTCTGCACAGCTCTGGGCAGCTCTTCGATGGGAAGGAGGTGGCTTTGGAGCAGAAAAATACAGCTGTGCTGTTGAGAAAAACAGCTTTCTAATAACAACTGTGCAAAGCCCTCCTTTGAGATGATGATCTTTATGGGCCCATACCTCAAGATATTCAAAGTCCTTGCTCTGGCAAGGAGCCCTTATGTCTGTATTGCAAAATGATGGTGCAGGATTGAAAAGAAAGTCAGTTTGGGGTACCTGGTGCTGCTCTTGTGATTGCAGGAGTTAAACTGCAAGGGAGGAAGACACCTGTGTGGACAGTGACAAATATTTGGGGAGGAGGTGAATCGTAATGAAAATATTTATTTTCTGCTGGGTGTGGTCCTTATCTGGTGCTGCATCTCTTGGCAGGGGCAATAAATGTCTGAAGGTACTGTGAGATAAATCCTTGTCACATGAGAGGGAGGTTTCGTTGAACCCTTTATATTTGATGAATATATCAGTGCCTGTCAGTGCCCCATTTTGGGGACCACAGAACAGCTCCCTCTGTCAGAGATTGGTTTGACTCAGCTGTTCAGGGTCACACCAACATTGTCCCCATTCTCAGGTGGCACATTGTCAGTTTTCTCGAGTATGATCTGCACTGCCAGTGGCTGCCAGTGCCCGTGAAGGGCTCACACTAACAGTTTAGGGAATAACACACTTAATTAATAAACACACAGATAACAGAAGCTTTGAGGGACAGGTGAGGGTTCAGAGATTGCCCTTGGTAGTAACCGACTGCAAAAACAACTCAAAGTGCCATCCAGACAAACTCTAATTATCCACAAAAGCTCAAGATAATCATTTAGTGCACAGAGAATACAGTTCCTACCCAATCAGTGTCTCTCTGGGGGAGAAGACACGTTCAGCCCATAGACCAACCCCAGAAATTATGATGGAGTCTTCTCTGACCTCCCTCCCCACTGAAGAATTCTTTGTACTGTTTTCCTTTAGGGAGGGGCAAAGGAAAATTTCCAGGTGGGGTCATTTCATGTTTAGGTGGAGTTTGAGTGACTTTAGTCATTAGCACATGTGGGGCATGAAAAATAATATGTATTTTTGAGTTAATGAAGGAAAGTTCAGCTTCCAGTTGCCATCTGGATCACTCCTGTGCCTTAGCTCCCATTAGCTGCATTGTTTTCAACAGAGCATGTCCACAGCACCTCCGTGCCGCTCCATGTCTTGTTTCCTGTCTCCGTTGGACGGATGCGCCAAGCTCCCTTGGTGTTCCTGCTCCCCAGGTGTGCAGACAGTCTGTCTCTGGGGAACTACAGCCAATGCATGTCCTCCTTCTTGCTGAACTTTGGTTTTGATCTCCTCCCCACAATTCTCTTGCAGATGATGGAATGCTGGGGACTCTCAGGAGGAGGACAAGGCTGTTCTTATCATAGAATCATAGAACGGTTTGGGTTGTGAAGATTCATAAAGATAATCTCATTCCACCCCCTGGACAGGCAGGGACACCTTCCACTAGACCAGGTTGCTCCAAGCCCCATCCAACCTGGCCTTGAACACTTCCAGGGATGGGGCCTCAACAGCTCCTCTGGCAACTTGTTCTTCCTGATGTTTGGCCTTGGAAGGACCCATCACACATCCCAAAGGAGATACTACAGGCCCATCAGCATTACCTGAGTCCCTGGAAAAGTTATGGAGTGAATCCTCCTGGGGGCTATCACGAGTCAGATGAAGCAGTGATTGGGAAGAGCCAGCACAGATTCACCGAGGGCAAAGGGCGCTTGACAAACCTGATCACCTTCCAGGACAGTCCCCGGCTCAGCTGGTGTGGGGTGAGCAGTGGACATCGTCTACCTGGGTATCTCAAGGCCTGTGACAGTTTCCCACAGCCTGCTCCTGGGGAAACTGATGCGTGAGGGTCTGGACAAGGGGTCTGTGGTGGGTGGGAACTGGCTGGCAGGCACCATCCAGAGGGTGCTGGTAAAGAGATCCTTTTCAAACTGGGAACCTGTTAGAGGTGGAGGCCCTCAGGGAGCCATATGGGGACCAACGCTGTTTAGTATCCTCGTCACTGATTGGTGTGTGGAGAATCCACATCACTAGAGGTCAGTGTCCAAAAGGAGGCAGAGGAGTCCTGTAAAAGTGGTTTAATTCATGAACAAAGGGAGAGAGTCCATCAGGTATATATCCAGTGGAGTCTCTCTTGATTAGTTGAAGCAAGTAGCCTTCTTTTATTCTGATTTCACAGCCACATTACACCCTCTTCCTTTCCCCATTGGCTGAGTTACTGGGAAGATACAGACTTCCCTATCCACCTACTACCTGTCCCCCCTTAGTATGTGCCCCCTGTCTAACACACGAGACATGATCATTAAAATTAGCTTTAAGTCTGCCCTGGGTGGAGAAGTTAATATTCAAAACCCTATCAAGTCTTTGTTCTTCTTCCTGAAGTTCAGGAGTTTAGCACGGCTTTGGCTGAGCAGCAGTCTGTGTCAATTAGTAAAGCTTTCTAAAATTAATGGGTTCTTTTGTTATTTCCTTATCTACAAGTCTCTGGCCTTATCTAAAATCAGATTCACACAATCTGTTTGTAAAGACACATTAATCTTATTCCTGTCAGATTTAGGATCATGTGGGGTACGAAAAGGTCTCCTTGGTTCCATGAGGCCCGGCAGTGTCACAATGGCCCCTTGGTTCCATGAGGTTCTGTAGTGTCACAATGGACCATTGGTTCCATGAGGTTCTGTAGTGTCACAATGGCCCCTTGGTTCCACGAGGTCCTGTAGTGTCACAATGGACCATTGGTTCCATGAGGTTCTGTAGTGTCACAATGGTCTCCTTGGTTCCTCAGTGTCACAATAAACCTTTGGTTACCTGAGGCTTTGCTGTGTCACAGTGACTGCTTGGTTCCGTGAGGTTCCATAGTGTCACAAAGGTCTCCTTGGTTTCCTGAGGCCCTGCTGTGTCACTATGGATCCTGGGTTCTATGACATTCTGCAGTGTCACAATGGTCTCCTCTGTTCTACAGTGTCACAATGTCTGCTTGGTTCCATGTGGTCCCAAAATTTCACAATGTTCTCCTTGGTTCCACAATGTCACAATGGACCATTTGTTTCATGAGACCCATCCCAGTGTCACAATGGTCTCCTCTGTTCTACAGTGTCACAAGGTCTGCCTGGTTCCATGTGGTCCCAAAATTTCACAATGTTCTCCTTGGTTCCACAATGTCACAATGGACCATTTGTTTCATGAGACCCCTCCCAGTGTCACAATGGCCCCATTGTAACATGAGGCCCTGCAGTGACACAATAGCCCTCTGATTCCATGAGGCCCTGCATTGTGACACAATGGTCTCCTTGGTTCCACAAGCGCCCCAAAGCGCCACAATGTCCCCTTTGTTCACTGAGGTTCTGCAGTGTCACATTAGAACCTTGGATCCATGGGGCCCTATAGTGTCAGAAGTGCACCCTTGGTTCCTCAGTGTCACCATGTCCCCTTGGTTGCATGGGCCCTACAGCGTGACAATGGCTCCTTGATTCCAGGTGGCCCAATGGCATCGCTATGACTCCATTGCTCTGTGGTGTCACAATAGTTACCTTGGTTCCATGGGGCCCCGAAGTGTCACAAAGGCCCCTCTATTCCATGAGGTTCCATGGTGCCACAATGGCCACTTGGTTCTATGAGGTCACACAGTGTGACAGTGGATCCTTGGTTCCATGAAGTTCTACAGTGTCACAATGGCCTCTTGGTTCCATGGGCTTCCACAGTCACAATGGACCACTGGTTCCATTGGGTCCCACAGGGTCACAGTGGTCCCCTTGGTTCCACAGTGTCACAATCGGCCATTGGTTACATGAGACCCTGCAGTGTCACAGTGGCCCCTTGGTTCCATGAGCAGGTGGGTCAGACATTCGACACCCTCAGCAACTGGAAGAGAGGATGCAGGGACACCATGCTCACAGTTCCATCACCTCTTCTGTCCCTACACCCAGACCAGCCCCACACCTGTCCCTGTCACACACTCGGTGTGTAACCACCCCCAAGTCCTTACGTGTGCAGGTGATACCAGCACCAATGATACCAGCATGGGGCAGGGCTGGTCCCTGGGGAAGCCCCTGGGGCAGGAAGCCAGGAGGGATTCATTCCCCACACGCTGCAGCTCCCTGCGCCAGGTGGGACCAACACCACCTCCAAAGCAAGCGCTCCCGGGCACAGCCAGGGCCGTGCCACACTGCAGCTCCCTGCAGACCAGAGCGGCGGCTTCGAGGCCAAAACCCGAGTCACAGACAGTTTTCCACTCTTTATGTCTAGAGTTGACCAAGAAATGTCCCATGGTGGGACGCCCCTTTCCTGCAATCACTGCAATGACCAGTGGCAAACTGACCCCTCGCTGAGGCTTTCCCCAGGAGAAGCCACGTTGGTTCCCCCAGGGCAGCCTGTTCTTTCGGGAGGCAGTGGGCACAGGGGCAGCAGCAGCCCCGAAGGAAGCGCGATTGCCCACGGAGCTGCCTGACGCAAAACAGACCCCAGTCAGTGTGAAATTTTAGACGTTCCCTGAATTTTCAATAGGTGCAATGAAATTTGAAAGAACTCCATTGATAGTGACCTTTTGCCATCATTTCCTCTTTGGGTTTTTGCATTGTTTTCCAGCTTGTTAACTGTCAGCATTTCTTTTATTTACACCATTTTTTCATGTTGGTGCAGTGAATGAAAAGACTGGATTTCTCAGGAATTAGGAGAGGTAACGCAGGAAGCAACACCTAGAGAAAGAAATAGAAACCTCAACTGAAACAAAGAAGGATGAAAAAATGCAGGAAAAACTGCAGCAAGCTTCTCATCTCCGAAACTTTTACCAAAATGTTCTGGCAGACAGAAATGTAACAGCAGAAATGCAGAACACTGTGTGTACATCCCCACACCCCTGCACTCCCTGAGCTCTGCTGTTGAGGAACACATCTGGTGCAGGAGCTGGGCTTGCAGCTGCAGTTCCAGAGGCAGATGGAGATGCAGGGAGAGATGCAGGTTGGGCTGTGGGTGGGAGCCCAGAGAGACCAGAGGCCGTGAACTGCCAACCCTTGGCTAACAAAGGACAGAAGAGCAGTGACACCAGTGAGGGGGATGGACACTGAGAGACACAGCAAGAGCCCTGAACTGCCAAACCTGATGGATAACAAAGGAGACCAAGGCCTGTGATGCCGGCGAGGTGGATGGACATGGAGACACTCATCAGGAGTGGAAGAGCTGGGAGGAAAAACGAGACTTGTCTGTGGGAAAAGTGGGGAGAAAAATCTGGGAAATGTGAGGGGACAAACCAGCAGATAGCACGAGGGGACAAAATGGTGAAAAATGTGGGAGGAAAAGGGCAGGAAATTAGAGGAAAAAAGGCTGTGAAACAGGAGAGGAAAGGTGGGAAACATGAGGGGAAAAATGGCAGGAAATGTGAAAGGAAAAAAGGGCAATATAAGTAAGGTAAAAAGGGCAGAAAATGTGAGGGGAGAAAAGGCCGGGAAATGTGAAAGGAAGAAACAGTGAGAAACGTGAGGGAAAAACAATGATAAATGTGAGGGAAAAAGGACAGGAAATGTGAGGAAAAAAAGATGCAAAACAGAATAGGAGAAAAGGTGGGAAATGTGAGGGAAAAAATGATGGGAAACATGAGGCGACAGAAAGGTGGGGACTGTGAGGTGAAAAATGGTGAGAAAAAGGAGAGGAAAAGGTTGGGAAATGTGAAGTGACAAAAGGGCCTGAAACGTCAGGAAAAAAGGGAAAACAATGAGAAAAATGATGTGAGCCCAGGGGTCCTTTTCTGGGAGTCCTGCTCAGATACACAAGCTCGAGCTGCTTCTGTGTTCCTTAACAATTCCATACCCAAGCCAAGTCCTTGCACCATTGCTTTGGATGGGTCCTTCTCTGCCCGCCCCTCTCACAGCTCCATCCTGCCTCAGTTATCAGCTCGTGTTCTGCCTTTCCCACCCCCCTGGAAATCTCCCTGTCCCATTGTGTGTGCCTGGAACTGCAGCTGCTCTCCCCGCTCAGTTCTCAGCTGGTGTCAGCACAGAGGCACAGGTGGGCTCAGGTCCCTGGACAAGGGTCCCCAAGCCTTGCAGCTCTATCAGGGATGAACTTGGCTCAGCTTGGCTCTCCTGGTCATCCTCATGCTGGCTTTCCCAAAGCCTCCCATCTCACAGCTGCCCTCATGAACCAGAGGAAGAGGGGCAGATGCACCAGGGATTTCTTCCAGTTTCCTGAGACCAACTCCATTGCAGTGCCAAGGGCTTTGCAGAGCAGAGTTCCCCTTGTTTGACACAGTGGGCCCTCAATGCTGCCTGCAGTGGGCATCCACTCTCTCTGCATTGCTCATACAAAGCTCAAAGATCCTGTGCTGTTTGGCTTGATGTCATGATGCCAGTTAAAATGTCACGATCCGCTAATATGAGCTAGAATTGTGATGGTTTGCATCACCGATCCCGGAGTGCAAAAGACACAAACGGGGATTTCAATTTGAATCAACAATGCACTTATTGAGTGCAAACAACACGGTTATGCAATAGAGGGGAGAGATATAAAGAAACAAAGTAAAGAAGGGGTGGGGGGAATAGCTACCAACGGATGATACGAAGTCCTCGTGGTCCAGCCAATAGATTCGTCGTCGTCCATGGGGAGATCTCATCAGGGTTAATTCAGAAAGTCCCTTTACAGTCTTTTCAAAAGCGAGGGGCAACTGGCCAAGAGGTGAGGAAATCCTCAGGTATGCATACCAGCTCAGCAGGAAAAGGGGGGGTGGCAACTGACCAGGAGGTGAGGAAATCTATAGCAGGTGTACAGGACAGATCACTGCAACCTGTACTGATTTCCCCAGGAATGCTGCACCCACAGGGGGGAAGGGGGACAACTGGCCAGGCCCTCAGGAATGCATACTAGTCCTCAGTGGGCGCACCCGCAGGCAATATTTGGCGAACATCCTACCTCGGCCAGGCCAGGTCCTGTGCAGGACAGACCTGTGCAAAGGTCCTCCCCTCCTTTTGGGGTTTTTAAGGTTTTTCAGTCTTTGTCCTTGTCGATGATCGTGACGCAGATGAGGGATTTTCAGACCGTCTCTTACACTTGACCAAGATCTTTCACTCCCTCTTCCTTGTTTTAGAGCTTTTCCTGCATCAAGCCCCATGTTCAGCTGCTGCAGAAAAGTGTGTGTCTCCTGTAAGCCTTGTGTCCCACTGATCAGACCTGGGCATGAGATGTCCTGCACACCCACACAACACCCAAGTGCCACCAGAAGCCTCCATGCACAGCACTGGATCTTTCAGGGTTGGATTCCCACGGCTGCCTGTGCTGCAGCCAGGAATTTCACTGCCATTCAGGCAGAGACACAGGACATGACAAAGTTCCCTGCATGGTGCCAGAGCCCCTGAATTCAGAGCCCTGTGCGGGTCAGGCAGATACAATGCACATCCTGACAGTGCCCTGGGCCTCCCCAGACTGGCATTTGGAGCCTGAGCAAGGTCACACAGCAGGCGGGGAGGGGCAGAATGTTTCTGCAGGGTCTTCATCCAGCCTGGCTGAAGGTCATGTCCCAGCAGTTCCTGCAGGGGTGGGAAAGAACAAAGCCCCAGCAAGTGCCTCTGAGCAACAGCCACAGCTGCTTTCAGAGAACCCCCAGTGCCTTGCTGGCCTGCCTCTGGTGGGGAACTGGTGTGTGAGTCTGTGTGTTCAAATGAGCAGAGCAGGGCAGAACAGAAGCCTCTGTGCTCCCTGTGTCCTGTAGGCTCCACTCAGATCAAGGACATTACAAAGAATTGTGTTTAGATGTTATCCAAAGACTTTTCAAGTATGTGGTGCTTTGTAAGAACCAGCACATGGCACTGGAATCTCCTGCTTGCTCAGTTGCTCATTGCCACTGCTCTTTCTGGGGCAAGCAGGCACACTGGGGGAGCTGCCTGTCCAAGGGACAGCCTAGAAAGTCACTTTAAGTTCAGAAATGGTGCATCAGCGAGATTAGAGAAAGCCAAAATATCTGCCATGCAGAATGAATCTAAACAAGTGCCCTGTCCTTGAGCTGCCACCAGCTCTGCTGTGAATCTCACCCCTGCCTGTGCCTACAGGATACTCTGAGTTCCCTCTCCTCACCTCCAGCTCCTGCTTCCTTCTACGTGTCCCCATCCAAGACAAAACATGGGAGGTCTTTAGCCCTGGTCAAACTGGTCATTCATATCACAAGGGGACAAAGTGAAATGGAGAGATTCCTTTAGGT
Organism: Ptilonorhynchus violaceus; assembly: GCA_013397565.1. Classification (NCBI taxonomy): domain Eukaryota; kingdom Metazoa; phylum Chordata; class Aves; order Passeriformes; family Ptilonorhynchidae; genus Ptilonorhynchus; species Ptilonorhynchus violaceus. Next base: position 11,182 of record VZRJ01002955.1, read on the forward strand.
TTTTTACTGTGTTTCTTAAATCCATGTTTTCTCAGAAACTGGCATTAATACGCTGCAGAGAAGGTTTCACTTTCTGTTCCATTCTCTGCTCTGCACCCTCTTCCTTCAATTCTTCAGTGTGATTCCTGGCTCCTTCCTCTAACAGGCTCTGCAGCTCCTCTCTCCAATGTCCTTTTTCATCGTTCCAGCAGAACCAGCAGGGGAACATGTGGCACAGGCCACAAAGAGTGACAGCAGCAGTGAGAGTGAACAGCCCTGACACCTGGAAGAGAAAATATTAAAAGTAATTGTCACTGAACTTTACATTCCTGAAGATGGTTTGCACGTTTTTGTGTTTGTTTTTTTTTTTAATTAAAGCCCTTGCATTATTATTTAGTGGCATAGTTCTTTGTATGAAATACATTCCTTGCTCCTGCCNTGTTTTCTCAGAAACTGGCATTAATACGCTGCAGAGAAGGTTTCACTTTCTGTTCCATGCTCTGCTCTGCCCCCTCTTCCTTCAATTCTTCAGTGTGATTCCTGGCTCCTTCCTCTAACAGGCTCTGCAGCTCCTCTCTCCAATGTCCTTTTTCATCGTTCCAGCAGAACCAGCAGGGGAACATGTGGCACAGGCCACAAAGAGTGACAGCAGCAGTGAGAGTGAACAGCCCTGACACCTGGAAGAGAAAATATTAAAAGTAATTGTCACTGAACTTTACATTCCTGAAGATGGTTTGCACGTTTTTGTGTTTGTTTTTTTTTTTAATTAAAGCCCTTGCATTATTATTTAGTGGCATAGTTCTTTGTATGAAATACATTCCTTGCTCCTGCCATGGTCAGGGAACAGGTGATGGCAAGACAGAGACTCCCTGGAACAAGGAATAGCAGCCTCTCTCTCTCTTAGTGCATTATCTTATTCCTTATTTTCCTAAAACTTCCTTCACGAACCAGACACAAACCATGTGTAAGTTTCCAGAATAAGCCTGGAGCAAGATGTTCCCCGTTCAGGTTTCAGCCTCAGAAGGAACCTGATAATTATAAACTTGTACTGATATAAATTAATTAAAAACAGATGCATGGGAACAAGAAAAGGTAATGCAATTTTACTACATATATCACATCAAAATCGTAATTGCAACTTAACACTTCTTTCTTCAGACAAAATGGTTCCCGTATTGCTGTACATCCCAGATTCACACCCAATACATTAACACACCCACACATAATTTGTTAAAGCACTTAAAATCCGAGCTTCCCGGGACTCTTACCTGAGATTTAGTGTGGAACTCGCTGGGTAATTCAGCTGCTCTGCTTTGGGGGCACTGTGGCTGCTGCTTCCTTCATTTGCTGAAACCAGGCAGTCCATGGATCTGCCATGGCACAGGAGGATCACACACCACAGGAAGCAGAAATGCCCTAAAAATGACCTGAGTCTTCAGGCAGCACGAGCACTTCCCAACACAGCAAGCCCAGGGAATGCAGGCAGGGTGGGAGGTCAAGCTCAGGAAAAATGTAATGAAGGGTGGACAGAAGAAGTAGGAAGCAACTTACAATTCCCTTAATGCCTTCTCCTGAGGACATTTAAATTCCTGCTCCATTATTTCTTCAACTACAACCAGAATTAGGGAGTAAAGTGATATGGACAACACACTATAATTATTTTTCCAAACACTTTGGAATTGCTTCCTGACTTCTATTTTGCTCAGTGATCAATACTGCACCAGCTCAGAAGGATTCTGTGCCTCTGTATCACAGCACTTGTCTTCTTTTGCACTTTCTATCACCACATCTGCAAATAAACAGCAAAGAGGAAGTGAAAATGAAACACACACAAGAATTGGACACAGATACAGCTCCATCTGATGTCTGAGATTTTAAAATTTTTGGTTTCACTTGTCTCGTAAACAATCACAGAGACAGAGATGAGTTGAGATTGGAAAACACCTTGAGAATTCATCTGGTCCAACTTCCCCTGCTCAAGCGGGGACACTTGGAGCTGGTTGGCCAGAACCTCTTCCAGAGACTTTTGAATATCTCCACAGATTAATATTTACACCACCATATCTTTCAAGTATCTCCAGCTCCCCAGATAACAATATCTACAAGACCCAGGGAGCAGTTTGGGGCTCAATAGCCTTGCAACATTTCTTTCTCCCTTTGACATCTTATAGGTGTATGGTCATTGGGTACAGATCTGCAGCAAAGCTGCATCTCCTCTTCCATGCACTGAACCACTGCCCAGGGGACACAACAGAGCCTTCCCTCCTTCTCAGTCACCAGTCTCCTGCCTTCATCTGGGAGCTCCAAATGGGCAGTGGGGACTCAGGAGCAAAATTTTGCCCATAGAGAAAGCCAGGCCCAGTGTGCTGCAGCCAAGGGTAGGTCCCTGGGCATGGGCAGGCAGAAAAGCAAGTTTATTGTGGTTGGTGAGTAAGGTCCAGCAGAGCCTCCCTCTTCATTTGGTCCTCTATCACTTGGAGATGGAAGTTCCAGGAACCTCCTAGAAAACTGCTCTCCTGCCATGTTGTCCCTCCAACAGGTTCTGGAGACTGTTCAAGTCCCCCAAAAGGGCCAGGCCCTATGAAGGTGAAGCTGCTCCTGTTTGTCTGTAGAAGCCTCATCCCCTTGTTCTCCCTGGTCCGATGGTCTGGAGCAGACTCCCACTCTAATGTCACCTGGAGCTCTGTCTTGGCTTCTCATCCATGCCCAGGGGAGCTCCATGGACTCCGTTCTGGAGACTGTTCAAGTCCCCCAAAAGGGCCAGGCCCTATGAAGGTGAAGCTGCTCCTGTTTGTCTGTAGAAGCCTCATCCCCTTGTTCTCCCTGGTCCGATGGTCTGGAGCAGACTCCCACTCTAATGTCACCTGGAGCTCTGTCTTGGCTTCTCATCCATGCCCAGGGGAGCTCCATGGACTCCAACTGCTCTCACACATAAGAGGAAACTCCCCCTCCTCGTCTTCTCAGGCTGGCCTTTCTAAAAACCCATCTGGCCCTGTTGCAACACATCAGCCACAAGAGCCATTGCACCACATCTCCCTGATCCCAACAGGATCCCAGCCCTGAAACCACACCCAGGCCTCTGCCTCATCCTCTTTACTCCCCACAGGGGCTGCATTAGTGGCCAGACCATTCCAAGCAGCCCCTCAGCTCACGGACTGCCCAGAAAGGGCTTGGGGGTTTCTCTACAAAGGAGCATTGTCAGCACTTCCTGGTGAAAATGCCAGTGCTGGAGGTGACCCTGCTGGAGCCTCACTTGGTGTGTTTCAGTTCTGTCCCAGCAACCCTGGCCTTTGCTCCTCAGCCCTGTTCAGTCCCTCCCTCATGGGACGGCCAGCCCAGCTCTCTTTCTTCTACCATTCCCAGTTTAAAGCCCTCTTTCCAGGGTCACACATCCCATTGGAAGAAGCAGCTTTTCCCTGCTTGGTGAGGTGGGTCCCCACTCTGTCCAGGGGACACTGAGCTGCAGTGTCCACTGCTCAGAGAGCCCAAAACTCTGTTGCCCAAATCAGTGTCACAGCCAGTTCTTGCCCTGTACTAATCATCTCCTCCTCATCATACCCTTTCCACCTTCCACAGCAGCATTGAGGAGAAAAACACAAGGGCCCCCATGGCCTTGGCTCTAGAGCTCTGTAACCACTTATGTCCATTCCCAGTCTCCCCTGGCAGAATCCCATGGATGATGCTGGCAAAAGAGCTGGGAATAGCAGTGAGAAGAGGGCAGAGCAGGGTGGGGGCCAAGGGGCAGGAGGGCTTTGCAGGGAGGAGGCTGCCCCAGAGGGACAGGCAAACACGGCTCGTGCTCCGGGCTCGCAGGGGGCGGCAATGAAAGCGGGGGCTCTGCAGGCGCAGCGGCCGCAGTGGGGGCTGAGGCAGGGCCCCCGCTGGCCACAGCCGCTCGTGCTGGGAAAGGCCCTGCCAGCCCCAGCCCTGCAGCAGGACCAGTCCCAGGCGCTGCAAGCCACGGGCCAGGCAGCTCTTGAAGCGCTGGCCAGAGCTCAGCCCACAGCAGACGCTGCAAGGAGAGGCTGTTGCTGCAGCGCCCCAAACAATGCTGGCCCAGGGGGGATGTGCCAGGCTGTCTCCTGCTCACCCGGCCTTCCTCCTGGAAATATAGACCCAGCCAAAATGGGCCTCGGGAGGTTTAAAGCTCAGAGTGAAGGCAGATGGAGGATGAAGCTGCATGGGTGGGAAGGTGCTGTCCCAGCAAAGACTCAGCAGTGGGAACACGGACAGGGGCACGGGGCTGAGCTGGGTTGCTGCCCCTCTGACCAAACCGCTCTATGCCCCACGGTGCAGGTGCCGGTGTGATGGCCCAGGACATCTGCAGCTCCCCAGGGGATGGTGAGTACAGGGATAGGTCCCATCAAGGGAATTGTGTGGGGCTGGAGACGGGAATGGAGAAGGGCTTTGTTCCCCATGTGTGAAGGCCTGGAGAGGAAACTCTTCCCTTTCCAGATCTGAGGCAATTTCCAGTCCTGCCAAAAGAAGCACTGTCCCTGGCCATCCCTCTGCCATGTCTTCAGGTGATGTCCCATCTCCCGCCCTCTTCATGAACTCCATTGCTGCACAGGAGGAGGAACAGCTTTTGTTTCGGTGCCAAATTTTCCTGAAGTCTCCTGTCACCTTAATTGTCTTCTGCAAGGACAAGGTGCAGATGAACAGCCTGAAATCCCAACAGGGGCAGATGATCTACTCTTTGCTCTTCACCATGACAAGGGGCAGCACAGGGATATTCACATGTGGATACCAGCACAAAGATGAGAGCAAAGGAGGGAAAATCTCTGCCCTCAGTACTTAGTGAAATCTGAGTGTCACAGGTGAGTTGTGGAACTGGAGCACAGACAGGAAACACTCCCAATCCCCCCCAGAAAACAACTGAGGGAGGGGACCCTGCCCTGCCCCATGGCATGTCCCCAGGCAGTTGGGATGCTGGGGTCAGGGTGCAGTTCACAGCTTTGGCACCAGGGACACTCCTCCCAGTCCCAGCAGAGCATCCTGCTCCTCTCCTGCCCCAGCATCACCGAAAGGGCAGAGTGATGGTGCCAGATCTAATGCAGAGCCACAGCTGTGCAGGGCATTCATTTCTTGATCCCCACAGTTGACAGAGGGGGGATCAGGAAGTCCCCACAGCTGCTCAGTCTGTGCAGTACCTGGGGGAACTGCAGACTCTCTCCCTGTCCTTTTGTCCTTCCAGGCAGCAGGTCGACCTCTGAGGGAGAGACATCCACCAATGGTGAGTGATTCCCTCCCTCACACCCAATGTCCCTCAGCATCAGGCCAAGGTTGCCCAGCTGCCAACACCAGGACACGGGCAGGCTCATCAGCCAGGATCTGGCTGGTTTCTAAGGGCATATCCTGCTCTCCACTTCCACTCCCCATAACACCCCCTCTTCCCAACAGCTTCTGTGCACACAGATACCAATCCCATGTGCCTCGAGACCTTTTACAGAGACATCATGATAGGGTTTGTGGTGATCTCTCTCCTCCTCCCGGCTGCAAACACCTATTCTTTAGTGAGGAAAGGTGAGTGATTTCTGAATACTGAGGCTTAAGCTGCATCCTGATGCAGGGCTGCTGCTGCCTGACCTCTGCTGGTTTAGGATGGCTGCTCTCTTTACCCCATTTCAGAGAAAGCTGAGCTTCTCAGGCTTTTCCTTTGTCACCTGAGGGATGTAAAGCTGACGAGATGACAAAGACTTTACCAAACAGGTGATTGTTCTTGAATGCCAGAGTGTGTAGGGAGAGACCAAATGAATCCCTGCCCCAGGCACACATTGGCTCCCATCCTCTGGGGACAAGAATTGAGGCTCTGAGCTGGCCTGAGTGGAGCCAGCACAGCTCCTCCACACTCTGCCTGTGCGCAGCTGCTGAGAGCTTAGGAGAAGCCAGGCTGGGAAAAGGGATTCAGGGTTGTGAAGGCTGGGCCTGAAAAATCGCTCTCCCAGTGATGTGTGGAGGTTCAGCCCATCATCTTCACTGCACAGCCCAGAGCAGGGAAAGGCAGGGCTGTGCAGGAACTCTGCCTCCCACCTCTGCCCTTCCTTTCCTTGCAGGGCCCTGGAGACAGAGATGCCAAAGGTGAGCAGCAATCCCTGGGGGCTGCGGGGCTGATGCAGATGGGGCATCCTGGGCCCCCTGGGGTGGTCCTTGTTTAGGGGCAGCATGGTCTGTGCCCGTGGGAGGATTCCCCTGTGGTGCAGGCAGGGAGCAGCAAGGTTTGCCCTAGGCTTGACTCAAGCCATGGCCTTGGTGCAAGACAGAATCATCCACAGCAATGACTCCAGTGGACTCATCACAGACCCCAAAACCCTTTTGCTCAACTCTCTCCAGGCAGCAGTAAGTTCCCAGCCACAAGGATGAAGTGACTGATGACAATGAAATACAGTTGTGAGTACCAACCCCTCCCTTTGGGTGACCCATGGACCCCTCTGTCTTGGGACTCCCTCCTTGTGGCCTGGCTGCCTCCCACCACCACCAGAATCCCTGATCCCATGGACTGGCCGTGCCGCAGCCTCAGGAGCTGCCCCAAGTTACAGAGACCTGCCCCAAAGCCCCTTTCCATGCTCTCCATCCCCTCCCCTCTGTGCAGGACCTTTCCCAATCCCAGCAATTCATGTCCCAGTGGGATTTGCAAAATCGCCCATTGCACCAGGGCAGATCTCTCCCCAGGCCGCCGCTCCGCTTCTTCCCTGCATGCATGGCCCAGCCTCTGCCTGCAGAAGAAAGGGGACGACAGACCCCCCATCCCTGCTCCACATCTACAGAAGAAAGGGCAGCTTCCTCTACTGCCAGGAGTGGGGTGAGATTAGGGAGAAACAGGGCAGGGAGTTCAGTCCTGACCCCGGGGGATCTGCTGTTCAAAGACAGGGTGGCACTTGACCCTTCCAGAAGAGGAAGCAAGTGCTCACTCTGTGCTTTTTGCCCCCACCAGACTCCACCATTGCCCACGCTGGACATAACAGGGTGAGTTTTGGCACAGCCTTGTGTAGTGGTGGCTGACCCTGCAGCAGGGGCTGCTGCGAGTGTTTGGGCCAGCCACAAGAGTGACCGAGCAGCCTGTTACTCCTTGTTCCCTTATAAGGTTCAGTTCTAGAGTGTTCTCCCTTATTCAGGCATCCCATTTATTCCTGTACCCTGCTCCTCCCCTCGTTTGCCCCTATTAGTTAAAGTTGTATTACCCTGCCTTCTCTCCGCCCCCTGACCCTCAACCCATTGGTCCCTGTTGTGTCTCTGCCCCCACTGCCCCTGGGATAAAACCCTGAATCCTCCATTGTTCTGGGTTCTCTCCTTCCCTGACGATTCATGGAATAAACCTATTTCGTGGAACACATAAGTGGAACACCTCCGACTCTTTGCCTTAACTAAGTACGCCTTTGTGTGTGCGTGTGTGTGTGCATGTGTGTGTGTGCATGCACCACCGAATGCATCATGGCACCACCGGACACATGCCACGCCTTCGGGAAGACTGCAGGGACCCCAAAACCCATCCTGGATTATTATTTTTATTAATACAACAGCCTTGGTGCCAAAGCAGGGAGCAGGGTTCAGGGGAAGCGATGTGCATGTGAGGGTCTGTGCTGATGGCTTGGGCTTGGGTGTCCCACCATAAACTGAGTGGAAGCACTAGCATTTATAACATATTTTTTCATCAAACCACATTATTATATTTTCTCAAAATCTTCTGCAAATATATTCCAGGTAAAAGTATTTTGTGCTGCAAAGTCAGGTGTCAAAATTCGAGGCGTTTCAAGTGGGGAAAACAAATTGACATCAAAAGTGAAGTCAAAGGCCCAGCTCTGTGCAGCACTCCTGGAGCCCAGGGCCAGAGGCTTGTGCAGGGCTGGCAGCCAGCAGCTGAAATAACAGGCTTTCCTTTTCCCTCTAAAGCCTGGCAGGCAAGAGCTGAACAGCAGCACAGAACATGCCCCAGTGAGGCCCTCCCGCAGCCAGCCCCGGTAGCCCAGCACGGCGAGTGCCCCGGGACCATCGCCCACACCGGCCTTTGCTCTCGGGCACAGCTCCTGCGCTGGCAAACGGGGCTGGGGGCTCCAGCTTGGGCTTGCTTGGGCTTTGCTGTGCTGGGCAGGGGCTGGCAGCTGGGAGCCTTGGGGCTGCTCCTCCTGCTGCTCCTCTGACCGTGGTCTCCACCTTTCCCTTCCCAACCCCACTCCCACCCCCCACGGCACAGTGGGTTTTCAGGCCTCCCTGCAGCTCCCAGTGGGTTTGTCCCCATCCCCGGGAACCTGCCACATGCCAATCCCTTGGCTCATCTTCACCAGCTCTGGAGGGGAATTGGCAGCACTGGGCTTGGGAAGGCAACACCTCCCCACAAGGCCTGGCCAGGCCAACATGGCCACACCCAGCCCTTCCACCAGGCCCAGCCCTTGTCACCCCCATCAGAAATGTATTCTGATGCATTTAAACAAATCTGTGTCCGTGACTTGCACAAGTATTTGCAATGTCTGACGGATAAATAAATTTAAAATCTATTCCGTATTTTTTTCATGGACACATGAGCACCTGGAGTGAAGACATCTCCATCCCACTGTGTCAAATGGAACATGTGTGTCCATCAACCATGGGATCCAACTCTGGATGTGCTCTTCTTTCTGCCCATGCCGATGCTTACATGTGTGCACAGCTCCACGAGGACACAGGCACTGCTGTGCTCACACCCCAGGACACCCCAAGACGGTCCTTACTCTACCTCATTGTGTTCCTGGCCCTCAGTTCCTTAGAGGTTCATGCCTGTTCAATAGTGGCACCTGGGAAAGGGAGGGAGTGCAGGAGGGCATTTGCCTGTCCCTAAGCAGGGACCTGTCTCCATTCCCATCTCTGAGCTCTTCTCCAGCCTGTTGGGGAGGGGGTTGGGGATCCTGTGCTCTCTGAGGTGCATTGACAGTGCCCTGCCCAGACACTGCCCAGCCCCACACAGGGGCCTGTGCAGGACCCCGCTGGGCTGGGGGGCTCAAGGCTGAGGAGGGATCCCCCTGGCCAAGTGCCCTGACAGCCCTCGGGGCTCAGTCCTTGCCAGCCCTCCTGCACTGGCAGCCACTCTCACACCTGGCATGGAGGGCTCCAGCCTTCCGGCCCTGCCCTCAGGAGCCCCTGGGATCACAGTGCTGCCCCCAGGGAGGCTCTAGCACTGCCCCAGGGATGTGGCTGCACAGACACCAGCACTGACACCAGTGCCTCGAGCCTGCAGGGCTTCCACAAAGGCCAGGACAGAAGGGGACAGTGTGGAAGGGAGAAGCAACCAGAGCTGACAAGAGCATGTCCTGCTGTATTCCATTGCCAGCACCGCAGGGAGGCAGCAGCCCTGACTCCCAGGCAGCAAAGAGGCAGCCGAGGCCATGAGGGGCAGCACTGGGGCTACCAGGGCTCTCCTCAATGGGACCTTGTGAGAGTGGACACAGGCAGGTGGGCAGAACAACCACAAAACCATGGCTGCAATGCAAAGAGTAAATTTATTTCATTACCTTGGTAACTGGAGGATCCCAAAGCAAGGGATTGGAGCACAGACACACAAGCGGGAATGCCGGCACCGTCAGGCTCAGTCCATCCCAGCGCTCAGCAGCCCGGCAGCCCAGTGCCCCATTTATCAAGGGCCTGCACACACATCATTTCCCACCATGCTGGGACCTTCCTGGGCTTTTTATGATCTCTGAGCTTTCTCTTTCCCAAAGGAGGGAGCTCAGGCATGTCCATGAGAGTGCCTCCAAGTATCTGTAAACACCTACGTTATCTCTACACAGAAATTCTACTTCTCAAAACAGACAGAGGATAAACAGCAACAGGTATAAGAGATGGGGTTTCCCACACCGATATTCTCCAGGCCTTGGCATTCCAAGCTGCAAGGTCATTTGAGTGAATCTACCATCCTTCTCACCATTCTTCCACTTTTAACCTTTTCCTCCCAACAGCCTCCCACTGCTGAACAAATCCTTTATAACTTGCCACCCCCAGGCCCTCTGCTGGCCAAGGTGCTGTACAAGGACACTGTGACCAGCCAGTGGGTGCCCATGGCACTGCCCTGGGCTGCTGGAATCATTCTGGGTGATGGGAAATGCTGGAGGGATGCAGGAGCTGGAGAACACGGCTGTGTGAGGCTGCAGCCAGCAAAGTGTCCCTGTGCATCCCTCTGGGCTGCAGGGATGGCCCTGGCAATGGAGATGCTGCTCCCTGTGAGCAGGAGGTGCCTCAGCAGGGGTTCAGCAGCCCAGGGTGGGTGCAAGTTCCACAGGGCTGTGTGTGAGGAGAGAGCAGGGGCTGAGCAACGCACAGCAGGGCAATGGTAGCACATCCCTTGGGCACGGGGCCCCACTGGCCTGAGCCCACAGGGCAGCTGGGGGTGGTGTTGGTCCCACTCTGTTCCTGGTGCAGAGGTGCAGGGACAGCAGGGAGTCCAGGGCAGGGGGGGAATCAGAGGGCACTAGGGATGGGGATGTGTCCAGGCTGGGCAGCCCCAGTGGTCTGGGGGCTCCATCTCTCCAGGATGAGGGTGATGATGGGGGCAGATGAGAGGAGGAGCAAAGTGAGGACACAGCGCAGGATCCAGATCCAGAGGGGAATGGCTGGCCCTGGAAGAGGGGAGGGTCACAGTGTGGACAAGGCAGTTGCAGGAGGAAAGACCTGGTAGAAAGTGCACACAAGCAATCACTTACCTCTGGGAGGGAGCCCTGTCTTGGTCGAGGAGTTTTTGCCTGTCAGGAAATGCAGAGCTCCAGAGTGTCCCTGTCCTGTGCAGGGACCACCCCAGACACTGAGCAGCCCCCCAACCCACGTCTTGTTTCATCAGATAAATGTGGAACCACCCATCTCATGCAACTCTCCCAAGATTCCCTGAAACGGGCTAATTGATGTAAAGGGGAGACCAGAGAAGGCATAATGGGGAGAGGAAGCAGAGAGAAAGGTACGCAATTAAAGCAGAACTACATACCAGTTTATGAACCTGCCAATATCCTGGTGTTGGCAGCTGGGCAGCCTTGGCCCCATGCTGAGGGACATTGAGTGTGCAAGGAAGGAATCACTCACCATCAGTGGATGTCCCTGCCTGCGAGCTGGACCTGCTCCCTGAGAGAAGAAAGGGACATGGTGAGTCTGTAGCTCCCCAAGGTACTGCACAGACTGAGACACTGTAAGGACCCCCTGATCCCCCCTCTATCAACTGTGGGGATCAAGAAATGAATGCCCTGCACAGCTGTGGCTCTGCATTAGATCTGGCACCATCACTCTGCCCTTTCTGTGATGCTGGGGCAGGAGAGGAGCAGGATGCTCTGCCGGGACTGGGAGGAGTGTCCCTGGTGCCAAAGGCTGTGCTGAACTGCACCCTGACCCCAGCATCCCAACTGCCCAGGGACATGCCATGGAGCAGGGCAGGGCCCCCTCCCCCACCTGGGCTCAGGGGGAGTCTGGGAGTGTTTCCTGTCTGTGCCTCAGTGCCACCACTCACCTGTGACACTCAGGTTCTGGGGAGCACTGAGGGCAGAGTTCCTCACTCGGTTGCTGTTGTCCTTTTGCTGATATCCACATGTGAATGTCCCTGCACTGCCCTTTGTCATGGTCAAGTGCATGAAGTAGCTCCCCTGCCCCTGTTGGGCTTTCAGGCTGTGCAGCTGCACCCCATCCTTGCAGAAGATGATTCGGGTGACAGGAGACTGACTGTCAATGAGGCACTGAAACAAAATCTGTTCCCCCTCCTGCAGGGGAGGTGTTCATGAAGAGGGCAGGAGCTGGGAGGTGACCTGGAGAGATGGCAGAGATGCCCAGGGACTGTGTTACTGATGTCAGAGCAGGAAAATGGCCCTGATATGGGAGGGGAAGAGTTTCTTCTCCAGGAGTTCACACATGGGGAACAAAGCACTTGCCCCTTTCCATCTCCAGATAAACACAACTCCCTTTATGGGACCTATCCCTGTACTCACTATCTCCTGGGGAGCTGCAGATGTCCTGGGCCATCACACCAGCACCTGCACCGTGGGGCACAGAGGAGTTTGGGTCACACAAGAAGCAACCCAGCTCATTCCCATGCCCCTGTTCATGTTCCCACTGCCGAGTCTTTGCTGGGCCAGCACCTTCCCACCCATGCAGCTCCATCCTGCATCTTCTTTGTCTCTCGAATTCACACCTTCCTAAGACCATTTTGGTTTGGGTTTGTGGTTCCAGGTGGTTACCTCTGGCTCCCTAAGGCACTTCAGCATCTGCCAAGTCTCTCACTTTGAACCAGAACCGCCTTAGAACCTTTAGAAATTGCCCCCTTAGCTCAGAGGTCCATGGGAGCTGGAGGAAGCAATGGTCCTGCTGCCCTCCCCAGAGCAGCTCTGCCCCCCAGTGCTGCACGGCTGCTCCACACACCCTTTCCCCTGGGGCCTGNAGCAGGAGGAGGAGGAGGAGGAGGAGGAGGAGGAGGAAGGCCGGGCGAGCAGGAGACAGCCTGGCACATCCCCCCTGGGCCAGCATTGTTTGGGGCGCTGCAGCAACAGCCTCTCCTTGCAGCGTCTGCTGTGGGCTGAGCTCTGGCCAGCGCTTCAAGAGCTGCCTGGCCCGTGCCTTGCAGTGCCTGGGACTGGTCCTGCTGCAGGGCTGGGGCTGGCAGGGCCTTTCCCAGCACGAGCGGCTGTGGCCAGCGGGGGCCCTGCCTCAGCCCCCACTGCGGCCGCTGCGCCTGCAGAGCCCCCGCTTTCATTGCTGCCCCCTGCAAGCCCGGAGCACGAGCCGTGTTTGCCTGTCCCTCTGGGGCAGCCTCCTCCCTGCAAAGCCCTCCTGCCCCTTGGCCCCCACCCTGCCCTCAGGGCTAGAGCTCCCCCGATGCATCCTGCCCTGGGCTGCATCCGAGGGGTTTCCTTTTCCCTTCTGTGAAGAAGCTTCATCCATGGCCATGGCCCAACAGGCCCCATTGCTCTCAGATGGTGTTGGAGACACAGACACTCAACGCCTTTTCTCCTGGCTCTTTCCGTACTGCTCGGTGATGCTGGCAGTGCTGACAGCCAGAGTTCCTGTCAGTGACAATCCTCCACACTCTCTTCCCCTTTGTTGTTGGTTAGATTTCTCAAATGAATTTCTTCCCATTTGTTGTATGCTGGAGAAGCAGAGAGGGGCTGACTTTCAGGGTGATTGAGAAACAAAACGGTTAGCCAAATGAGTTTGGCAGTCTGGCCTGGGGGATGGATGGGCTCTCCAGCTGGGAGTTTTTTGGGAGTTTCAGTGTAATACTGTGACACATATTGGGGCTGACTCCAGGACTTTTGCCTGAGGCGTGGGGGGCTGGTTTCCACCCTTTTTTTGCCTCTGTTGTTAAAGGGAAAGGTCGTATGTGTTCCAGAGGGCATGTGGCTGTTTCCCGGGGATATTGCTACAGCTAAGCTTGCTGCCTGGGTCTGCCTGCCTTTGCCATTTCTGCCTGCTGCTGCAGAGAGTGTGCCTGTTCCTGTGATATTGCTACATTGCAGCTTGCCACTGGCAGCGGTACCGAGACCAGCTGCTCCTTTTGCGAAAGGAGCCATCTCCGGTCGTTTCCCCTCACCTGAGCTCCCACCACCACCACCCGAGGAGGTTGCCGAGCTCGTGTTGGAGCGTCCCTGAAGCCGCAGGGGAACCATTGCAGCCCCTCTGCCTCGCCAGGAGTCAACAGTACCCCCTGGAGCCGCAGGGGAGTCACTGCAGCCTCTCTGCCTCGCCAGAAGACAACAGTGCCCCCTGCCGCTTGTGGTTATAACTACACCAAAGGGGAAAAAGTTGGTGGGTGGGAAAACTTCTGTTATTGTTTGTTGTTGTTTGTTCTGTTTTATGTATTTTTTTAATATATATATATATATATTTGCCAGTAAAGAACTATTATTCCTTTTCCCATATTTTTTGCCTGGAAGCCCCGTAATTTCAAAGTTATAATAATTTGGAGGGAGGAGGTCATCTTTCCATTCCAGGAAGGTTCCCACCTTCACTGGCAGGAATCTGTCTTTTAAACCAAGACAATTATTGGTGCCCAATGTGGGGCTCAAGGGCATCGAGAGGAAAGTGTGAGTAAAGAGTAACAGTTCTTGGGTAACCTATTTGTGTATTGGGTATAGAAATCTTGTTAGACATTACCATTTGGCCCAGCTTATTCCGGTTCAGCTGGCAGATGATCGTGGTTTTGTCTGTTTGCAGACTGCTAGCTAAACATGGGCCATACAATTAAGACCACTATGAATGCTATTAGGTTTATAGAATGGATCAAAGGGGTAAGGAATTTAATGGTTGTAAACCTCTTTTGGTATGTGTACATGTGGCTATCTAACCATCATGGCCTGAGTTCCTATCTTTGGGAGTTCATTAATAATGAATGAATGCAGAGAAGGAATGCAGGGGGGTGTTGTCTGCCAACCCTACACCCACTTCTTTAGGTCCACCACAACAGCTTTGGACAGGTTCAAATTTTCTCTAGATGCTAACAATATCGTACAATGGCTGGTGTTGCTAATATGCCTATTCACTGTGGTCTATTTAGCACTTAGAGACAGGGTAAGGTTGCCTTGGGTAACTACCCTGACATCTACCCCAGAGACTAGGGATGCTGTCCAGGAGCATGCCACAGGGGCCAGTGACACTTCCCAATAGCCTATCAGTGCCCAACAGACCACCTTAGAAATGAATCACTCAGATTGGATGGGGGTATGGGAGGAGATAGGCCAGGTGCTGAAGGAATACTCTTCCCCAGCTGTTGGGAAGCTTCCCCTTAACCAAACGCAGATTCACAGTAGGCTTGCTGTGTGCTTGAAAGAACATTGTTCCATAAATTCTGGAGACGGCCAGCTCACTGCAATGTGCTGGACCTTGGCTAACGCTTAAAGCATCATGGTTTTAACACTACAGCACCACCTGCAGTCAAAGGTCTACGGCGCAGCAGTGGAACCAACAGACATTAAAACCATTCGGGTTCCAGCTAAACCACAAGGGTAGCCACAGCCAGAAGCAGTTGCCGCTGTGCAGAGGAGGAAGTATCAAATCAAATCAGCATGCCCAGTTAATGATGATTAACCAGGGCCCTCACAACCCGTGGAGGAGCCAGAGCCTGAGGTCATCAAAGGGTCCCTGTTGTTTGACCGTCAACACAGTCTGCAAAAAGACATTGCACAACAGAGGCACGAGGCTTTTTCAACCTGGTTGATCCGAGTTTGGGACCTTATGGGCACAGGCATGCAACTGGATTAGTACCAAAGCAAGGTATTTGGGATCCTTGGCCCAGGATGTGGGTATTGAGCAGGCGTTCGGGAGGGAGCCAGGGCGCCTTTCTCTCTGAGAGTGGCTTGTAGCTAGCATAAGAGAGACGTTTGTTCACAGACTGCAGGAGCACCATCATAGAATGCCCTGGAAGACCATGGAGGAAGGGATCCAACACCTGAGAGAAATGGCAGTATTGGAGATACTTTTTGGAAGGGACGAACAATGCAATAATGACCCTGACAAGGTCAGGTGCACAAGGCAAATGTTGTGGAGCCTGGCACATCAGGAGCCATCTGAATACTCCAGCTTCATTGCAAAAATGCATTTTGAGGACAACCAAGAGACAGGAGGTTTTGTAGTCAGCAAACTCAGAAATTATGAGAGCATGATCCATGGCCTAATGCAGACTCACATCTCTGCTGTGGTTGAGAGTCTCAAGGACAAACAGGAAAAATTCAGAGAGAAGGTAAGGAAGGAGATGAGGAAGGAGATGAGGGAGAACAGTTTGCATGTGGCACCAGTGCGAACCAGAGCCCCCGACGTCAGAGCCCGATGTCCCCCAGCTAGGGAGAGGGGGTACACCCCATGAGCTGACTTGTGGTTCTTCATGTGTGAGCATGGGGAAAATAGGAGAAGGTGGGATGGAAAACCCACTTCCTTCCTGGCAGCACAGGTGCATAAACTCAAGGAGGAAACCACTAACAGAGGGAGTTCCACCAAAATGGATGTAGCTCCAGCTTCCTGTGACCAAGCTGCTAGGTATAACAGAAGAGAGGATGACATGTCTGATCCCCTTGAAGGGACCTCCAGAAGGTACACCCAGGGAGAGAATGGTAGCTAGGACTAGAGGGGTCCTGCTTCTAGCCAAGTAGAGGCCAGGGAAAATCAGGTGTTTTGGACTGTGTGGATCTGATGGCCTGGAACATCAGAACCACAAAAATACCAGGCTTTGATCGACACTGGTGCACAGTGCACTTTAATACCACTGGGACATGTGGGGTCAGAACTCGTTTCTATTGCTGGGATGACAGGGCGATCGCACCAGTTGACTGCTGGAAGCTGAGGTGAGCTTGACTGGGAAGGAGTGGAAGGAACCCTGTTGTGACTGGTCCAGAGGCCCCGTGTATTCTGGGCATAGATTTTCTCCGGAGTGGTTTTTTCAAAAACCCAGAAGGACTTACGTGGGCTTTTGGGATAGCTGCTGTGGAGACAGAGGGCATTAGGCAATCGAACACCTTGCCTGGACTGTTAGAAAATCCGTCTGCAGTAGGACTCCTGAGGGTGGAGGAACAACGAGTACCGATCGCCACCTCAATAGTGCATCACTGGCAGTATCAGACAAATAGAGATACCATAATCCCCATACACAAGATGATCCGTGAGCTGGAGAGCCAAGGGGTGGTCAGCAAGGCGCACTCACCCTTCAACAGCCCCATTTTGCCTGTGCACAAGTCTGATAGGGAATGGAGACTGACAGTGGACTATCGTGGCTTGAATGAAGTTACCCCACCACTGAGCACCACTGTGCTGGACATGCTGGAGCTCCAGTATGAACTGGAGTCCAAGGCAGCAAAGTGGTGCCACCATTGACATTGCAAATGTGTTCGTTATTCCTCTGGCAGCAGAGTGCAAGCCCCAGTTTGCCTTCACCTGGAGGGGCATGCAGTACACCTGGAACCGACTGTACCAGGGGTGGAAGCAGAGCCAGACCATCTGCCATGGACTGATCCAGGCTACACTGGAAAAGGGTGAGGCTCCAGAAGACTCCATTTTCAGTACATACATGACATCATTGTGTGGGGGAACATAGCAGCAGAAGTAATTGAAAAAGGAGAAAAAATCATCCAGATTCTCCTGGAAGCCGGTTTTGCCATTAAAAAGAGTTAAGTCAAGGGACCTGCCTGAGAGATCCAGTTCCTGGGAGCGAAGTGGCAAGACAGACGGTGTCAGATTCCCACCAAGGTCATCAATAAGACCACAGCGATGTCTCCACCTGTAGTCCTGCACTTTGC
>VZRJ01002956.1:0-37463 GCA_013397565.1 Ptilonorhynchus violaceus
AGGTGAGTCCCGGGGAAGGGGATTTCCTCGCTTGTTTTGTAACCGGGAAGTTTGCGAAGGGGCTGAGCGGACGGGTTTGTTCTTCTTCCTCCCCCTCTTCTTTCTTAATTTTCTTTTAAAAGGGGTTACTGAGCCTGCCTTCCCCCTCTAGAGTCCCCGCTCCTGCCTCTCCGGCTCATTCATTTAACAAAAGGAGTTGTCCTCAGCCCTCGGGCTTTGCGTTCGGGGAGCCTTTTGGGGCCGCATGCTTGGGGTACCGGGGCAGAGGTTGGGGTGGGAATCGGGACTCAGCCCAGAGCTTCTGCCGAGCACCCCGTCCTGGCTTCGGCTGGAGGGGCGGGCGCTTTGGGTAAACACAAAGAATTGAGGAGCTGGACTCATGCTGGGCGATGGGGTGATGAAGCCCCGGGCTTTGTGTGGCTGGTACGGAGGGATGGAGAGGTGGGAACTTGTCTTTTAACCCCTCCGCCCGCATGTGCGTACGAAACTGTGGCTTTTTGCTAGTAAAGTACTTAAAAGCTAAGATGAAGTTTAGGATCGTGGGATAATTCAGATTGGAAGGGACTTCAGGTGGTCTCTAGTCCAGCCCCCTTCAAAGCAGGATCTTCTGCCTGGGGAGTGGGTGGCAGCGAAGGGACATCGGAGAGGGGTGGCACCTCTGGGTGTTCTTGAATGCTCCTGGGAGCCCGAAGGAGGAGGCAGCACGAGCAGGACGAGTCCTCAGAGGCAGTAACGCTTGTCTTCTGATGTGCATGGAAATGCCCCAATCCACAGCTGTCCCATGCCTGCAATCCCTGGTCTTGCTGCTTTTGTTATCCACAGGGCTTAAGATTCATGATTGTTGGGAATAGCTGGCTCCATCCGTATGTATGTCACGGTGCATCTGCTCCTGCTGAGCATTACTTGGTCCTTATTCTGACACTGCCTCCAGGACTTTTTTCTTCAGGAACAGGATTTATAAATAGGTGTCAAAACCTGGCTCTTTGATTGGGAACTGTTAGTGGCTGTAAGGCATGTACTTTAGGTGGTAATTTAGTATGAGATATGTATGTGTGTGTGAGAACAACCATAAAAGCTGTTTAGTCAGCCAAGCTTTTCGTTTTCAAAGTGAAAGCAGGTATTGTAGTTGGGTGAAATGGCTGTGTCGGGCACAGACGGAAGAATGTTTGTTTTCCTTGCTTGCAATTACTGTTTGTACAGTGGCTCAGGATGCCTTTCCCTGAACTACATCACCTTCTCCGTAGCTGGAGTGTCCTGGTGTTGTGCACATTACCTGGCCAAACAGGGAGCATCTTCCTGTCTGCTGCTCTAATATCTCTTAGTGTGGGTGTGTTGATCTTGCTCTCAGCTTTATAGGGTAAGGCTGGAAAAATTCCTCCTAGTGGAACAGTTTGTGTATGTGTCCACTGGATGCTTGGAAATAGCTTTTCTCTGTGCATTTTTTGTGGGTAAGTCAGAGAAGTGAAGCTCATCTCTGCACAGAGAACAGAAGGTATGGTGGGAATTTAAATATGTCTAAATACCGGTTCTATTTAACTCTGGATTGCCCGTCTTGTGCCACAGAACAGAATTTGTTCTCAGCTGTACTTTATAACAAAGCTGGAGTCTAAGACTGGAGAGTGATAAGCCGATTTTTTTAGCCTTCTTTGAGTCCTGTGGGGGAGGACCAGCATCTTTAAATGGGATGATATAACTACCACTCTTTGATTTCAAAATGAAAACCAAAAATAAACTTGATGAGGAAAATGCTCTTGTAGGATGACAGCAAGAATGCTTTTACTGATTTTGGGGGAATATTATGTGCTCTGGATGTTGCTCAGAAAAAAAAGAATAGGGAAAAGTGAGGCTTTTAGTTCATGCTTTTCTGTGCATCATGGGGATATTGGAAGAAATATATGAAGTCCAATATAACTGCCACAGGTGAAAATATATTGCTTGTTTGTTGTGTTTCTGACTGCCTTGCTTGCACTGGATTGAAAACTGATTGAAAACTCTTTTTGCCTGAGAGGTCAAAGAACTGTTTTATTATCCTTTTCCAGGTCTGTGAAGGGAGGCCTTTTCTCCCAGCTTTGATTCCAATGCATGAGTTTCACCTAGTTTGCTAACTAGTGTTTTGTCTTTTTATAAATGTAAGTGAGCTGCAGTATGGCTTCTTTCCTTCTTTTTCCCTTTTGTGCACCTGTCTCACTTCCCCAGTGTGAGAAGTTTTGTAATTTCAAAACCTTATTGTTATGGTCCAGCTTCCTTATTTTCTTAAGAGTGTACAGAACCACCTAGAGCTGAAATAAACTTGTCTCAGTAGAAAAATACAGGAATGATCCAGAGCTCCACCCTCAAAGTGTTCTGGTTTTACAGTTCATCCTGTCAACAGCAGATAACAGAAGCAAATAGACTTTGTAAAGGAACTGACCAGTCTTGGTGAGGAGGTACAAAACACAGACTGAAACCAGGCAACTAAAAATAAGTCATATTTCTTTAAAGCCTGATCAGCCATTAGCCCTTTGACAGGTACAAGAATACTTAGTGTTGGCTTTTTACTTCTATGGGAAGGCAAAGTAATGCTGTGTGCTAGAATTGTATTGTGTCAAAGAGTGTTTTTCTATACCTGGCAAGGAACTGAACTAATTTTCTCAGCCTGATGTCTTGGCCCGTGTAGGAATTGGGGAGAATGTAAGCATGTTCTGCTTGGTGCTGAGGGCTTACTCTTATGGAGAAAATAATCTAGTGTGTGACTCTTTTTATGCACTTGCACAGCTGTCACGTGGGAGGAGCTGCTTTGCATCCCTGTTCCCAGAGGTGGGAATGGCTGGGTGCGTTCCCTTAGGTGGCAGCAGAACTGGGGCTGTCAACCAGCGCTCACCGATGTGGCACATAAGTCACTGTGATCAGTTCTTCCCATCTGAGGTTAAGGCACATGATGCTCTTCAGGAATGAATAGGTTAAAAGTACCTGATGCTGCTTGTACTAATCAGGTTTTTACTCAAACTGATGTTCAAGTTTTGAAATTCCTGCACGTGGGTGCAGATGTGCACAGCACGTGCAGATGTGGATGTTATGGCTGGGAGGAGTAACACTCAATGCTCCAGTAGTGATCACTGCTCCTTTGTGCAGGAGAGGAAGCTGGCATTTGTCCCATCCCACCTCAGGCACAGTCTCAGAGCTGTGGATGAGTCTTGGGTCCTTCCATGGTCTGTCTTCTTTTTGGAACATGACAGCGAGGTGTGTGTCACAGTTTCAGGGCCCCTCGTGGGATTCACTTGATGAAAACATGGATGCTCCAAGCTGAAAACCTGGATGCTCAGAGCAAAATGTGTCTCCCTGGGGTCCCAGTATGATCAACAGAAAAGGCCCCTTTTAGGATGTGCTTTTTATCATTCTCCTGTAGGTGTTTTTAAAATAGGTCAGAGAGCTGCACTCTAAAAATGCTGATTCCTCTTGTGGTCTCCCTGATCTCCTCTGTCTCCCATGTGGTGTGTTGTATGTGGGAGCAGCTGTGGGGAGTTTCACCTGCTCCTCTCACTGTGGGGATGCAGGAAGGCAGCACTGTTAACAAATCCATCAGCAAAAGCACTGCGGTAGCATAGCTTTCACTAGTTTCCTTCATTTTAGCACTTGTTTGTTGGGATGGGGGAAGAGGAGGCAAAAAAAAGTGCCATTTGATAAGTGCATTTCCAGGGGAATTTGAAGAAAAAGTCAAATTATTCTGGTTTGTGTACTAATAGACTCAGACTGGCAATCCAAGTGTTCTGGTTTCCACTTGCATATTATCAATCTCTTGTGTATAGTCTGAGATGCACGTTAAACAATAACTTCCCTTCCATAATTTCTTTCCTTCTTGCAATCTGTACTCTTTGGACCTGCTATATAGCTAGTTTGTTTTACTCTAAAGCTATATAACTGCCTTCAAGCCAGTCTATTTCCTACTTCCTGTCAAGGATCAGGAAACCTTGTATCATCTTAGCTTTAAAAAAAGGAGGAGAAAAACGTTAATGGTGTAGAAAAAAGATCCTAATTTGTGAAAATCGGATGAAATCATAAGACTGCAGGAGTAGCAATCCAATGGATTTTCTGAAAAGAAATTATTTCTACCAAGTAGCCCTTTGTGATCCCAATTACCATGTGAGAGACAGTGCACAAAATATATTGTGACTGCCTTCAAGTATATGACACCTAGCTGCAAACAATTCCTTGATCTAGGAGGGCCTGTATCTGTGGGACCACAAGGAAGTCAAGTGGCGACTATGTGCTGCATGCAGGTGGGGCATAAAGACCTGTGTCAAGCCTTTTTTTTCCCTTCTTTTTCCATAAAGATTTAGATTCCACCTGTAATCTAAAAGTAAAATGGGGGAGGAAAATAACTGCTGTTCATATTGTACGTGGTTTGAGGATGGTGGAGTCATCCAAGTTTACTTTAAGGCATTGTCTCCTGCTCTTGTGAGCTTGATGCATGTAGTTACAGTGTCTGTCCATGGTTTACAGCTGGTGGCATTTGATGCCTTTCCAGATGGCAGCAGAGACAAGGAAAATCAAATGCAAAAGGTTAGGACACAGCTTGACAGACTGGCTTGCTAAGGTCACAGCACCACTTTGAGTTACTTTCTCTAAGCATTGGTAGGGTTTTGAACTATTAACTTTCTTAATGACTGTAGTGGCACACAAGTATTTTAGGTGATGCGTCTCTTACAAGGCAAAGCCCATTTCTCAGGGCTTATGTTCTATTCATGAACTGAGAAGTATTTTTATTTGAAACAGTGGCTTGCGTCATGGTTTTTTTTTTCTCTCTCTTACATATAGTGTAATGTGAAATACCTTATTATTTAGTATAAAGAATTACAAGATAGGTCATTATTTGTACCTACATATTCCCAAATGCACGTTCTCTGCTGATCTTAAAATATGAGTGTCTTGTCAATTTAACCCAGACTCTTCTGTGGAAAGAGTGGAGAAGTGATTCCTTTTGTGAAACTCGTATTCAATTTCCCCAGCTATCTGTAAGTGAACATTATGCAGTTTCGCCAACAAGTTCAACTTGAAGGCTTTGTGCCAGGATGATTCTACAATTTGCCTTTAGTAGGTATTTCAAGAATGTCTCATTTCACTCATGCTTTGAGAGGCTAGAAGTCACAGCTGAATGTGGAATTCACGTGCTTCCAGAGTTCAGACTTGTTTGGGGCGAAGGAAAAGCTGATTTCCTTCAGCAGCAGAAGGGGGGAATATTCCAACCACCATTTCACAATTCTCTGTGCACTACTGAAGCTTTTAGATTCATTCAGCTCAAGACCCTGTGCCTCTGTGTAAGGTGTTTGAGGCTGTTACCGAGCTCTCTGATGCCTGCGTGTGTTGAGGTAGAGGGGGGAAAAAACGAGGCCAGGCTCATCATGTATCCTTTGCTTTTCTTGTTCATTAAACTGGTCACCTGAGCCTGAACTCCTGTGTCCCTCCACAACAGAAGGTGGATTTGTGAGGTAACAGCTGCAAAGACCAGGGAGTGCGTAGCGCAAAGAGGAGTTAGCAGCAAACGGACACATCAGGATTCGAAATGCAATATTGATTAGCTCATTAAAATTAATAAGACCCTCAATTATAAAAGTCCCATTACATTTTGCAGTTCTTCTGGAAATAGAACAATTTATATGTCCTTATCCTTTCAGGAATACCTCACTCAAGACAGATTTTAGTATACTTTTCCTCTGCAAACCACAGAATGTGTTAACTTTTAATAGAGCCCAAGTTAGCCAGTGTTTTATTTAGTAAAACATTGTTTTTAGTAGGCCATGATTTTTAATAGACTGGAAGATGTAGTAATAGTATTATGTACTAAAAAGTTTCTTTTGTTGAGAGTGATCCAAATTAGTGTATAGTTAGACCAAAGTTGTTTTAGGTAGGGTCAAAAATTAAAAGGCAGATATTTACGTACTGGCCAATTTTTAGCAAATCAGACAAATCTGTTTCAAAATGCAGCACACAGAAGGGAAATCCTTTGATTCAAGCTCGGGAACTCAAGGCACAAGTATATGAAAGGGAATGTTGTTCCCAAAAGGGACAAGTGTCAAATTTTTCCTAATTCTTCAGCAATATGTATATGGCTTTCACAGTACATAAATGCAATTTTTCAGGCTACATATCTAATTGCTTTGTGGAACCTTAAATGACTTGGAGCTGGATTTCCAATGTGAATTTCTATGCTTTACTAAGTATTGTGGGGGTTTTTTTGAATAATATCTTTAATAAAGGCTTTGCTTGTGAGGCTTTGAGCCACCTGACTCATGGCAATTCTTTCTAAAATGAGAAATTGCTCTAGGATTATTCAGTTTCCATGCAAGGGAGAGGTGGAGGAAGATGAAGTCATAAAGTGAAGATCCTGGAGTGAGTGTTAAGTGGATGGCACCTTTCATGGATGTGGTCACTGCTATTTCTTTTTTCCACAGAAGTTGATTGAATTTTTTTGCCACATTGCTTGGGAGAGCTAACTCTCCTGTTTAATCACAAAATGTTAACCACAAGCTTATAGTTCGCATCCCTGTTTTTCCCTGCTGTTGTGCTCATCTTCAGTCCCACTTTGGAATAAGATGTGTGTTCAATTTCAGTCTTGTTCCTCTGGCCTCATGATCACAGCAGATCACAGGGAATAATGAAAAAACTTTGGGAGCTCAACTCAAAGGAGAGGCCTAGAAATGAAATGGTGATAACACCACATAGCCCTTCATCAAAACCATCCCCTTTCTGATAACCAAAGTCATTGGTAAGGTTCTTTGGTAAAATGTATGCACATTGTGGGTGTGTGTTAAGGTGTTTGATGCTTTCTCTTAAGCTTCAAGATTCTGGAGATGTGAAAGCTATGCAGAAATATGTGTCATATAAGAGACTTCTCCCACTCCTATCTGTAGAGAGAAATGACAGAATTTGATCCAAATGTGCCTTGAAGACTTAAATAATGAGATTTAAGCACACAGAGGCTTTGTTCTGAGCCTCCAGTTCCTAATTTTGGGTGAGGAAGTGACGGTATCTACTACCTCTCAGCAATGAGTTACTAGCAGTATAACTTAATTCTCCAAAATCACGGAGCTCTTCACTGAGTAGCCTTACAGAAAGCCAGAGATGATGTGAGGGAAGGAAGGACAGGGAACTACAGCACCAGCGACAAGTATGGTCTCACAGTTGTGTTGATCTAATATAAAAATCTGCATTTTAATTTCTGGATCATCAAATTTCTTGTTGTTGCATCAGCTTATGTATCTTGGTAATAAAGTGTCTGGGAAAAATTGCAGTCTCTTACATTTGTGCATGCTGTAAATTCTTCTGTGCAGCTTTGACTCCCTTGGTAGGAGAAAGGATGAGTAAAAAGGCTGTACCATATTCACAGAAATCAGCGGGAGTCTTATCCACTACCAGGCCAGTGCCAAAAGACTCTGAAGAAGCAAGACTGGAAGTACTTTTCCAGGCCTGCTTTAATCTCTTTGCATATGTTCCTAAACCAGATTTTAAAGAGTATGAGTATAATTAAACTGACATTTTATCTGGAACTGTAACCTCCAGTGTCAGACTGGTGTCTCTTGCCTTTTCTGGGAGCCCTGACAACCGTACTGAACTTAACTTGCAGTGCATGTGGAGGAACTAACTTTTGTATTCTTCCTGTTTGGTTTCTTCACTTCCATTCCTTGATCATATCTCTTAAAGCATTGTTTGTTAGTTAGTTTGTTTTCCTTTTGCCTTTCCACAGAAACCTTGTTCATCTCCTGCCTATCTTTACTTTCCCTGGCTACTCCTAAGACTGATGAGAAACAGATTTCTCATACTTCTGTGATCCTGAAGATACTGGGCAAGCACAGATGAGCAGCAGGGAGGTAAAATATTTTGTCCTCCACCCCAGTAAGAATCATCTTCTTTGGGGCTAGGGAGGAGGATGAAGACTGGAGAGGGGAAGAAACCTTACATGCATTGCCTTCCTCTATCAATCCGGCAGTTTTGGTGATGAGTATCTGAAAACATTTAAATATGTAGATTTCATTAGAAAGGCTGAGGAGGTAAGGGTAGGGCTGGGAATGACAAAAGCAGGACTTCATTCAAGAAGAGAAAGCAAACAACTCAAGATTCCTTCAGGGCTCTCCTGAAGGAGACAAGACAGAAAATATGCAACAGTATATTTCTCTGTGTAGGCTGTCTTTAAATGGAGGCAGACGGTCACAGGCGGTGTTTGAATTCTAGGTTCAATAAAGGCACATCCTTCAGTTAGAGGAGGCAAAACAGTGTCACTTGTCAGAATTCAAAAATCCATCTCTAAATGCCTCAGTGACTTGTCATCAAGTGACTCACTGCACTGTCATAGTAGGGCTTCTGGCTTTCACATCAAAGTTATACTTGCTGAAACAGTGTCCTGCCAGCTCATGTTAACAGTCCCCCCCTCCCAAACTTGTTTCCAATTTACTCATGGTGAAGAGGGGATTTGGGGGTGTCATGGCAGGAGGAGGCTGCAAGGGGAGATCAGAAATCTCACTACCTTGTAGACTTCAGAGTGCAATATTTTCATTTTTTTTGTGTGTCCCTGAAACAAGTCCATGAGTTGCAAAAAAAAAAATTCAGAAGTGATGAGCTGTAAAAAATAGTAAGAATTTAGTCATTTACTTTGTCCGCCCAGAAATGTCTTTTCCTGCATGCAGTGGCGTCTTTTAAAGTTACTTGTTACTTTAGAAAAATGCCAATTTTGAAACGATCTCAGCTTGATTTCCTTTATCTCCTGCAGTTCATCAGATGATCATCAGGATAATTTTTTTTTCTTTGTTTAGCTCACATCATCAATTTTGTCTTAGCTGACCTTTTTTTTTTTTTTAGGAGCCAGTTCTTTCTAACACTAGGTACATCCTGCAGGAGCCCTTCCTGCCTTCTGATCCAATACTTATTCATCCTGGGACCTAGTCCAAATGCCACCAACAGTGTTTGTGTGGGCTTTTTTTTGTTTGTTTCAAAAACATTTCATCACATGCTGACATATGGCAGCAATAAATGCGTAAATGTGGAGTTTAGGATGTAATGGTCATGGAGATGAAAAGAATCTCACCTGAGCAGCAAGAGGCTTTCTGCATTTTACATCATACCTACTTTTAATTTAGTATTACAGTGGATGAAATATGTTTCTGATGATTTTGCTCTTTGAATCCCACCCTGTTATTTTGGCTCAGTATTGAGGAGCAGTGACTTCAACAAGGTGATCTCATCCAATGTGTGGTGTAGCTGTGTTTGTTTTTGAAGGCTTGAGATCCTGTTCCATCTGCACTTCCTGTAGCTAAAGGTAAATCATCTGAAATCCAAGATGGTGAGCATGCCTGATCTGTGTTCTCTCTCTCCTTTCTCATGAATTCATGTGCTTCTCTTCTGTGGTGAGGCTCTTGTGAGCATTGGTTTTCTTTTCACCGGGGTGTGAAGGGGGTGAGCAGGGAAAGGCTTCTTTGTAAAGCACAACCTGTGCTAGTTTCAGCATAAAAACTCTCTCTGGGAGGACTCTAAATTCCTAATGAACTAACTACAAATTTTGGAGGAGAGTCTGTGGTTGACTTAACATTCTTCTTGACTAACATACGAGAAGCTTGTGTTTTGCTGTTTTTCTCAAAACTAGCTCACACTCTCCTCCTCCCCACACTATAAAGCAAGGATGTGGCCATTGGCAGCTGTTTTCCTTTTGATGTGGTCAACTCAAAATTAACATTAAAAGCATAATTCTGAACTTGCATTTTCTTGGAGACTGAGTACATGATGAAAGGACAGGAGGGATCTCTCTCCACTTTCTGGGAGTGTGCTCTTTGATGGAGTTTCTTAGGAGCTGCAATCGGAGGATGAAGCTTGACACAGCTGAGCTCATCGTGGCACACAGCCATCCACAGGCAAGGGTGCTTTTCCCTTTCAGCACTTGGCTGTGAGCTGACCTGGCAGGGAACTTAACAAAGCAGTATGAGTGACTGTAGCTGTGGTGTAATATTAAAGATCACGGAGCTGCCTGTAGGTCTGAAAGCTGGAAGTAAGGACCGTAAGACATACGGTGAGATCTTGTGGTTTCTCAGAATTAATGCTCAAGTAAGTGCCTTTTTACTCTGTCATTGTAGTACCTGCCGTATACAGCTTTTTATCTTGCTTATTTTGTTCCTACATTTCTCTGTCCCCAAGCTCTCTGAACCTCTAGCACCTGCCCAGTCAGCTCCTGCGGGACCTGCTTATGCTGCAGATCTGAACATCCTTAGTGCAAAATGGATTTTATAGAATCATAGGATGGTTTGTGTTGGAATGACCTTAAAGATCATCTAGTTCCAACCCTCCTGCCATGAGCAGGGAATTTGCTACTAGACCAGGTTACTCAAAACCCCGTCTAGCCTGGTCTTGAATACTTCCAGAAATGGGGTATTCACAGCTTCTCTGAGCAATCCGTGCTGGTGCCTCACCACCATTATAGTAAATAATTTCTTCCTAATATTGAATCTAAACCTACCCTGCTTCAGCTTAAGACCATTCTCTCTTGTCCTGTCACTCCATGCTCTTGTCAGAAGTCCCTCTCCAACCTTCTTGTAGCCCCCTGAGGAATGGAAAGGGCTCTAAGGTCTCCCAAGAGCCTTCTCTTCTCCAGGCTGAACAGCCCCAACTCTATCAGCCTTTTGATTCTGACTCGTCTGTCTTCAATAAATGTATTTGTGTGAAAAGCTCTGACAAAAATCTTATTTCTTCCCATTCCTACTGTTCTGTTGCTGTGAATTCTCTTTTGATTCTGCATGGAGGCATAATGCTTGTAATCCCTGCCATGCTGTAGGGACTCCTGTGCTTTGCCTTGCGGGTTCATTTGTTAGTGTAGCAAAGCACTTTTGGCATTTTCCCATCACCTACCTGCATAATGTCTTGCATCCTGTGTTATATGTATTCTTGAAAAGTATATCAGAATTGAAAGAATAGTTATAAACTGGGCCCAGACTTCTTGCTGGTGTCCAGCTGGAACTATATTTTTAATCCAAGACAGAATTAAGTTGCTAAGGCTGCTGCCAGTCACACAAAATTAAATAATCCTACTGTTTTGCTGTTCCCCTTCTACCTTGCAGTCCTCCACTTCACAGCCAGAGTGCTAGAGTGTAGGAGTTGTACAAATGTTTGATGGCTTTTTCACGGACATGCTGAGATTCCTTGTCACCTTCCACTTAAACACTGCCAGTAAAGACTCACAGTGAGCATAAAACACAACTACAGAAATAATACACTGGAGAAATAATACGCTAAATTCTGTCATATAGGTGTAAAGGGCAAACAGAGAAGCAGCAGGCACAGGAGGAACAGGAAAACACAGTTCTGGTATAGCATAATGTCATTTTATCTCTGAATACCCTGAAATATGTACAGAAAGACTTTGGCAACATCTGTGCCTCAGAATTCATAGCCAAGATGAAACTAAAACTTTTCATCTGGCAGGAACTCTGTTGCAGGTATTTGGTAAAATCTGCTGGGAAAGAACAAAAAAAGTTGTGGAGGTTATTTTTCTTTATTTTTCCATTTTGTTTTCTTTTTCCCCACCCCCCTCTTCTTTTTATTTTTCTTTTCCTTCTCCCTAACCAGGAGTTAACCGTCTCAGTAACCGATGGGTTTCAGTGGGAACATTCAGGGACTGTCTTAGCAGCACTTGAGAGCCTAACCTTGAGAACAAAAGTAGTGTTTCATGTGGTTACGTACTAACAGATGTGGGTAGGCATCTAGTGGGAATCCAGAAAGCGCGTGGGCGCTTGATTCCCTCGGAAACTGTTGGGATTTGGCACCTAAGCTGGTAAAGTATTTTTAAAAACTCTTACATATCTTTCTGAAAATTGGGTCTGATGTTGCTAATCAGTGTGAAGGTTGGGGGGATTTTTTTATTCTGATGTAATGGTGCCTTTGATCTTTGTTACTTTCTAGTAGATAAACAGGAGGAAGTTGAAGGAAACCAACAGAAGTGACTTAGGGGTTGGAGGGATTGACGTAAAAGGAAGATAAAAGCTATATACTTGTGTAGTTTTTATAAAATGAGTAGGAGGGCAGGACTGCTATGGGCTTCTGAAGGGTATAAATGCCAAGAAAAGGAGGAAACTGCTTGAGTCTCTACTCTGCAAGTGCCTGTGCAGGCAGGTTGCTCCACACACAGCCTCATCCAAAAGGAGCATTTGCATTGAAGTTGGTGAGTGTTACAGGGATGTGCTGGTGAGGAACAGAAACACTTTGTGTGGCAGCAAGGAAGGTACTTGCTTTAGTACTTCATTCAGGGTAAAACATTAAGATCTGCAGTTGTTTGCACTTTGGATTGCCTGGCATCTATCAATGTCATCACATCGCACAGAAGTCACTTTCCATTTGCGCCAGCCTTCCTGATCAGGAAGAGCCCAAACAGAAACGCCACTTTAGGCCTCCACAGCTCCTGTCCCAAACTTAGATTGTTAGTGCTTGGATCTCCACCCTGCCTTACAGCTGGCTGCCATGGTGGCGCAGTTGAATCTCACTGATCTCTTGTGGTATCTGAAACTTTCGCCAGGAGGGAAAAATGGGCTGACAGCTGCTCCAGGGCACAGGGTGGTATGACGGAGACAGCAGGGACAGCAGGTAGGCAAAACACTGTCTTGGCACCGCTCTTCTGAGGTGTTAGGACATCCCTCTATATCCACTAGGACATAAATGTTGTATATCTGAGGATATAATGCAATAAGATTTGGATATCTCGGGGAATGCTTGACGTCAAAAGTGTAAAAAGGTTACTTGAAGTTGATAAAGCATTAGCAGAGGATATCAGGTCTTAGCTGCTGGAGGTGTTGGGGATGTTCCCATGTCAAGTGCGCTTTTTGTAGCCAATAGATTGAGAAACTAACTTGAGATAATTACAAAAGGAAAAATTAGACCAAATAGATAAATGTTAATAAGTCACCAGAGCTGGATGGCATTCAACCAAGAGTCCTGAGGAGCTTGAATGTGAAACTGCAGAACTGCTGGCCAAGCTGTATAATTTATCGCTACAGACGGCCACTGTGCCAGAGGACGGGGGAGCTGCCAATGTGATTCCCATCTATAAAAAGGGCTCAAAAGGGGATCCTGGGAACAGCACAATGGAGAGTCATGCTACCAGGAATGGAAACGATCTCTGAATATGTAGAGAAATGTTAACTGTTGGGAAAGTCAGTGTGGCTTCTGAAAATGCAAATCCTGCTGCCCAACCCCAGTTTTGTGGGGTGTCAATGAGAAAGGGTTAAAGTGGATGTAATATATTTGGATTTTCAGAAAACTTCTGTCAAGGTCTTAAGGTCCTGTAAGTTTGGAGGAAAGGCTATTTTATGGTTTGAAAGCCACTTGAATAATAGGAGGTAAAAAACTTGCGATAATTTCACATTTTAGGATGAAGAGGGAAACATCACTGCAGGAGCAACCAAAAAAGCCACCATCCTCACTGGGAAAGTGATGAATGATACCATTTCGCTTTGGTATAAATGCTCGATGCACCCATATCTTGGTGATGTGCAGTTCTGGTCTCCACATCTCTTGCATGGCAGAAAGGCAACTAAAAGGGCAAAGAAATGGGCTGCCTTCCAAGAAGAAGCTAAAGGAGTTGAGACAATTCCTCATGGGAAGGAGAGAAGGAACACAGGTTAGGTTTAAATCATAAAGGCCGCAGGTAAAGCTGAATATGAAACATCAGCTCTCACGCTTTTACAGCCAGGGAACTTTTGATTAAACAAGATGGGCTTTGATTTTAAAATAGGTGAACGACCATACTAGTGCAGTGCAGAATTGGTGTCTGTGGCCTTAGAATAGGTCGAATTTGGTGACAGCTTTCAAGCACTCACCCATGCAGGGCAAATCCCACTTGCACTTTACAAGACTCTTCCCTTTGCAAGAGTCTCTGCATGACCCTTCCTTTCCCCAGGGCTCTCTTCTGCAGTTTTTCATAGGAAGCAATTATCCAGGTGGCTGGCAAGTGTTCGACACTCCCTTGTGTGCACAATGAGGTTTTTTTTTTAATTATAAGTGACTTATTCCTCATAGAAGTAATTTTTTTTTAATGCTGCCTTCAGCAGGGTGTGCATGTGAACTTTATTTTAATTAAGAGTGAGGAATCTGTTTTACATAACTATATCCCAGATTCTCATGAGAGAGTGAAAACAGCCCTGAGGGATTGATGAAAAGGCCAGCGAAATCGGTTGCCTCACCGATGGGAGGCCTGATTCCAATCTCTTAGGTTTTCTCTACCTGTGGGACTTGCTCCAAGCTGGCTGACAGCCAGAGGAATTGAACCAATGCAAAAGCACTGCCTCCTCACAGCTTTATTTTGGGCCATTAACTTGTGGTTCTGGAAAGATACGGGGGTGGCTGTTGCAGGTCTGCCTGAGGTTGTTGCCCCTGTAGTGGGAATGGACAAATGTGATGTGAATCTGCTTCCAAGCCCTTTCAGCCATGTCCTGATGCTGGCTTAGGCAGCCACTGTGCCTGTTGCTAGGGTATTATATTGCAACACTTGGTTCACCCATCTCCCTGGAACAGGGGTTCCTGTTGTGATCAAAATGTGATTCTCACCAGCCACCTGGGTTGCTAATTTAATAGCAATACTAATAGGACTGGGTCAAGGTGGTTCTCTGAATCTTTGAGAAAGAAAACCAATGGCACTGGAAGTCACAAACAAATGCTGTTGGCTAAAATTTGTTTTGAGTTGTAATACCTGAAAGGGACAGGGAGCAGATGAATAAAATATTTCTGTCCAATTAAGGAGGGAAAATCCAGGGTGTGTGCATCACCTTTTGTTTGTTTTCCTCTTAAGAAAAAAGAAGTGATAAAGGTGTTAAAACTCAACTGTTGCGGTACTGGAAGTGGGGCATACAAATAAGAGAATCTCTTTTACTGTGCACAAAGGGAAATATGAAAAACAAACCACAAACGCTGTTCTTTACTAATGAAGTTTGAGTCAAACCTGGCATGTCATTAGCATCTGCTGCTTGCTTGCAGTGACTGAAGCAAGCAGTCCTTTCAGAAAATCTCACGTAGTGGAGATAGTTTTACTATCCCATTATCAGAACCTCAGTCTGGTGTTGAAGAGGCTGAACTGCTGACAGACTGCACAGCTGAGACCTTCAGGTTGATTCCTGCTGAATCTGGTGGTGGCTGGCAATTTTTTCTGATGCCAAAAGCCTGGAGAAGTTTGGCACGATGCCACTGCATGAGGACCATGTTGGTTTTGTTCTATTTCTGCTTCTGCCCCAAGAACTGTCTCTATAGATTGTCTAGAAATTTGGCTTCTCTTATCAGAATCTTACATGAATCAAAGAAGGGTTTTGATACTCAACTCTTAATGTTTTCTTGAAGTGGCAGTTCATGCCATCAATCTGAAAAGTCTTTAGGACTTAAAATTGATGGGAAGTAACTGGTGATGCTGGGGCTTTGCAGCCCCAGGTGGGCATGTGCCATCAGTTTTCTGTGGAAGGAAGAAACAGATGAGCAAGGAGGTGGGGCAGAGATAAGCCTGTTGGAATAGATGTCCTTTAGCTGTTCAGCAGAGCAACATAAATGAGTGCACTTTAGAGAGAAAGGAATCTGATGGTCATGTCACAGCTTGGATGTGCTTTGCTTTGGGGTGAGTTTGTAGGTTGGAGCATGTGCTTCGAGTGCAGGTCAACAGATTTCAGCCTGGTGTCAGACGAGGGAAGTGGGGAGCAAGGTCAACATTGGTCGTGTCAGTCTGAGAGGATGTGCTGAAGGCTTTAAGCACCTCAGAGTGCAGGAATTGTAGAGAAATGCCTGATGGTAAAATGTTTTTCCAGAGAAAGAGGCCTGAACATTTCCTTCATCTTAAGAGGAAAAGAGGAAATGGCCTCAAGATAAGCGGGGGGGGGGGGGGAAGGGGGGGGTGATTAGATATTAGGAATTTTTTTTCATGGAAAGGGTTNTTCTGTGGCATGAAAATGCCATTGCTGGCATAGGTGGTCAGAATAAGAACACTATAAGCTCACCAGGAGCAGTGATCCAAATCTCTGCTTCATGTGACTTGTGCCCTATAGGGAGTAGGGTAGAGTGTTGTAATGTCTTGGTAGTTTAAACCAGGAACAAATCTGTGAGAGTCATTCAAGCAGAAAGGAAAAAGAGTGAACAGTGCCAATGTCTCCAGTTGGGGAGGTTGCACAGGAGATGGATAAGGATGGCAGAGCACTGCCAGTTCCTCCTGCTCTGTGAGCAGTTTCCATTCTGAGTGTGGTACCAGCCCCAGCAGCTTCTGCCTGGCAGCCTGTTTCAGCAGCAGCTGCCTACTCCATGCCTTGCTCTGGAGTTGCTTGCAAAATTAGCAGGGGGTTGGAGGGTGGAAGCAGAAAATGCCAAACCAGAGCAGGACAGAAATCTGGAAGCCCACAGGATGGGTTTCTTCTCTGCTTTAAACTTCTCTGACTTTTCTCAACTCACTTCAGTTGTGTCCTCAGAGTACAGAAGAGTGCAGTGTACAGTGGAGTTACTGTGCACTTTCAGGTGTTCTGTGTAACCCAGCAGAAGTTGCTCTTTCATCCACATTAGTAACATTTTGTCACTGAGCAGGGTTCTATGGATGAATGGTTTTCTGTGCATTGCTTAAAATTTAGAAAAATGATCCTGAAATTTTATGACCCTGTTGTACAGGTAGAGTTGGCCAAGAAGGTGGGGGAAGGAGTATTATCCTTTTCTGCAGAAACTTTTGTGTGTTCTCCCTTCCAAAACAATTTCAGGCTATTTCTTTATACCAGGCTTTCCTTAATTCATCATACAGTGAAACAGCAGATAGAGGGTTCTTTTGGAAAGCTGTACAGATTAGAAGATGCTTTAATACATAAACCATAAGCAAGGAAGTAAGAACATCCTAAGGAGTAACACGAAGTGTGGTGCTTTCTGGGACTGCTACACAGCTGCAAAGCAATGGGTGAAGTGAGACTTTGCCCACACAGCTCTCCTAAGCCTCAGTACTCTGAGTTTTACTTTGCTTGCTTTGGCTTCTGAGACAGCCAGCGTCTGGAGCTGAGGCACTCGGGTACTTTGCTTAGTGTCCCCAAAAGACCTGCAAACTTAGCCAAGCTTTTGGGCTTGAAAGAGATGAGCTGCGTAGCTTGAATTGCAACTGGGTGCCTCTACTTCTGGGAGGCTGTAATGACTGCGACCTTTTGAGATCTTGTTCAAACTGTTTTTGTTGCACTCAGACAGGAATGTTATGTTCTTTGTTCCACCTCCTAAAAG
The DNA here is from genome assembly GCA_013397565.1 of Ptilonorhynchus violaceus. NCBI lineage: Eukaryota > Metazoa > Chordata > Aves > Passeriformes > Ptilonorhynchidae > Ptilonorhynchus > Ptilonorhynchus violaceus. The sequence continues at coordinate 17,221 of VZRJ01002956.1, forward strand.
GCAAACCTTTTTGTATAGGCCGCTTGTGGCTTTTAGAGTTTGATATATATGGGTCAGGGGAGGAAGCAGGCATAGACTGTTGGATGTTTTCAAGTTGCTGTAAAAGTCTTTCTGAGTGCATGAAGTGGGTTTTAAGATCCCAGCTGAAGTTTTGCAAATAACCTCTGTCTTGATTAGGAACAGAAATAAGCCCCCAAATGTGAATTGCTTCCAACTTGTGTGCACATGAGCGAGTGTGCTGACTCTTCTCTGAGACAGACCTGTGTCGTAAAGGGTTACATCTTTAATTCTGAACCCTTCTTTCTCCCGGAAGGAAGCACACAACATCTCAGCTACCATTACTGAAAGGACATTGTTTTTCAAGCAGAATAAAAATATGTATTCAGTAGTTAAAATTAAGGTAAAGGTTTGCATTGCCTCTTGGAAGGGCTCTCCTTGAGGCCTGCACACCTCTAGGTGTCTTCAATGTCTTCACAGAATCACAGAATGGCTGAAGTGGGAAGGGAAACTCCAGAGCTCATCTGGCCCAACCTGCTGTGCTCTAGCAAGGCTACCCACAGCCAGTTGCCCAGGACTGTGCCCAGACAGCATTTGAATATCTCCAAGGATTGCGACTCCACCACCTTTTTGGCCAACCTGTGTCAGCGCTTGGCCACCCTCACAGTAAAAAAGTGTTTCCTGATGTTCAGAGGGGCCCTCCTGTGTTTCAGTTTGTGCCCATGGCCTCTGGTCCTGTCACTGGGTGTCACTGACAAGAGCCTGGCTCTGTCTGCTTTGCACCTTCCCTTTGCAGGTGTTTATATGCATTGATGAGATCTCCCTGAGCCTGCTCTTCTCTCAGCTGAACATTCCCATTTCTGTCAGCCTTTCATCGTAGAAGAGATGCTCCTCTCAGCATCTTTGCAGCCCTTTGCTGGACTCTCTCTGGTCTTTCTGTCCTGTCTCTCTCATATACAGGAAAGCCCAGAACTGGACCCAGCACTCCAGGTGAGTTACTCACTTCCTCCAGGGAAGGATCATCTGCCTCAAGCTGCTGGCAATACTTGGCCTAATGCAGCCCAGGATACCATTTGCCTTCTTGGCTGCAAGGGCCCATTGCTGGCTCGTGCTCAACTTGGTGACCACAAGGAGTCCCAGGTCCTTTTCTACCCAAGTGTTTTCCAGCTGGGTGACCCCTGGCATATGTAGGTTCCTGGGGTTTTTTCTCCCTGAGTGCAGGACTTTGTATTTCTCCTTGTTGAACTTCACGAGGTTCCTGTAGGTCCACCTGTGATTCCCTGGGTTTTCTTGAAGATTAGGATTGACATTTGCTTTCCTTCAGTCTATGAGCACTTCTCCCAGTTGCCATGAGTGATCAAAAATCACTGAGACTGGCCTCACCATGGCATCTGCCAGCTCCCTAGCACTTCTGGGTGCATCCCATCAGGGCCCACAGACTTGTTTTGAGTCCCTATCTGTAGATGTGAACAGAAACTTCTAGAGAAGGACTAAGGCTTGAGAATGAAGCCTGCTTTTTGGTCTTCCTTTCTTCCTGCTGACCTCAGTACTCGATTACTGCAAGAGGCTTTTCGCTTGCATGGCAAGGCTATTGTGGGTTTGGCTGTAGATTTAAAGCCTGCAGGTAATGTGGCTTTAAAGCCAGGACACACCTTTTGCAAAGATTCTCGTGCTGTGGGGCTTCTTCTGAGGTGGTGGTGTCATGCACATACAGAATTTGGTGTGTGTCTCCTGTGCAGTGAGTTTTCTGTTTATTCCTGGCTGAGGAAGGGAGTCTGCCACAAGGACTGACTGTGTGACTTCAGCTCAAACTGCCTGAACTCACACTATTTACTTTGGAAATTACAGTTTCAATTGCTGCTGATAACCCAGCTGATTGTTATGTTATACATTTAGCACTGTTTTTTTAGTTCTTTCCTAAATTACTTATGTAAATAATTTTAGAAGACTTAGCATTAATTTTGGAGAAGCTGGTGTATCGGGCTGCGAGGCTAGCAGCAGGTGCTGTAAGTAATCACTCTTCTAAATTAAGCAACACTTTCCGAGGCAGTAGGTTAATTTCTGGGTAAGCAGCCTGCATACAGATTCTTGGAAACTGCTGGATCGTGACCCAGCAAGTGACTCAAGGCTTTGTGTAGGTTTAATCGCTTGAGTTGTCTCACTGAAGCCTTTCATTTTTAGAGGAAACTGGGGCTGTGCTTGAATGTCTCTTGAAATTCTGTCATCATATTGAAATCTTTGTCACCTGGCTCTGTGCTTCTCTTTAATAACTCAGTTTTCACTGCCATTGGAGGTGTATTTGGAGCATGGGCAGTGTCATGGCTTAACCATGTAAAGCGGCCTGGAGCCCAGGTATCTGTTATAGAATGGTTTGGGTGGGAAGGGACCTTAAAGATCATCTCGTTCCAATCCCCTTGCCATGGGCAGGGACACCTCCCACTAGACCAGGTTGCTCAGAGCCCCATCCAATCTGGCCTTGAACACTTGCAGGGATGGGGCACGCACAGCTTCTCTGGGCGACATGGGCCAGTGCCTCACCACTCTCACAGCAGAGAATCTCTTCCTTGTATCAAATCTAAACCTGACCTCTGTCAGTTTGAAGCCATTCCCTCTTGTCTTATCACTACGTGCCCTTGTAAACAGTTCCCCTCCAGATTTCTTGTAGGCAACATTTGGGTGCTGAAAGACTGCAGTGTTCATGAGTGGCTCATGCTTTTGCTGAAGTCTGCTGCTGTGGGTTTCTGTCATTAGTACAAGAGCAAGCAAAGCAGTGCTTGAGAGCTTTGTGCCATTTCTTTCTCCACCTTTGTGTGTGCAAGTGGATTTCTGCAAAAGTATTTCCTCTAGTCTCTCTAGTGGAACTCTCCTGGGATCTCTAAGCATTAACTGGTGGCCTGTGGGACAGACTGTGTTCAAGTGGTGCCTGTTGCTTTCGGTTGTCACAGCTCCTGCCAGCAGTGTTCTTGCACAGGGCTAGGAGGTCACCTGCAGAAGTGTGACCTGCTCTTCATAAAATCACTCTGTGAGGCTGATGGGGTCAGTGTTTGTGACTTGATAACTTAAATCATTTTTCTTAGACTGTGCAGAGCTGAGCAATTTGTTAAAATCTTAATTTCTGTTACTATGCAGAGTATGACTTTGGAGCACTCTGTCTCACTTGTGAAGTAGGAAGGTGTAGCTCTTACAAGCTCAATCTCTCTTGAAAAACCTATCTTCTTGTGTGAAGATTTTGCCAAAAAGTAAGGGGAAAGGGGGAATTTCTACTTATAGGGAATGCCATGCAGAGTGGAATACAGCAGAAATAATGCCCTTCTCCAAGGATTCAAAAAAGGAGAGAATTTCAGAGAGCTGGAGAGAAAAAACCACATTTTTGATGCCTCTGCGTGACTGTAGACTGGGATTTGTCCTTCCTCCGACTTAGGGTTGGTACTTCCTGTACCTGTGGATGCTCAGCCTAGTTATCAAGCTGGTGCTTGGAATCATACACATGCTAAAAAGGTCTGAAGCCACTTTTCATGCTCTTTAGCTTGATTTTTGCTATGGTCAACTATCTTCAGAATAAAATACTCTTAGTCTTGAAAGTGTTGGGATACAGTCCTTTCATGTTTGGAAAAAAATAATAATTCAAGACAGGCTTCTGAAGGTTGAGCTCAATTCTTATGAGCAGTGATACAGAATGACATGGCTCTTCTAATTGGTTTAGAGGCCTGTAATCTCTTTTGATCTAGAAGGTGAGAAGAGAATTAAACTTCACTCACTTGTTTGCTCTGAAATCTTGAAGAGGCACGGTTCACACGTGCAGAGTCTAACACACAATATTGTACTATCTGCTCTATAATGGAAACAAGAGGTATAAGCAACTTGGTTTTTTGATAGCTCAGCTTTACTTGTAAACCTGAATTCTCATGTAGCTCCATGAGCAAAAAGTCCTCTTTTAGGTGACATTCTGGTTCTGTGGGAATTGGGACCTAAATATATTTTAAAAGAAACGGTGAAGAGGAAGTTGTACACACTGACTCTCCACTCTTTATAGTTCTTCTGACAGTGGATGCTGTGTAGGTTTAACAGATGATCCAAATGCATATTGATGCACTCAGAAGATCCCAGTGTATTCCCTGGGAAGCTGTGAGGTGCCTGCAAGCTTGGAAACGGAGGTGCAGTGGGCAAGAGCTGAGTGGACAGTGAGCTGGTGATGGGAGCATAGAAACATGCTGATCTTGGAGAGCCTTTTCAAAAGGGGTCAGAATTTGAACTCTCATAAATACTGTGGAGTAGGAGGCAGGGAAATCTAGTTTCCCAGATGATTTAGCTTTCTGTGGGCTGCAAGAGTTGAAAGGGTCAGGTAATGAAGTGACCAGATACTCAACAAGTGTCTTGAAGGTCACCTTTCTGAATGGACTTCTGAAGAGAAAGCAGAGGACCAAAATTCTCTGCTCCAGATTTGTGGATTTTGAGGGGAATAGATAATTTAAGAATATTGCTTTGCACCTTTCTCACTGACTGCCTTAAACTCAGTCTATCCAAATATTTTTTCCAGGCTACACGAAGAATTTGTAATGCTTTCTATTATCAAAAGCAGAACTTGAAGGAATCCTGCACCATACCAAAGATATGAATGCTGTGTTAGGGAATTTGGACATATTAATGAAAACAAAATATTACTCTACCAATCTCTCCTCTGAAATCAAACATGTCAAGCAAATTGCTGAAACAGTAGATGGAAACTTGGCAATTATGTTTGTGTGGCAATTTGATTCTGTTCTCCTAAAATACCTCTGGAGAGCATCCAACTGTAGCTCTGCTCTGATCCCAAGACTACCCTGTGGATGCCCTGAACACAGATATGTAGAGCAGCAAGCTCTGGCGGCCTGATCTGTGTAGTTGCCAGAAATCTTCAAAATCTGGTTTGCTCTCAGAGGGCTTTCCATTTGGGAAAGGAACTGATACCATTCCAATTTTAACTCTGGAAGAGGAAGGGAAAATATAAAAGCTTCAGAGAAGAAAGTTTTTGTCTAGACTGTGGAGCCAGCTGGGTGTCTTGTTCTGTCTTGCCAGGCTGCCTTCTTGTTTGGGGCTCTGTCTGAGTGGTTGACAAGTGCATTAACTCTGAAAATAAACCTACTTTTGGTGTGGCCTATGAACCCTGGTCTCCCATGACCATCTTCAGCCACAGTTGTCTCATGAGTGCCTTACTGACCCATATAAATGCACAATCTCTTCTCCTTGTCCTTTCACAGTCATTGTTTGAAAAGCTTTCCTCTGCTTTTGCCTTAAAAATTACTTCTGAAGTGAAAGGTCCCTTTTGTTTCACTGACTATAAAGTGTGCATGATAATTGCAGGACAATTGCTGTGTTAGCTGAGATAGTGCAGTACTTCTGCAGGACAAAATACTGCTACTTCAAGCAGTTCAACTGCTCTCACTCAAACCCCGGGGGCCAGGAACGAGGAATTTCCTAGGTTTTCTGCTCAGCAGTGACAGTGGTATCTGTGTGGATGCAATTTATTGCACTGTAAGTAATAGTTTAATGGCCTTGCATGCGATAAAATGCTATTTCGTGCTGGTGTGTGGTTTTCAAGAGTATGTCAGAGAATTACTTATGCCTTTTAATCCGCATCATTCAAGAAGGCAATATTTTAAAAATGTTATTATGATATCAAGGGTTTATGAAGTGAAGGACACAGAGGCTTTTGCTGCTCCAAAGATTTCCTGTCTAGAGAACGTAAGTTATAAACATGACAACTATAGGATGTTTTTTGCTATTTGTTTGTTTGGTTTTTTTCTTTGAATCAGGCTACTTTCCTTCTCCTACATTTGGATCCCCTTAAAAATGACTAGTTTCAGGGCAAAATGCAAGCATACTAACCTGTGGAAGTCTTCTGTCATTTGATAACCAATTGCTGCTTTTGAAGTAGAACCTATGTTTTCTCTTCAGCAGTGTCTGCTTAGCTGTACTCTTGTTCCAAAATGAGTCATGTTTCAGTCCCTGAAAGACCCACTGTCCTTGATGGTCTTTTAAACTTTTTTTTTTTTTTTCATCTGTTTGGGTTATTTTCTGTTGGTTGCTGTCAGGGAGCTGCTGTGATAGCTAAAGAGGCTGCTCCTCTTACCTATTGTATCCCAGTAGCTGCATTGGTTATTTACAGGGATACAATCAAACTCACACTGTAGGTGTTCATACTGTTGTGTACAAGCCCCTGCTGCCTCCAGGGATCCAAATAAAGGATCTTTTTAAGAATTAGATGCCACACACCCTGTGCTGTTGTCTGTGGAATCAGTGGCTTCAGTTTGGGCAGGATCCAGGGCCCCCATTCAGAGCAGTGATGCTGTACGAAGCCTTTGGCTCATGGAATACAAGAACTGGTTGTTGCTTGGCTCCCCACAGGATAAAGGTCAGATTGGGTTGAACAGGGCTCACAGACATGTTTCCCCCAGGGGAAATGCTTAGCTCTGCCACATAATTACCTGGTCAATATTTGCTTAGTTAAGAGTGTGGAACAGGGATGGGAAGGATCATCCAGTAGTAAACTGGTTTCCTCAGCATCAGTGCCATTGGATTTGGGTTCAAAGGCACTGTGTGGGCAGTGATTGGCCTCTCAGACCTCAGTGCTTTCTGACTATAAACCCACCCACCTTGTCCCAGGTCATGTTGGGGGTAGCAGTAGCTATTTTAGGGCCATTCTGGAGGTATTGGGTGGGAAAAGATGAGGATTTGGGTGATGGTGCCAGAAAGAAGTTCTAGAAAAGCATCAGAAGGTAGGGGATTATTGCACAAGTTAAGGGATGTCCTGTTTGCAACTGCTTTGTGGGTTTTGTTTTGTTTTTTTTTTTCTTCTCCTTTAAAAATATGGTTTGTTTGGCACTGAGTAGCTTCCAGAGAGGTTTTTTTAGCCACTGCACTTTTGAAATCAGCGTGCTAAACCCCCTTGGAACTGTGAGAATATGTGCATATGCAGGCTGGTGTTGGTTGAATTCAATTGTTACAAAATACACCCTTGGAAACCTCATCTAGGATGGTGTTGGCATGTCCCTCACATTTTGCCAATTTTCAGAAGCTGTCAGGTAGTACTGTGTGGGAAGTGTTACAGGGGTAAATCCTGAAATCCTGATTTGGGCCAAACTCCCACTGTTTTCAGTGGGTGGCTTGCTGGCATTAGGGCCAAGCACCCCTCAGCTATCACAGATGACCTTTCTGTCTTTTTAAAGTCAAGGAGACTGAGACTTGATTCCTGTATCTTGTATCAGAGATCAAACTGCAAAATTGTAGCCCTTAAAGTTTGTACATGTGCTTAGATTCGTGAACAAGAAGTTGGTTAACCAAAAACATTTCCAGTAACTGTTCTTTAGATTCTCAGTAATGCTGGTGAAATGTCAGAGATCTAGAAACAGAAATTAGCTGGTGATTTAGAGCAGTGCATGAAGAAGACTCTCATTCTGCAGGGGAAACACTGTTCTGGAAACTCTTCATAAATGGAGAAAATATAACCCCTTTTATTTTAAAATGAAAACTTCAAAATCAGTTATCTGAGCAAATGTTTCAATAAACTTGTGCTGATGATTTGAAAGAATTTTGTTTTTTTGGGAGAATGTTTCTATGAAATGCCTGCACCTTTTGTCAGTATATTGCCTTCCAGTAAAATTAAATTCAGTGTATTTTAGAAGTTAATAGTCTGAAAATAGGTACCTGAAGTTCCTGAGTGTCACCAAATAGTTGAGATCATATGTTGTTCTGGCTTCTGTCTGCTCAAGAAAGAGGGGAAGATGTGTTTGTGTTGGCAACACTAAAAAACCCAAACAATATCCCAACAGTAAAAAAAAGAAAAAGGCCCAAATCCCTTCAGAAAATGTTGCTGTGCAAATCTTTTCTGGCAGAAAGTCTTCCCAGGTGAAGTAAGAGCTTTTCTTCACCTCAGTGGAGCATCATCATTAAAGTCTGACTGAACACAACTTGATGTCAGCCTTAAATCTCGTGCAAGGGCAGCCCAAGAACTTGCTCAGCTGCAGCTGACGCTCTGAAGCCCACACTGTATTTTTTTTTTCCCCATTTCCTCTTAGGTGGTCTCTGCCTGCTCATATTTCAAGCTCAGGAGGGCTCTTCTGTCCCATCACTGGCACTCCAAGGGGGAATAAGGGTTTTCACATCCTTTCATGTCCCCTTTACCTTCTGCCACTGAGTTTCCCAGCAGGATTGCATACACAGCTCTCCTTTTCTTTCCTTTTTTTTTTTACTGAGAATGTTTCTTGTGCTAACTGAAGTTGCAGAAGCACCTGGAAGGTATTTTTTTCACGCTGTGTGCTCTGTAACTACCTGAATTGCCTTTCCTTTAAAAAGGTGATTGAGTGATAGGAGGAGGGCAGAGCAAACAAGAAGTACTTGAGTTTTCTCCGCCTCTTGTGCCTCCAAGATCACAAATGAGGTCTGTTAGAACTGGGACAAGAGCTGGCATCTCCCAAGTACCGGGACTGTACTCCACACATTAAAATTCATAACGAGAGTGTTGTAGTACTGATCTCAGCTCTTCCACTGATTTTCTGCACAAGGTTGTCACCACCTCTTCTAATTTGTCTTCATCACTACACTGGGGCCTTCAACGCTGAGGAGTAAAAACACTTGCTCCAGACAAGTGATTTGAATGATGTTGTGTATCTTTCTCCTTTAAAGCCTCCCTGTCACTTTGTGTGGCTTGTAATTGCAGAATTGGCGAGGGTGGCAGGAACCTCAATGGATAGTCTAGTCCAATCCCCCACCCAAAGTGGTGACAGTTGAAACAGTTTGCTCAGGGACTTGTCCAGTGGAGTTTTGAGCATCCCCAAGGATGGAAATTCCCATTATTTTTCTGGGTGACCTGTTCTGTGGTTCTGTGTCCATCTCCTCCCATCCCCACCCAGAAAAAAAGTGTGGTTTTGTTGTGGGATTTGTTCTTACATTTAAATGGAATTTCCTGTATTTCAGTTTGTGCCCATTGACTCTTGATCTCTTGCTGGATACCACCAAGAGGAGCCTTCCATCTTCTTGACACCTCCATCAGGTATTTATGAACATTGATAAGACCCCTCTGAACTTTTTCTTCTGCAGGCTGAAGAGTCTCAGCTCCTTCAGTCTCTCCTCATACGCCAGATACTCCAGTCCATCTTTATGGACTTTTGCTGGGCTCTAACCAGCGTGTCCACATCTCTGTTGTACTGGGGAGGCACTCCAAATTTGTCTCGCTGGCCCTGAGCAGAGGGGAAGAATCCCCTGCCTTGGCCTGCTGGCAGTAGTTTTTCCTAATGCAGCCCAGAGGCTGTTGACCTTGTTTGCTACAAAGGTGCTTTGGGGGTTCGTGGTCAACTTGATGTCCACAAGGAATCTCAGGTCTTTCTCTGCTTTTTCTGCTTCCTTTCTGCCAATTGGCTCCCAGTTTGTGCTCCTGAGCAGCAGAGCTTTGCATTTTTCGTCGTTGAGCTTCACGAGGTTGGTGGTGTCCCATTTCTCCGGCCTGTCCATATCCCTCTGAGTGGCAGCACACCCACCTGGTCTGCCAGCCACCACTCCCAATGCTGTATCATCTTGGCACTTCCTGAGAGTGGACTCTGTGCTGTCACCCATAATTTTTCCTTTATAGAGAATTGAGAGCCCTGGGTGAAGTGTTTAATGAATCAAATCTCTTAACAGTTCTTAAAAGTACATTGCTATTCACCTGGGAAAGTCAGACAGAGATGAGGTAGCTTCACTAACTCGAAAAGAACACTAAATACTGTGCCTTGCCGTGAAGGACTTCATTATTATTATTTAGGACTTTAATTCCTTGAATCTCTGATACTTCATGCAATACCAACTCATACCCTTTTCTAACACCATAGCAACCTGCTATAAACGTCACTATATAATGTGGCTTGTTGGCCAAAAGCTGGACAAGGAATGCTTTCTAGGGTAGGAAATCCATGGGGTCAGTAAGAAAAGTGCAGTAGAATGAGAGAAAAATCCTATTGTTATTTAATAGTATTGCAAAGTGATTTTTTTTTTCTCTCCAAAACTGTGCCCTAGAGGAAATAGGGGCATCAACTGAAATTCTCTCAATGCTTTATCTATATCCCCCTCCCCCAAAACCTACATCCTAGGCACAGTCTAAACCTCTGGGCTAACAGATGGTGTTGAGAGGGGGAGGGAGGGGGAACAATTTGCATCTAAATAGCTGAAATAAAAAAGGGTCATGTCCCACAGACCAGCCCCACTCACCTGCTGTTTAAATCCCCCTGAGAAACAGCAAACGCGCTCAGTTTTGTAACATCTGTGTCAGCTGTACTTGCTCTCTGAAGCTTTCTGCCCTAAAAAAGCTGCAATCCTGTGCATCTTGCTGTATGGATTCTGTTCTGCCCTCAAAACGATGGACTTTTAAGCATTTGGTTCCTTGAATGCAGTTGACAGCTGTGTCACTTCCGTTCAGCCCTCCCATCAGAGTGACTGCTGCTGTTGCTTATCGTAATTAGCACAAGCACTAATGATACAGAAGAGGTTCAAGCCAAATATTACCTCCTCTGTCAGCTTGCTATTCACATGACTGCCTGATCCTATCTTCAGAGGTGCTTTTGCCATATGGTCCTGTGGCCTCATGCCGCCATATTCCATGCCGGGTTTGTGTGTGTGTGTGGGATGGGCTTTGGCTCTAGTGACCACCAGGCTGCTGCCCAGTGGTGCTCCTGATCCTGCAGGACCATGGCATGATGTTGGATGGCCGTGCTTAATCCTGCAGGCATGCAAAGCCAAGTTGCTCTGGCTTCCTGACTGTGTCCTGCAAAAATTTGTGAGGTCTGACTAAGACCCTGCTGCTTTGTAATGATTTTGTTTTGGAGAGTAAAGGTCATTTGCCCACCACTGGTACACATTCATGGAGACTCCTCTGGGTCTGCTCCCCTTTCCTGGCAGCAAGGAGTGAGCTTTTGTCTCTTCAGGCAGACTTTCTCAGAGGTTAAGCCTGTGGAAAGCCTGTAATAAGAAAAACCTTCCCAGTTCTTCATAATCATGTACACATTCACCACTTTGAAACCATCCTACCTTATTTCCCAATGATATTTGGGACATGCTGGCAGTAGCAGAGGCAAGAGGGCTTCACAGATGAAGTTTAGTCTTAGTACAAAACACCAGGATGAGCAAAACCTGGTTCTACCCACCAGTTCCTTGGACTTCTACACTCAAATGCCAAAAATAATGTTATGATAGTCCAAGTGGTTCAGGAACTTTATTACTTTTGTCCGTTGGCTCTTTTCTAGTTCCCAATAAGCCAGAGGCTTTGGTAGTTTGAGTCTGGCAGACTGGAAGGCTCAGCAGAATAAGGAGTGGTGAAGACGATGTCTGGGGACCCACCACTGTCTTCTGTGTGTTAACCTCGTAGAAAAAAATGTTTGCAGAGGAGGATTTCTATTTCTGGAATTGCAAGACCTTGAATCTCTTCTTTCTTCAGCTCAAGCCTGGAGGGAAATGATGAGGTTAACCTGTTGTGAACTGCTGGGCCCTCCCTCCCACAAGTGTCTCAGAAGAGGAAATGGCCTCAAGAAGTGTCTTTGTTTTCTCTTCTTGTTTAATTTTGAAGTTTATTTCAGTATAGTGAGTGGTAGTGGTTGATGTGCATGAGGTCAACATGGATTTGGGCAACAACCTTGTTTATATGCCTCTGAGGAATAGCTTTATTTATTTTATAATTTAATATAGATTCCAGTTGATAGAAACAAGATCTGGTGTATGTATACTTGCAGAAGTAATAGGGCAATGTGGAATACCAAATTCTATGAATTCAGAGCTGTCTGTTGTACCATAAACTTCTACAACTTTTTTTTCCTCCTTTTGGTACTTCATATCACTTGAGGATAACTATGGTTCATAAATGATCATATCACATGCTGCATACTCACTGTCTGGAAGCAAACAAAATAAATGAGTAACTTGGGTGGTGCAAGTTATATACACAAGTGCACATGTGTATGTGGTGTGTATATACACATTTATACATCCACACTCTCTTCTTCTGTGACAGACCTGTGCCCTGCTCCTTCTGCCAGCTTCCCCAGTTCAGTGATGCAGGCGGGTAACTGGCGCTGGCAGCTGTGCTGCTGCTCTTTCCTGTGGATAAAATGCTTGTTATGCAGCAGGGCCCCACAGACCATGTAAGAGCAAATCCAGAAATGAAAGATGATGTTGGAAATATTTATTTTCTCTGATTTTAAAAGCAAAACTGTGTAAACTGTGCAGCTGCAGAAGAGGTGCATGTTACTCTTTGACAAAGGAGGCAAAAGGGGGAAAACATAAGGAAATAAATGCCCTTTGAGGCGATGTTTGGAGACAGTGGGATGAAGAGTGGGAAAACTGGATTTCATAGAATCCTAGAATGGCTTTTGTTGGAAGGGACCTTAAAGATCATCTGATTTCAACTTCTCACCATGGGGACTGCCTTCCACTGGACCAGGTTGCTCAAAGTTCCATCCAACCTGGCCTTGAACACTTCCAAGGATGTGGTATGCACAGCTTCTTGAGCAGCCTGTTTCAGTGCCTCACCACCCTCACAGGAAAGAATATCTTCCTAATATCTAATCTAAACCTGTCCTCCATCTTAAGGTCATTCCCCCTTGTCCTGTCACTCCATGTCCTTGTCAAAAGTCCCTCTCCAGCTCTCTTGTAGCCCCTTAGGTACTGGAAGGGCTCTAAGGTTTCCCTGGAGCCTTCTCTTCTCCAGGATGAACAATCCCAGTTCTTAGGCTGTCTGGATAGCAGAGGTGCTCCAGCCCTCTGAGCATCTTTGTGGTCTCTTCTACTGTTGCTCCAGCAGGTCTGTGTCCTTATGTTGAGGACCCCAGAGCTGGACGCAGCACTCCAGGTGGGGTCTTACCAGAGCAGAGGAGGAGAATCACCTTCCTGCACCTGCTGGTCACAGGGGCCTGAGATGTGTGCTGCTTTTATTTTAGCAGATTTCTTTTTGTTTCTTTTGCTAGGTGGTTTACCAAACGGCTGATTGACATTGGAACATTTATTTCTGTATCTTCCCAAGCTCTCTAACTGGAAGAGGAACTTGCTGTACAGAAAGGAACATTCTGGTAGTTTACAGTGTTATTTCAATGACTTTCTGTGTGTAGGAACTAAAATACTAAAAAAAAGGTGCTGGATTGAAACCACACCTAAAACGATTCTCATCATAATGGGATTATTTGACTGATTTTTAGTTGAAATAGAATTCTAACTAGATTGTTTTGAGCACACATACTGCTCTGGTTTGTTGTTGGTCTAATTGCCTCCTAAATTAAAGATACCAATATTCTAATCCACCCTCTCCCTTGGGATACTGGCATTAAAAGAGTGTATGGAATGCTATGTAAATGATTTACAGGCATGCAAGATAGAAAATGGTCTTTAGAGGCATTAGCCAAAACTTAGGTCTTCCCTTTACCTGCAATGTCTTGACAGAGAGAATGATGAATTGTTATTTTTCTGTATGTATTTATTTCTCTGTCCTGACAGGTCTTTTAAATGGTTAGAAATGTAGTCTAAGAAAAATGTCAATAATCTCAGCCTTTGAGGAAGGAGCAGTTAACGAACCTCCAGGGAAATACCCATAGTACAGATGTCTATGGGGAAGAAAAGGTTAGGAGCCAGTGGAGCAGGGGTTGGAGACAATACATCATCTCAGATCTAAGATGGAAGCTGACTAAAATGACAGAATTATGGGCTTATTTGCTCAGGACAACTTTTTGAGAGCCCATTTCAAAAAGTCATGATTTGGAATTTGACCACTTCTATTTAAGATATCTTGGTTCAATTTTGTCAGCAATAAAGCATTATTTTTTTCAGATCTTTAATTGTCTTTAAGAATTGAAACCCTTGGGGGAAGCTTCACCTGTGGGGGATGTAAATTCAAACCATATTGGAAGCTTAAAGAATATATATTAGGCTCAATTCCAACTTCTATTTTTAAAGCTAAAAGGGACCTTACAAAGTAGCAGGCCACAAGTTTAGATGTCTGGTTTATAATATTTTAATAGAGCAACAGAGACTGACAAAACTTTGAGGATTTTGTCAAAGCAGAATATTTAAGCTCCTCAGATAAAACTAGATGTATATTGAAGAGTGTTCACAGAAAAACAAGAGTTATTTCCAGCCTGAAGAGACTTTTCTTAAAAATAAAAGCAGCCAAACGTGCGTATATCGGAAGGCTGTGATTCAGCACCTGCAAATACCAGCAGTACACGAATAACCAGGAATGGAACAAAAACTTGGATGGCGCCCTAAGCAACCTGATCTACTGGGAGGAATTGCTGCCTGTGGCAGGGGGACTGTAATTAAACGATTTTTAAGGTCCCTTCCAACCCAAGCCTTTTCTATGATTCTATGAAAACCTGGGTCAAAAGAAGCAACTGCAAAGAAGGAGTAAAAGAAGCAACCTCATACCTGCAAAGGAGACAGTTCACTTAAACCATCAGGTCACGCTCTGTTCTGGATCAATCTGAAGGATCTCCTTTCCCACAGCAGGTGTATTTCACTTCACTGCACCCCTCTGCAAGGTGTGCAAGAATGGGAAAAGGGGAGTTAGTGCATGTTGTGCCACCATGTCTGTACAAACGTTAGTGTTAATAAAGAGGAATGCAGCACTTACATGAGACAGGTGTAAATGCCATAAAGGGGGAAAACTTGGTTTGGGAAGTGCACCCCCGTGCATTCTTCCTGGGTGTGCTCAGGGACCAAATGTGAAATTTCTTGAGAGCTGTGAAATAGCTGTTTCCAAAACTGACTGCCTTGTTTGTATCTTGAGGTTTTTTAGCAGAGCCCTTACTGTAAAGGTGAGAGTTGAAATTACAGTGTGCTAGAATTTAAAGTATAATTTTACACTCTCTTGCCTTGGATTTACAATAGGAGAGAGAGGGAGTGTGGTCAGGTAACCTGAGGTGCTGAAATGGGAATTGGTTTGAGTGCTTGAGGCAGCTCTGGTGTTATGGGTAGGTACCATGTCTCTACGGAAGTGTGTTCATAGTGAACATCCTTGAATCTTAATTATTGGAATTAGAGAAAGATGATCAGAAAACTGGACCTGGATTTGCTGCATGCTGTGGATGCATTAGGGAGGCTAATTCTTATGCTGGTGACCTTAGGAAGAAGTAGCTGTGGGAGTTGAGCAAGGTGACTTAGAGCAGTGGGAGGGTGTACTATAGGGAACAAAATGCCTTGACTTGGACTGCTTCCTAGAACACTTGTCTTTGGTTGCGGTCTTCATTTTGGAAATCTGGTGAGTTTTGGCTAGCACTTAGCAAAGGTACGACATTGTCTATAGAGCTTCTTGGCTGCTCAGTAGTGACCATAAG
Source organism: Ptilonorhynchus violaceus (assembly GCA_013397565.1). Lineage (NCBI taxonomy): Eukaryota > Metazoa > Chordata > Aves > Passeriformes > Ptilonorhynchidae > Ptilonorhynchus > Ptilonorhynchus violaceus. The sequence goes on from VZRJ01002956.1 coordinate 32,538, forward strand.
ATGATTTTTAGCATTTTAAGTACACAGAGGACATACAACAACCTGACAAAGCAGTCTTGAGATGAATAAAACATGCATACTGGCAATCCATCCATCAGTGAAATCCCAATTCTGCTGAATTTGCAGTTCATATTGTTACTAATTGTATGATGTAGATGCTTGTCCACTGGGAATTGGACGGAAAAAAGCAAGTCGCTTGCTTCAGATGCTGACAGGGCTGTGAATGGGAGCTTGATCAGCCTCCTCTGGGCTGGGTTTTATGGCTTCAGTGTTGCTGCTTCATGAGAAAGAATAAGTTTTAAATAGGTATCAGTGAAGATGCATGTGTCCTGCTTAAAGTTGCTTAGGTCATTGTAGCACGAACACAGGGTAAGAGGATCTGTGCCCCAGAAAGACTTGCACAAAGATGTTGAGGAAAACCTTGCCTGCTATATCTAGTCTTATAATTAACTCCTACTCCTAATTACATAGTGCCTTAAAATGGGCCTGCCACTCTAATAAGTGATGTTGTTATATTTCCTTTTGTTCAGTGGAGTAAAAATAGTTCACTTGGCTCATGGGCTTTATTTAACTGAGCGCTAATGCAGACTTGGTTGTAATATATTGCAGAAACAGCAGTTCCTTTGTGCCAGTCCTATGGAGCTTTCTTTTCTCCACTGACATACAGTAAGTATGATTGGAATCTGAGTAAATGATGTGATAAAAGGCTTGATGGTGCTTCCTAAAAACAAACTGCTGCTCATTAAATTAAACGATGATGATTCTTAATGGACTAGTTAATGCTCTGCTGTGCATTTTGTACAAGTAAGGAAGTCTAGGGATGTGAGACCTTGCCACAGTATACTTGGTATGGCTCCTCCTCTATGTTCTGGAATTATAAAGCAGGTGGAATAGGGAGTTTTGCTAGATAACATATAATTATAAACACAGAGCTGATATTCTACCAGCAGAGAAGACACTACTGTGAAAGTTTAATTAGGGGGAAACCCTAAGCCACCTTAGGCTTTTTCATTTTGTCTTGTAAGTGAACTGCTCTTAGAGAATTACATGTATCACACTTGAAGGTATAATCATTTCCAACCTGAAGCAGATTTGTGTGCAGTTCTCAAATTGCTTGTCTTTACTGATGCTAAATTAGCTCTTGCAGACCTGGGTATTTGATGGTGCTTTTTTTGTCTCTTAATTCAGTTTGTCTGCAAAATACTCATATTTGATGCAGAGCTTATTCTGTCTTTGGAGAACTATTCATTCTTCCTCTTTCCTCAGCTTTAAAGAACCAAAACTTTTAACGAAGTAACATGAAACTGAACCGATCTTTGTGATTTCCTTTAATTGAAAACTACTGCCAGTATGAAAATCCTGGCAAGCAATTAAGGGAATGTGACAGCTTTGCCAGTCATTACATAAATACTATGGAGCACTGGGCTTCCTACTGTCATTAGCTGCAGTGAACACAATGGAGCTATACACAGGAGCAAGCACTAGTCTGATGATAAATGTTTGCCTTTCCAATTAGCACTGAACTGTTGTGGCATTTTCCCCTCAGTATAATTGAGGCTCTTGGATGGTTTCATTCACTAACGATAATTGGGTTGTCTTCTTGCTCTTTACTTTCCCTGCGACGAAGGAGTTGAATGAGTTTTGCTCTTAAGAACGTTGGTTTCCTCCTTGCAGATCTCTCTGTCTTGGTGTTTTTTCACCTCAGAAAAAAACTCAGCTTTTACAGGTTAATGTAAATTTTCACCTATTTACATACTGTGGCTTTTTGCTAACCACTGCATTGCAGTGTCCTCTGTGCCTATGGGATGTTGTTGGCTTGATCTGACAATGTTCTTTTTTTCTCACAAATTTCTTACCGCCACTGCCATTGTTAGATGGCAAATCTCTGCATTTAACAAGGTGCAGTTTTTGCAAATGTGTACATGTAGTTAAAGTGTGAATATGTTGTACTGGCAATTATTCTACATTAGGGGATAGCAGGGCTTAATTCTGAGCCCTGTGCTCTATGTCCATCTTCTGCATTGGAAACTTTTGAATGGAAGAATGACTAATGATTCGGCTGCTCTCAGTTGCTGTTGCTGCTAATGTGTAGTTAGGACTCAGAGCCAAGTAACTTAGGCACAGAGTAGTGGGTGTGGGTTTAACTCTGTGCATTAATATATTTTCTTTATGCTGCATCTAGTAATTTCCTCTGGAATAGAGATTTCCTCCAGGAAACCTGCTTATATGGGTTTTGGGTATACTTTAACATAAGAGGCCTTTATTTTTCCCACCTTGCTTAGCAAGTTCCGACTCCAGCGACTACTTGGACTTGTGTGGTTGAAGCCCTGCCTTCCTGTGAGCAAAAGTGCAACCAGAGCCAAGGCTGCTCTGTGCTGTGCTGGAAAAGGGAGCCTGTCCTGACATCTGCAACAGCAAACTTGCTTGTTCAGGCATGTAGCTGGGGGAGGGGAGGCAAGGCAGCACTTCTGGAGATGAGGAAACAAGGAGGATGATTTGTGGGCTGAGAGCTTTTAAAAATGATACTCTTGGTTCTTTCTGTCTGAGCTTGGATTTTATTTTTTTTTTCCCTTAAATATGGATGCAATTTATTTCTCTTAGGCTATTTAAAAGTGCTGTTAGAAATGGGTAAATGCTCAGTCAAAATGAGGAGGCTGCTGCCCAGCGATGGGATCAGCCAGAGATGATCTATTCAGTTCTCCACGCCTGAGTACTGGAGTCTGAGTAAGGGGAGTTCATAATGTATGCCAGGTACTTGGGCATAGCTGGCATTCATTGTGGAATGGTTATTGTTTGACACTGCCAGTTATTTGTGAAACAGCTGAAGCCAAGTCTAAACATGGCAATTTAAGCTGGCATTGCCTCTCTTTGGTTTTGGATTCCAGCCTAAAGTGGTGGAAAGGGCTTGACCTGCCTCAGTGCTTCTGGAACCCTCTGTGTGCCTGGGTTACTGCCACAGTGTTCATGCATGGGCCCACACTGTGGAAGCTGGTGAACACTGGGCCTTGATTCTTTGAAACAAAACAGAAAGAAGCTTCCTTAACTTGAATGAAAGGAGAACTCTGTTGCTAGGAATCGAGTGGTTATAATTAGTCTGTTCTTCTTTAGAAGCGTATCTGTGCGGTAGGACGGCTTAGCATGGATATCTGCCCAGGGAGAGATTTTGCAGCTTTCTTGCCTGCTGCAGTGATGTCCATGTCCTCCTGCAAAATCTGAGCTAGGGAATCCCACCTGGCAGCTCTTGCATGTAGCCCAAACTGCTGGGACTGAATTAAAGGCTTTTTTTAAAAGGACCCTCCAGTCTTTCGGCTTTTAAAATTCCAAGCCATGGAACCATCCAGTTTTTCCTGTTAAGTTGTAAGTGGTCACTCATCCTTTATGTCTGGCACTATGGAAATAATGCTGGCAGTGGAGCAAGACTGCAACTAGTAGTTGGCCATCTGCCATGAGTGTGTCTCCCTTTCCCCTCCTCACACCCACCCACCCATGCTGTAGCAGTGGATGCATTCTCTTCTACGTGTATACTGATGTTTAGTGATTGTTCTTTCATTTAATTTAGTGATTTCATCTGCATCTTTAGGTGTTGGCAGCACTTCCAGGGGTCTAACAGGTAAGTTCTAAAAAGACTTCAGCAAACCCTGCTGTTTTGTAATTATTTATTTGAACTTTATGAAAACCTGTTGTTTTGTTTGTTGGGTTTCTTTTTTGTTTGTTTTTCTTTTCGTTTTGTTTTTGCTGTAATTCACATGTAAATGACAGGTCTGGGCTGGTGCTTTGCTGGTCCCGGGCTTTTTTGGTTTAATTGGCACACTTGCACAGGGCTCAGATGTGCAGTAACTAGCTGGGGAGACAGCTACGTGCTACAGTTTCTGAGGGTTTTTTAAATCACCTCTAAATGCGGTGATCGGTCTGTCCTCCCTCGGGGTGTGTGTATCGCAGCTGCCTTTTTTGTGACAGCATGTGTTCCAGGTCCCATCTGCTGTGGGGTGGAGGAAGAGGACACCTTCTTCCCTCTTTTTCAGGTGGAACGTGTGGGATGCCGTTCCTTCAGTGTGAGACCTGTGTTTGAGACTCAGTCTCACGTACAGTAATAAAAACCAAATTACTGTCTTTTCATCCTGTGTCGACACCCAGCTGGTAAACTCTGATGTTACTTTTTCTGCTGGGATTTGCATGGAAGCGTGACACACAGGGAGGGAATTTGCTGCTTGCAATGTGTTTGAAGAGAGCAGGGCACAGCCTGTGCTCTTTCTCACCAGGGCACTGTGAGGGGGAAGGAGGAGATTTTAACTGTGTGTGTGCACAAGCATTCTCTGGCCATGGAGCAGAAGGATGCAGGGATACTGGTGCAGAGGTAAAATGCTTGTTCTGATCAGGATCAACTCAATTAAAGGTTAAGACTCTCTCCCTCTTTTTGTGGGCAAGGCACCCTTTCCTCACCCTGCCGACGGCAGAATAATGGCATCTTGGAAAAATGTGAGATTTCCTTCTGGTAGTAGGCAGAGAGGGAAGAACAGTTGCTGAGCATCTTCCTCCTCCCTGTCTTGTTTAATATAGTTTATTCATCTGTAAGTTGTAGTGAGTAACTTACAGCTACTCTCTTGCCAGACTGCATGAATTATAGATGGCTCTTTTATGAGTTTTCATGTTGACTCCTGCAATTAGTATGCATGGGACGTAGTTATCTGTATGGCATCTACTGTAGCGTAGGTTTCAGCCTTTCTGACTTTTTAATTGCTTTCTGTTTTAGCAATCAGTCATCTGTCTGTCTTGCTAAGGAATGCAAAGAGAACACAAGCAGCTTGATAGAAACGTAGAGTTCAGCGTGGAGCAGCAGGTTTGAAATGAGGTACTTACGTCAAGTAGAAGGAAAAATGACATACATAGAGGATCTTTGTTCTCTCTTTTTCTTTTCTTTTTTTTTTT
>VZRJ01002956.1:37497-213089 GCA_013397565.1 Ptilonorhynchus violaceus
TTTTTTTTTTTTTTTTTGCTTGTGTGTGTGCTACAGTAGGGTCAGAATGTGCTGCATACCTTTGGGTCCCACTCTGCTCAGGAGGCTGTGCCTCTACTACAGTTTATGCCTGTACTTTAGGCAAAAACTTCATGATTCACGAGGCACGTATATGTGGCACTTGGGAAGGTGGTTTAGTGGTTAACACAGTGGTGCTGGGTTAACACTTGGACTTGACAATCTTAGAGGTCTTATCTTTAATTATTCTGTGATTGACCTTTGTGTTCTATCTTCTAAACACAAGATCAACAGACTTGCATGGATCTTTGCACATGTGTATTCTCTGAGCTCTTGGATGCCACTGTTGGCACCTGTGGGTGCTGTCTTCTGTTTAGTACATCTGTTTGCTCTGTCTTGAAGTGCCAAGTGGTTTCCTATGTCTCCTGGTGATGGCTGTCTGTCACTCTTTCCTGTTTGCAGAAGTGTTTTGTAGATGTAAAAGGAGAGTTTGTCAGGTTTGCTGTTGGACTCTGTTGAGGTTGGGGCAATCAAATTTAGCTGGTGGGCTGCAAAAGTTGATGGGGAGGGACAGGAAGCATTGAAGGTAACCATAATTTGGGTTACAGCAGCCACAGATTGCAGTATGTAATAAAACTTTCCATAAGTACTGTGCGCTGAAACAACTTGAACTTTCAGTACTCCCAAAAGTCTGCAGAAACAATAGTCCCACATCATGGCTATGTCTTCCTAGTGGTATCTACAAGGTTTGGTTTGAGTGCTGGTATTTTAATATATATAGTAGTTGAGAATAATTGTGTCTGCAGCTAAAATGTATTCCCTCATCTGACTCTGGTTGAAAAGTTCATGTGCTGTTTCATTGCTTCCACAGTTCACTTAATCATACCATAGAAACATAAGATGGATTTCTCAAGGCAGAGTCGTGCTGGTGTGAAGAAGGAAATATCTCAGTGCAGTGATGCTTTGCATTCCTGTTGGAATGGACTGTGCCGAGCACAGTGACTCATTTCGGTGGCGTAAGGGCCGATGTTATACCGGCTGGGGAAGTGATTGCCTGGTGCTCTGAATTTGAGCAGCGCCTACATGAGGGGGTTTGTTTAAAGCCTTCTTACATGGGGATTGGCAGGAGATTATTTTAGGAAGAAGAGAATTTTGCACAGCCAGCTAGGCCACAGTGAGGGAGATGGCTCCCTCTGTAACCACTTGGCATGGCTCTGGGCTCTCAGCTCTGAGATGGGGGTATAATTCTGTCAGGATGGGGTTGCGTCCACGCACTTTGAAGACAATAGAAGTTTAAAGTATAATGATGTTGCATTTGGCCTCTGTATCACAGTGGGAGGACTCATGTAAGCAGGGTTTTGGTTTTCCCTTTAAATATGTAGTGGACAAGGCTTTTGGGAACCCTCTAGGTTAGTGCTGCTATTATAGGGGATAACTTCTGTGGAACTGGGCTCTTAGTCTTGTGGATCAACGGATTTCTCTCAGCCCCCATCTCCAAACAGATTAAATAGCTCATGTAACTCCAGACATAAGACTTAGATGACGAGGAAGGTCTGGGAGCTTGAGTGATGGAGAGAAAACAAGAGGGTGTACTACAAGCTTTGCCTACAGCTAAGTTGCAGTTACCAAATAGGTGTGAAACAATATTGTTTGTAAAACTATGTAACTTCTCAGCAGTTACTTGCTCATTCAGGGAATAATTTAAGATAAACAAGAGCTTGTACTGCCAGTGTTTCTATCCCTGCGGTAAAACAGTAATTCACTTGTGCACTATCCTTTCTGACTGAGGGATTCTGAAAAACTTTCTTATATTGAAGAAACTGAGAGCAGATGTCCCTGGGGTATCACACTGGTGGAACTGAGAGGGTAGAATGCTTGACATCCAGAGATTTTCTTTAAGAGTCTTTTTTTTGGTTTTTTTTTTGCTTATGTTCTTTTTCTTTCCCCCAGCACTAGGCCAGCCTCTGTCTGTAGTCTGGGGGGTTTTTTAGTTCCTCTTCTCTCTTCTTTTTCTCCAGCCTAGAGCCACATGCTGCTCTATTTCAGTCTGATGTTGCATCCATCCCCCAACTTAGTAAAATTTACTCTGTCCGCTGCTTAGTTTTGTGCCTCTTAAGGCAGGTAAAAAGCACCAATTCTCACCTACTCACCTCTCTGCGCAGTGGGAGAGGGACCCAGAAGTGAGTCAGTCTTTATCCCAGCCATGCCTGCAGCTCCAGGAAGTCTGGCTGGTGGGGGAAACCTTGGATACACCTTTATTCAAAGCCCTGTGGGGGTAAACCAGGGTGTTAGAGCAGCAAATGTGGTGCCACTCCTGGGGAGGTCTGTTTGGCAGGCACAGAACTGCTAACGTTCATTTTCCTTCTGCTTCCCTGTTTGCAGTATATTCGTAGCACCTTCCTGGCAATTTGCTTTCACATAGTTAAATAAGTTCAACACAGAGAATGCATCTCTTACAGGACATTGCTGCTTATGTTGTTTCACATGATTTAGTTGTGCTAATTCAGTTCCAGCCACTGACACTGTGATGTGCAAAGCCCATCAGCGAGGCCTCAGTATCTTCATGTTTCACAAGATACGCACGCAGAAGTGGCTGCCAAAATTATCAGTTGGGTTTTAGTTTAGACTTTTTTCCACTGCTTAGACAGGGAGAGTATTCATTTGCACCAGCCCCTTCATGGCTGGCACTCCAGCTGTCACTTAGTTCTGTTCCATTTTATACCAGAGAATGGCATGAGGCTGAAGCGTGAGTGGTGGGAGATGCACAGGGCACATGTGAGGACACACCCAGACAAATGCACAGCTAATTTCCCCCCACCCCTCCCAAGTGCCCAAACTGTCCCACCGTTACAATTAATACCCCAAATGCTAGTCTGTCCTTTAAAAGTCCATTGTACAGTTGTATTGGAAGGAAAACAGGGCTGGGGGCAGACCTTTCACAACATTCCCTGTGTGTGAAGACTTGCCCAAAGCCTTACAGGCTGTACAACGCTGCCAGCCCTCCCATTCAAGGGTGAGTATGAAGAAACTGGGAATCAACTAGGTGGAGGAGAAGGTGGAACTGCAGGCCAGCCATGGCTTGGCAGGCAACAGGGAAACTCTGCTCATGGTAAAATCTGGCACTTTGCTGCTGAGTGACTTCTGTAGCCAGCATTTGCCTTCCTTAGCTCCCCACAGCAGTGAGAGCAGTGTGCCCTGGGTCCAAATCTTTCCAGTTACACTGAGAATTGCTAGCTTGGCTGAAGAAGACTTTGAAGGCTGGCAGGGTGCCGTGTGGTCATAGGGCTGTGATATGGCGGTGGGATCTGTTTGGAGTGTGACTGTGTCACACTGAGGAAAGCAACTTCCTGGAAGTCAGCAGTGATCTCAGCTTTGTCACTAGGCTTCTCACTTGTAGAGATCAAACATCTTCTGACTTTCTGTCACCCCGTAATTCTCCCTGAGCGAAACATCTTCCCTTACCGCTTGTGAAATTGGTAAAGCTGTTGAATTGCTTTTTCCACCCAAACAGAAACTGTTCCCACTTTGGTCTGTATTCCAGCACTTAACTCCCAGTTTACTTTTGAGAACATAGTGCAGATGCATTCCAGTTTCCAGAAGGATCTTGCTGAAGCCAGGCTGTGTCTGGAGTAATGCTGATCTCATTTGGGTGGAACAAACTAGTTGATGCAGAATAATCTATTACCCTGTTCCCAAGCTTCCGTCTTCAAATCTGCACAGCAGGGATTATTTACTTATGGATTTAAGTGTGTGTTTGGGATCTAGTTTTGTTTGACCCTCCCAACAGAACAAAATGCAGTCAACTTCCTGGCGGTTTGAATTGCTCCTGAAGTGTGCTGTTACTGCGGAAAGGCCAGGCCTGGCTGGGCACCGTGGAGGGCCATGGCACTGTGTCTGAGGTGACGTGGGTACAGCTCAGGGCTTCCTGGCCACCTCTGCCTCTGAACCCGCTCAGCAGCTTTGCAGCAAAGGAGGCTGAGCAGCTGCACCAAAACTCTTCGAGAACAAACTCTTTGAGTGTTGTGCTGGAGACTGATGAAAACCTTTTGAGATAGTTTTTAGGAGAAGTAGCATAGATCTGAGAGGTATTATGAACTTGGCAACTTGTTGGCTCCTCTCAGGTATCCCTACTCTTCTTTACCTCATATTTACCTTCCCACCCTGCACTTCTGCTCCACAATTTGCATGAGAATTGGCTGTATCCTGAAACAGGCTTTTCTCAGTGATCAATAACTCAAATGCTCAAACATAATCTTGTTAACAGAAAAAATTTGGAGCTTGAGTAGAATTTTTTGTGCTGGCACAAGTTGTTGTGCTGGGTTTGTGTTGCTGTCATTATCCCTGGAAGTGTTCAAAAAGCATGTGGATGTGGCACTTGGGCATATGGTTTATGGTGCACACAGCAGTGGTAGGCTAATGGTTGGACTGAGGTTGCAGGTCAGTCTGTAAATACCTGCTTGTGATTTACTTGATAGTGTGTGATTCTAGTTTACAATAAATAAATAAGGCTTCTAATTTATTTTCTTTTTCCAATTCCCAGTAACGGCCTCCCCAGCTGAAGATGTCTAACAATGGAGTTGAAACAGAAGACAAACCACCTGCTCCTCCTATGAGAAATACCAGCACTATGATTGGATCAGGAAGCAAAGATCCTGGGACTTTAAACCATGGCTCAAAACCTTTGCCTCCCAATCCAGAAGAAAAGAAGAGGAAGGATCGATTTTACAGATCTATTTTACCAGGAGATAAAAGTAAAGTATTTTATCTCTTCTAATAAACCTTCTGTCTGAACGTTGCTCTGCTTGAACATAGTCAAGCACTTGATGCTTAGTGATGGTTGAGGTTTTAGAAAATGTTGCATGTTTGTTTGTTTCCTGCACATCTGTTTTGGTTGTTTTGGGGTACATAAGGTACAGTCTGTAGATTTGTTTTTTCTAATGATTAATCCTGTCACATTTAATCCACCTCACTTTATTTTCATAAAATCATAGAATCCTAGAATGGTTTGGGTTGAAGGACCTTAAGGATCATCTTGTTCCAATCCCACTGCCATGGGCAGGGATACCTCCACTAGACCAGAAATCTCAAAGCCCCATCCAACCTGGCCTTGAATACTGTCAGGGATGGGGCATCCACAGCTTCTCTGGGCAACCTGTGCCAGTGCCTCACCACTCTCACTGTGAAAAATTTCTTCGTAATATTAAATCTAAACCTGTTCTCTGTTGCATTGAAGCCATTCTCTCTGTCCTGTCACTCCATGCCCTTGTCCAAATCCCTCTCCAGGTCTCTTGTAGACCCCCTTTCTTGTAGGTTTGGTTTTGGTTTGTGGTGGTGTTTTTTTTTTTTTTGCCTTCCTCATAAATTATGAGAACAGTGTGCCTGAAAACTGGGACTAGCTGTGCTGCTTCCCAGCCTGACTTGTCCATAGTGGTCTTGAAAATCGTAATTTTTTGTGCAAATTACAAGCTGGCATTGGCAGTTCCTTTGGTGGGAAACAGAGGGGGATCTTTTGCTTGTTTTGTTGTTTCAAACAGCAAATAATTTAAGTTATACAAGACTAACACACAATCTCCTTCTAGACCTGTCATCTTTTACCTCATGGCCATTTACTGTGTTCTAATGTCTAGGTCAGGCATTGTCTACTTGATTTTAAGAACAATCTGTTACTGAAAATTCTTGCATATTTCTTGTGAAGTGAAGGAATTTTTCATGTTCAAGGGACTGTAACAGATGGAAAAAGAGATAGGAACTGTGAACTGTACATGAAATTCTAATTTTTAGGATGAGGATATTTTAAAAAACCTCTCCCTCATGAATCTTTTGAAGTGATGTAAGAAAAAAAAAATCTCCATCCCCTAATATGTGCTGGTTTCTTTTTATATCTGACCTATTTTTTGGAGTTCCTCTTCTTCATACATCAGCTCTTTTCTGTATTGCAATAGTATCTGAGAACTGGGTAACTAAAATCAAAACTAGGTATGTTCAACTCCCTGGGCTTCAGGAGGGAGGATGCCTCCTAATTTTTATTAGTGAAAAGAGTAATTGAAATGATAGCTTCATTAATTTAAATAAGCAAGATGTAGGGTCATTTTCTACAACATACTGTGGCCTTCATTATTATTATCTGATACTTTTGGCAACTTTGGATTGTTTTACAAATGTGGGTTTTTGAACCTGCGATCTAGAAACCCATGAACTCAGTGTTAAAATTCTGCTGGATCTTGGTTAGAACTTGCCATTATGTATGAATCCTAAAAAATCTGCAGGATTTTTGTGTTGGCTTACTTAGGGGAGAGGGGTTTTTAAATCTCTAGGATCAGCTGTTTCAGAGATCAAAGAAATCACCTGAAACTTGTAAAAGAGTAAAAGAAGTAAAACCTGAAATGCTAGTTTGAACTGGATTATAAAGGAGAACTACAAAAATGAATGTTTTGGGTAAAATCAGCAGACAGACTGCGACTGATCTGAAGATGCCTGTGTTTACTGAAGATTGGCCAACATGGCAGATGCTTCAAGACATGAGAGATTTTTGTTTAGCCAAGCCCAGCAGAGCCTTCTGTTGCAATACACCTGCCCAATGAGAAGGATTGCTTCTGTCCTCTAATTCCTGTTGAGCAAAAAATTCCTTTAACACTGTCACCTTCACTTCAAATTGGTTGATTTTCATTTTATGAAAACTTCTAATCTCATGATGACAGCTAAATTCCCAGTGCCTCCTGCTGCTTAAATGTAGGGAAATTCTTCAGTATTCAGATGCTTCTCTTTGGTTTGTGCCTGAAATAATTCGGGTGTTGTTTGCTAGCTCGGCTGAAACTAAAAGGGAAGTTGGTTTCCATTCAGGTAGAGGAAAGTAATTCTGAGCTAATCTGTGCTACTCCTGTGTGTGAGCAGAGGTGTCATGCAAAGGACCCATGAGGCATAAATCCAGGGCCTCATACGTGTTTACACACTTCCAGGAGCCATACCCATTGCCAGGCTGCTCTGCCTGCAAAATTTAGGATGTAATTTATAGTCCTGATTTCCTCTGTCCCAGCCTAAACCACAAAACTGGTATTTAAAAAAACCTGTTGGCTTAATATTGGGTTGGTTCTGTCCAAAGGGTTGCAGGGCTTGTGTGACTTGTTGCTTTCAGCAGGAGTTGTGACCATTTGAATTTTCCTGGGCTCAGGGGGCTCATCAGTGCCTGACTGAGGGTATCAGTCTAGCCCGAATGGGGCACATTTACCTCCTCTGAGCTTTGCAGAGCTCTGCTGCAGCTTCACACAGAGGCAAGGTTTTACCCACAAGGCGAGAGCGTGCAGCAACCAGGAGCCCTTTCGTGGTGATGGGGGGCACTTTATTCCACATTAGCAGTGGAGAAGACCTTTCCAATCTCAGTGTGTTTCAGGATGGGCTCACTGCATGGTCAGACTTTGTGCTTTGTAGTTACAGCTCAAGTTGCCAGAGCATCGTAAGGAAAATTTATGTGTGGCTCTTGTAACAGCATTGAACATAGGAGGTTATGGATGAGAAGGTGGTAAGGTGTTTGTGGGAATAAACCCTTTGGGGGTGGTAGGTACTCCATCTTAAATGGATATATTGTTTCTTTTTTTTCTGTATTAATTAAGATTCTTCAAGTCTCTTTAATTCATTGCAAGGATAACACAATCACTTTAAAGGGCGACTAAGTGTTTAGCAACTTTGGGAGTGCTTATCTCTTTAGTTTATTTTACCTTATACCACCTGCTATGACTTAAATATCTGCTTACAAAAGGCAATTGTGTTATTAATAGTTTAATAATGTTTAGGCTTGTAGATCTGTCAGGTCTGCCTGAATGTAGAAAAAAAAACCCACCTAAGACTTCTGGATAACAACTTAATGCCCTTAAGCTTTTTTAGGAACATCTTCAACTCTGCTGTGGCAGTTGCCCTGGACTCTGTGCAGGTGTTCATCCCCTGTGCAGCACTGTGGTGCTGGTACAGGTGCCCTCTTCCTCCTCACCTGAGCAATGGGCTTCTAGGCTGAGCTGGCACCTTAGTCTTTGTCTTGGAAGAGTGAGCTGATTCTGTAGGCAGACCTCTGGAATATGGCGCCTCTGATGGCGCTCTCTGCACCTCTTTTCCTCTTGCTTTCCATCCACTGCTAGTGCGTGCAGCCGGCCTCTGTGCTGCAGATGCTCACCATCTGCTAACCAGCAGCTGCTTCTGTCTCCTCCTCGCTCCCTTCGCAGGGATGGCTCCTCCAGCATGGCTCTTTTCCCCTTGGCAACTCTGTCGCTCCTCTGTGATTCAGCTTCCCCTGTCCCCTTTGTTTGAAAGAGGGATCAAAACCAATCTGTTCCATCTTCATGTCCCAAATGGAGCATCTGATCCTTTTCTTTCTCCAAAATTACTCTGTACAACTGTAGCTCTGTAATGATATAGAGAACAGTGCCAGGGCTGGCACTGGAGGAAATGGGATTCAGTCCTTTGGGGCAAGCCCTGAGCCTCTCTACGCAACGAACCACAGCAGTGTCTTAAAGCATTGCTACACTGAGCGTTGGCCTTGCAGCCTTCTGAAGTACCTGGGGTTTGGGATTTGTGTTGCCAAAAATGCACTGGGGAATGTCAGCCACAAAACAAATTCTGTTTGGCTTTGGATAAAAAAGGGAGCAGCTGGGAAACATAAGTGGTTTACTCACCTTCTCCTGGCTCTGCTGATTTTATAACGGCAAGCAGCAGCAAAGCTGACTAGAATGTGGTTCTTCCCTAAACTAATCTGAATTTCTTGAATACAATAAATATTAAAAGGAAGGTGGAGTCCTTAATATATAATGAATATGGATGAACTTAATCCAGCGCATAATGATAATCTTGTTTGAAGACCTCAGTTTAAAATTTGCAGGGTGCATATGCTTTGATATATTTCCTTCCCTGTTTCTATATGACTTCTGCTCCTCACCTGCCAGATTGTGCTGTCTTGCTCATGTCTTCAAAGCTTTTTATTAAAACCACCTGTAGTGCATTCCATGAGCAAAAAATAGAAGTCCTTTTGCTCATAGAAGATTTTGTAGCAGAAGCACACATTATGTTTGGATATCTTCATAAACTTTTGAGGAAATAGGATGAAGGAAGCAATTTATAAGCAGTATTTGTAGTTAATTTTGTCTCTGGCTTTGAGAGTCAAACGCATATTTGACAGCACATAATCCTTCTTTTTTTTTAAAGTTGCTTAAAACAAGAGGTTAAAAAAATGTATTCAAAACTGACTGGCTTCCACTTACTGCCACTGTAGAGCTTTTGACTCTGACCTGTATAAGTTTGAGTGAATATTTTAGGTAAAAAGCTTTCATTCTGTTGAGTCTAGACATACTAGTTAATACTTTACACACTGAAAATATCAGTTTCCTTCTCTTTTGCTTGTCCTGTGTTACAGGACTTTTATTTTTGTTGCCCACTCACTGTGACTGCTCTTAAGTGAGCAAACAAAGTTTTTAAACTTGCTATTTGTCTGCTCCGAATTGAAATCCTATGACTAGCAAAAGTGTGGGTGTGATTGTGTAGGTGAATTAGAAACTGTTGTGGAGACTTTAATTCTTGATGCATTTATGGTTTTTTGTTGTTTTTGTCTCTTGCAGCCAATAAGAAGAAGGAGAAAGAGCGGCCGGAGATCTCCCTCCCTTCAGACTTTGAACACACAATTCATGTGGGGTTTGATGCAGTCACGGGAGAATTCACAGTAAGTGAATCTGAAGGAAAAGAGAATTTGTGGTTTAGCTTATTGCTGGGAGGAGCCAGGGCCCATTAATCTTTTATGTAGTAATGCTGGAAAGGCTTTTACCATCACCTAGTTTGATCCCCTTTGAAACACATCTGCAGAGGTTACCCACTAATCCATGCTGAGAGACTGTCAAACTTGGCACATCCCAGGAGCCCAAGCTGCCAGCAAACTTTTCCCTGCCTGTGTTTTTGGCTGTTGTGGTCAGCAAAACATGGTGTATCTCTCCTCCCTTCCTCTTCTAGAGCTGAAATAGGTTTACAGCATAGTCTGTGTCTGCCAAGAGGGGCTCTGAGTGTTTTCCTGTGAGAGGCACACAGCTGTGTGTAACTACTTATGACAGAACATGTATGTGTTGCCCTAAGGCTAAATGTCAGATGCTTTTATGTGTTGGTTTTTTTCTTTTATTTACCTGCAAAATACTATAAAGACAGAGTTGTGTTTCATTGTATTCTTATTATTCTTATTTTGGTTATGAGATAGTATTTCATTGTAGCAGAAGTTTTCTCAGCAAGGTGTTTTTACCTGCCTGTAATACGCTGCTTTTTCAGGGACTTTGCTCCCCTGCCCTGAATCACCTGTACAGCTGTGTTTTGTATGGCAGCCTCTAGACTTGCCCAGGTTACCCTACATGTACCAGTGGGGCACTGCCTGGGGGATGTCTCCAGCCATCCTTTTGAACAGGAAGGATAACTTCATTGCCTATGAATCCCAGTCCCTGCCACTTTGTCCATACAAACTGCTGTTCTTGCTGGTGATGAAAAGCACAAGTCTGGTTGTACTCCAGGTGTATTTATTTTCTGGCTGAAATGATGTCCCTTCAATGAAATTCTGAGCTTCAGATGTAAAGTTAACACCTCTGGTTACAGTGGGCACCAAACTGCTGTTACCAAACAACTCTAGTGCTAAAAGAAGACCCAAATGAATGTTGCACGTCCATTTGCTAGAGGCTATGCACTGTGTTACTTCTATAGTCTTTTTTTGGATATATATAAATATGTGAATACCTGTGCATAAAGGATTGTTTGGTTTGGTTTGGTTTTTTTCTTGAGGTTTTTTCTGAACTCGGCAGCAATTCGGTGTTTTCCTTTCTGGTTTTTGGCTTTTGGTCTGCAAAGGATCTGGGACTCACCCAGAGCCCCAAGAGCAGAGTGACATTTACATTTTCAAGTGTGATTTGTAACACAGGTAGTGGCTAGGCAGGCACCCATTCACCACATCTTTTTCTTTCCTCTCCTCTCCTGTCCTCTTTTCTCCTTATTTCCCTCACAGTACTGTCTAACCCCAACAACTGTGGCAGAACTGTGGCAGTGGGTCTGTGTTCTGTGAACCATGCTAGGCCAACTTCGTGTTAACAAACTACATCTTCCCCACAGGGAATGCCGGAGCAATGGGCACGTTTGCTGCAGACTTCCAACATCACCAAGTCGGAGCAGAAGAAGAACCCCCAGGCAGTGCTGGACGTGTTGGAGTTTTACAACTCCAAGAAGATCTCCAACAGCCAGAAGTACATGAGTTTCACAGGTACGTGGTGATGGTCTCATATGGCTGCTTTGTCCAACTCCCCATTAGTCTCTGCATGTGGGGTTTCTTTTGTTTAATCAACAAGTAGGTCTGTCTTTTCAAGGAAAATGTGAATGAGATTCTCTGGTCGCTCAAGTACCCTTCTTCCTTTAAAATGCTGTTCTTTTAATCCTGATGCCCAGCATAGCTGCAAAACAGGAGGTCAGTCAACTGGCTAAATCTCCAAGACCCGTACTTTTTTCTGATGCTTACAGCCAGCATCTGGAAAGCAGATCCCAGACTGCTGGTGCTGGGTTTCTACTGACGAAAATCCCTGGAGAAAATGGGCAGCTAAATTTTGCATGAGTTTCAGTTTGCAGGGTGGATGTGGGTGTTGCTTTGTGCATGCTTGGGGTGGGAGTCTCCCTGCTCCTGCTCCCATATGCCATGATTGACAAATATGTCTCAGCTGTCTGGGTGCTTGATAGTTGCTGGCTGGGTTCCTCTAAAAGTCAAAACTGCCAAGGTTTTGTGCCTTTTTATATGGATTACCTGCTCTCTGAAGGATATCTGGAATCACCACTCCTTTTCCCTTTCAACTGCAGCTCCTTCCTTTTCTAATTATTAACCCCTACTTTGGTTCTTTTAAGGGGATAGAACCATGTCACCAGAACTGGTATTAATTAGGAAGGCTCCCAGTGGGGATAAAAGCACAAATTTTCCCCATATGTGCCTGGATAGTCAAATGAGAAGCCCACCAATTGACTTATGGGGTCCTCTGTGCTATTTCAGGAAGTTTAGGTGGCTGAGACTGAATATTTTGCAGGTCATGAGCCAGCTGCAGGGCTTCTGCTGGTGATGTAGCCCATTGATAGTATTTCCTGTATGTGAATAGAGGACAGTGTTCGTTCAGGTGTTGAGTTGGGCAATTCCATCCTCCTGCAGCAGGGATTTATTTACCTGCATTTATTTACCTGCTATTCCTGTATCTGCCAGGGATCAGCTTGTTCTGGGAAGCTGGAGGTAATGCCTAAGCTTGGGAGCAGCCTTTCCCCTGCCTTTTCCAAAGGGAGCTTGTCCTTTGCTCTTCTCCCCACTGCTGCTGCGTTTATAACTCATTTCTAATGGCATTATTATCTGTCTTTCAGATAAATCAGCAGAGGATTACAATTCATCTAATACATTGGTAAGCCTTATATTCACATTCTGTCTTGAATCTGGGGATTAAAAAACTTGCAAAAACTAGTTAACTACATATAAACTTGTAGTTTGCTTAGTGTTTTGAAATCTGAACTATATAAATTTGTATAGTGAATACATGTTTGTAAAACAGGCATGCTCCTTTTGCTTTTTTTTTTTCCCAACTGGTGGGCAATAAAGTAGACAGAAGTAGGATTTTTAGTGAATGGAAATTAGTGAATTAATTAATAGAAATAGCACTGTTTTCATAGAAGTTGGTCTGTTCCTATACCTGGAATTTGATAACCACTCTGCTGTCAGGTTTTATGGCTCTGTAAACATCTGTGATATAACAAAGTTTGTTTACTAACCTGCAAGGTCTGATTGACCGAAACTAATGTTGATTAACCAGACTAATCTCCAGCAGACCAGGAAATAAAAGGTTCTCCTCCTCTCTGCTTGACCTTTACTCAGCCCTTAGCAGGGCAGGCACCACTCCTATTTGCTTTGTTAGGAGACATAATAAATTTCTGTATGTGTCTGTGAGATGGAAGAAATACAACTTTCAGTTTAATGTGGTTCATAAAGGCCCACAATTCCCTCATCTCTTGTTTTCTCATGGCCATGCCATTATCTAGAATTAGCTTGTTCTTCTCCCTTTCAAAGGCAGCTTATTCAGATCTGATCATTTAGGACTCTCTGCAAAAAGAAAAGGAAAATGTTTCTGCCCTTGTTCATTATTACATATCCTTATATGTCAGTCCTCAGAAATTTGAGTGTCTGAGATCGGATTTTTAAGTAAATCCTGAAAAAAGCAGTAGTTACGAGTCTACTGAGATAGTCTGATGGAGGGCATTGGGTAACCTTTAATTTTGGGGGTATTCAGGAAATTCATAGAACATAGGTGTTTTTCTTGTTGCTTTTAACAAGACAAGCTTTTGTGTTATGTCAAGTGCATTTTGACAATTATTTGTCAGGATAATGGTAACTTCAAGTATTTTAGGTTTGGTGAAATACTGTTGCTTTCCCCCTCTTTCTGAGAACTTGAATACTTTTTTGCCCTGCAACTCTTAGGGAACTGATGATGCACAAATGGAACTGGTCTAGTTGGTTGAGGACCTCACCAAGTTTATTTTCAAATGTTTATAGTGTAGAGGATGCCATGAACTTCATATCCCGTTTCACATTTATAAGCTTAATAGTGACTTTCATTTCTAATCACAGTATTGCAAGAAATTCCAGATAATTTTTCAACCATTTATAAAATTTTTTTTTAATTGTTCCTATTTTCCCATAAAATTTTATGTTAGGAAGTAATTTTAAAAGAGATTTGAAAAGATTTTGCCAGATTCTGCTTCCAAAATCTCACATTAATTAGTTCTCAATCACAAGACTACAGGTGATATTACCGTGACCTCCCAATTTTTAGAGAAAACATTTAGATTTTTATGCAAATTATAGCATTTAAAGACTGAAGTCTCTGTACTGCAGGGTCAGGGTTTGAAGTAAGCAAAAAACCCAAAGAGACAATATAAATAGGGACAGATAATTCCAAACTCGGGTGTCCCAAAAATTGCTGGTCGGCTGTGTCAGTGTTGGGAAAGCCCAGGTGGGTCTCAGGTCCTTGGGAAGAACATTGCTGTCACACAGGCAGAAGGAGCTCTGTCTGAACAGTTGTATCAGGCAGTGCTGGACTGCACATCCATTCCCCATGAAGGCACAGGAACTTTGGGCTTTGGATTTTTCAGTCACTGTAATTTGCCAGCCTGTTCTGATTACTGTTTTTCTGCACTTGCTTCAGTGCAGTCTCTGTTAGGAGCTTAATCCAGTGCTTGTGATTTTGTTTATCACAAGAGATTGGGTTTTTATTTTTTACTATTTGTGCAACTCCATGCAGAATGTGAAGGCTGTCTCTGAGACCCCTGCAGTGCCCTCAGTGTCTGAAGATGAAGACGATGAAGATGATGCAGCTCCACCCCCTGTGATAGCCCCACGACCTGAACACACCAAATCTGTGAGCAGAAATGCTTGTTTCAGCCCTCCCTGCTGCAATCATAGTCAGGTCTTGACTGTGACTCTTCGTCCGTGCTGCATGGCATGGTGCTGAGCCCTTCTTGGGAGCAGGAAGGAGGCACTGGGAGCCATTCCTTCTGGCAGAGTACCTTTGCATTGTCACCTGCCTAGCTGTGGGGGGGACGAGTCCTTGATTGGTGACATTAGTTTCTAACAAAGTAGCTATAGAAATGCATCCCTGACAACAGTAAGAACGTTAACAAACGAATAGAAGTGTTTAAATCTTCATCTGACTTGTGTGTTTTTCTCAACAAAATTAGATATACACCCGCTCTGTGATAGACCCTCTTCCTCCTCCTACCAGAGATGTGGCCACCTCTCCGATTTCTTCTCCCTCGGAAAACAGCACAACGGCGCCCGACATGCTGGTCAGGAACACGGAGAAGCAGAAGAAAAAGCCAAAAATGTCAGATGAAGAGATACTGGAAAAATTAAGTATGTCCTTGTTCTTTAAAAAAGTTAAATTCCAGGTCCTGCTCTGTTGGTTTCTCAGAATCTTAATAAGCTGAAATGTTTTGATTTTCTGATTTTGAGATCCCTTACTGAAGACATTGGCATAAAAATGGGGGCAGATGTAAGGGGTGAGCATAAATGTAAGCTGAGCACCTGTGATGCTGGTTGAAGTCCCAAGGGAGTTACAGATCCTCAGGCTCTGCAAAACAAGCCCTTAATAAATAACATCTACTTAACTATGAGGTCTGAGATTGCTGCACATCTTTTTATTCTGTAGCTCTGAAGCACGAATGATTATATCGCAATGTTAGACATAAGGTGTCTAAGAGATGGAGAGAAAATTCATGCATCCCCAAGTTTGCCTTCCACAGTATCATGGTGTAAAGTGATTTGGTTATTTTTAAGTGCCTTAACATTGTGTGGGTAGCCAAATTGGTGGTTTTTTTCTGAGAAAAATTCATCAAGTCTCTCAGTTGTGTCCTTGTGTCTTTAACAGTTCCTACCTTCAGTGCAAGTGCTCCTCTGCTGCCTGGTGGTTTTAGGTTATGCTGTGGCACATCCAACAGCTGAACCAGCTCTTTCATGCAGTTGATTGCTATCCTCAGCCTGGACCAGGTTTTATTAGAGTAGAGCATTTCTAATTCTTTGAACTACTAATCCTGTATTAATTACATCCCTGCCTTGCTTGTCAGTTGATTTCAATTGTGTTAGCACAGTTATGGTCAGGCTGGCCTCCTTGGTTTGAGGGTATACCCCTAAAGGTCAGTATTTTAGGAAGCAAAGTCTGGTAGGTAGATGAAGGAAAACTTAATTTGTGGGCGTAACTTTTTAAAAAATTTAAATACTAAAATGGTATCTGAGTAACTAATTTCTTAAATAAATCCTAAATTGATTTGATGGCTTGTTAACTGGAACTGCTTGCTATTGGAAAACTCACACCCATTGCTAAAACTGTGGCTTCGCTCACTCAGTTAGCAGCATCTTTGTACCATTAAGGATTCAAGCCATTTTTGTGATCAGGTAGGGCAAGCAGTAACTGTGGCAAGAAAAAAAAGTGCTATTCTAATACAAATACACCCATTTCTATCATCAAGAGAAATGCAAGTGCTACTCTTAGGAGTTTTGGGAAGCAGATGTACCTTCTGACATTGCTTGCTCCAGGTGTCAGTTTCTGTATGTGGGTTAGTCAGAAATATGTGATGAAGTTTTAATCTTTTATCTTAATCTAAGTAAAAATGTTTTTCCACTGAGGCCAATGGAGCTGTACTTGTGCAGACAAGCAACCTTTTGACATTTTGGTTTGACATGTGAATAAAATGATCAAAACTGTAAAGCAAAAATACATTTGCACATACTGAAGATGTGCTGAAAGCATGCAGAGGTTAAAAGGAGGCTGCTAAATCTCTGCCTGTCAGCATGAACACAGCATTGGTGCAAACGTTAATGGATCCTCACCTGACTCTTTGGAAGGTAGGAAACATCCCTTCATTTCAGAGTTAAGAGCATTAAACAGGGCAAAACTGGCACCTGCCTCTTGTCACCACAGCATTCTGTCCAGTTCTTGCCTTGCAGAAACTTTTGCCTGTCCCGCAGTCTGAACTTGTAGCCTGTGTTAGGCTTTGAGGGAAAATTTATGAATATTTGTCCAGAAGTACCAGTCCTCAGGACAGACAGCATTGCTTCTGTAATTGTACAGTGGGTTTTACATACTCAGGTTTCTCTTCCTGCCTTCCTCTCCAAACATGGGCCATATTCCCTACTTCTACCTCTGTCTGTCCTAAACCCTCTGTGTTTGGCTGCTCTCCAGTGGTGTCTGAAAATAGCCTGCTCTTGCTCTGCTTGCTACTGGATTTCTTGGCTTAATGACCACGAGCACTTTCTTTGCCAGTATACATCTGTTAAGGCTCAGCCCCAGACCCTGTGGAAGCAGCACCATATGTCGGCAGCTTGAGTGACTTGCAAACACCAACTCGGATGCAGCTCTGCATCCCTTGATCCTATTAGCCACCCTGGTGCTAGAAAGGTGTTAGAGAGGAGACTGGCTCCCAGCTGAGCTCTAGAAATTGCTGGCTTTGATTTCTTCTGGCTGAAAAGGGCCTGATTCCTGCTTGCCATAGGGGAGTTATGAATATCAGTTAAAGTTTGCAGCCGCTCGCGGCCCTGTGCTGTGGAACACCAGGCAAATCCACCTTTGAGGGATGCAGCGATACGCTTTCTTCTGCCTGAACAGCCTCGTTAGGGGAGAATGAGCTGAGATTGTCTTGGGTTGCTCTCCAAAACCAGAGTGATACTGGTAACTGCTGCTAAAATCTGTGCTGGCTGTCGGGTTCCTAGAAGAGCAGCTGAGCATTGTCCAGGACAGGCCAGGGGAGATTGGGCTCTGAAGGGTCTCTCCACCTTCCCTCCTGAGTCTTGCAGCCCAGTCACTGGGTCAGTAAATGGCTATGGTTGTGCTGATACAAAAACATCATAAATACTTATTTTCTGCTACAAATTGTCCTGGTGTAGGGAAATCTTTGGCTAGCTTTTTAGCAGACTGTTGGCTTCAAGATGATTGAGGCCCCGGCCTCCAAATTCAGAGACATTGCAATGCAAGGGCATCTTAGATCATCCAGAGTGTTGAAGCTGGGGGTGACTTTAAGTAGCAGGTTTCCAGCAAATAATTGTTTTTCTATGTGTTGGGGCTGTGTATCTCCATCCTGCACCTAGTAATGACTGCTAGTGAAGGTTAAATGTTCTTAATGTCGGCGTCCCATCATTTCTGAAGGGAAGTTCCTGACAGAGGGGAATGCTGCAGCTGGTATGTGTGCAGATAACTGAGGACTTCCTTGGTGTCCATGTGCCTCTGGATTTCTGATGAGTGGTATATGAGGCAGAGCCTGCTGCAGCCATGAAACAAAAAAGTACTTGAAGAAAATCCTCCTCATTTTTTTTTTTTGTTTGGGTTTTTTTTGTAGGAAGTATCGTGAGTGTGGGTGATCCAAAAAAGAAGTACACGAATTTTGAGAAAATTGGACAAGGGTTAGTATACACTCCTTCTCTGTCCTATACATTTCCTTTCCTTATGCTGAAGAAGAATTCACTGAAACCAGGCTAAGTTAGCTTGCTGGAAAAGCTGTTGGTGATACTTTGGAAAGGTTATTTTGTTTGGTTGCTTATTTGTTTTCTTCTTTTTGGTTTTGCTCGGTTCCACATACCCCCCCAGCTCTTCTCCTGTTCCTGGCAAAGTCACAGGAACTGGGTTTTTGTGCAATTGTGTTTTAATATAAGAAAATATGTCATTAAATGATCAGGTTGATAAATACAGCTACAAGCAGGGAAAGAACTACAAGACAATCTTCAAATTACAGATTTGCTTCTGAATCAGCTCTCCTCAAGGCACTGCTGTGCCCCTCTAAGCAGGGTGGGGGGAAAGTAGAGGTTGTAGTAGAGACTGTAATGAGGCAAAGCACTGAGATCTGCAGTCAGCTCCACGTGCTGAGGCCCAAACGCCCTTTTTCCTCACTACAAATGCAACATTTGTTTACTTTAGCTGATCCTGTTGCTCTGTTATCATGTTGGGCATTCTGCAAGCCAGGGTAGTGCAATCATGCCACTTAAAATAGGATAAACTCACAGTCCTACTCTTGCTGCTAAGTTGCTGGTTTAGAAGCAGGGGTTTGGATGACCATAGTGTCCCTTATTAGGAGCTTTATTCCCCATAAATTCTCTGGCTTGTGCTCCAACAACAGCCGTGGCTCCAAAATATTTCAGATGATGTTTACCACTGGAATTATTGCATGTAAAGGAATGGGACTGAGAGCACTTCAGAGAGACAAGGGGAAATGGGCACGTGTTAAGCTCTTGCTCTTACCATGAGGCACTAATAAGTGATTTTGTTTTCTTTTCTCTGTTTTGTTTAGAGCCTCAGGCACAGTTTACACGGCAATAGATGTAGCTACAGGACAGGAGGTAAGTGGTGCCAGAATACCACATCAGTGGATTTTGGATTGTGTCCCAAAAGTTCAAGTTGGTGCCACAAAATAAAGACTGTCTTTCAGGGATTCATGACATCTTATTTTTAATGAGGTCTTTATTTACTTAGTAATGAGACATGGTTGAATGGTCTGAGCAGAGAACTGGGAGAAATTACTTCCTAAGTTTTAATTCTTTGAATCATTTCGTATTTATAAAGATTCTTTCTGTGATTGCAGAGGCTAGAATAAATGTTTGGACTGGGCTGTTCCTCAGTAAAATTTTCCCTCTTCTTCCCCAAGATTGCTGTCTGTCTCCATACAAACTCTTTTATTTGCCCTCTGCTCCTTTTCTTCCTATACTTATACTACTTAACTTGCATAGAAATAGTTCCTCTCCCACCTTTTGCCCACTTGCTTTCTGCCCTTAAATTGTAAGACAAGGAATGCCTGTCTTGTCTTTTTTCCCCTCACAAATATTGAAAAGTGCCATGCTTACTGCCTGCAGAATAAACAAGTATAGTGATGGGTATGCAGCATCTGTGGAAACTTATATCTAGATGGAAGATTTTTTAAAAGGTGAAAGTGTGTGTGTTATTCCATATGTATTTATGGAAGTCTGCAACAATGTGTGTCTACTTTGCATTTGTACAGTGTCAGAGTTACTCACCAGTAAATTTTATAATTGTGCTTTTTGCTGAAACGCCTTCACCCTCTTTTTCAGTTCGTGAAGAATTAATACAGTTTAATTGCAGCCTTTAAGGAAGGTTCTTATATTTATTTTGAAGCAATGAGAAATTTTATAGGAGGAGGCAGTCCTTTGGTGGTTTTCTGCTTTCTTTCTGGACCCCTTGGGTGACTCCCATGTGAAAATGTGAACTCTTGTATTACAACAGACTTTTAAATCATTCCCATTACACTAGTGTGATCGGGCCCTGGATTTTTAAATCTGCATTTGGGATTGCTGTAACTTTGTCATGCTGTTGCTTGTTCCTTGTTCCTTGCTGTGAAGTGCACTGAAGTCAGGAGCTCATTGCATGGGAACACTGGAAGGAAGCTCCTTTGTTTTGCACTATACAGGAGCCTTGGGCTGCTTCCAGGGTGAATAATACTGAAGATTTTCACTGATGGTGCCTATGTAGTTTAACTTCACATGTTTATTTTTCATCCTAATGCATATGACAGATCAGGAAAATGCCCACTTATGAGCTTGGACCATGTATCAACCTCTGAGCAAGAGTGAGGAAGTACAGGAGCCTCTCTGAAACTCCCTCAGTATTGGACTGGGATTTCTTTATCTGTATAAAATGCCTTCCCTCTCTTCTTCATCTTTCGTTCTTCTCTCTGGTCTTGCACAAAGAACAGCATGAGGTTTTTGGTTTTGTGTTCTTTAAGTGCTGTTTGGCAACCTTCGTGGGTACTGGAAAGCCAGCATGTCTGTCTGCTCCTGCCTTCTTATGTGTTGGGACTTTTCTCTAGTGTCCCCTGCTATACTATCAAAATGCTAATTGTATCCATCTATGTTGGCACTCTGTGGCTTGTTTCTTTTAATCCTTGCTTTTGTGAGTTACTGTAGTTGCTGGCTCTGGTCCATTCAGCCAGGCCTCTTTCTCTGCAAGTAGTAGTTTTGTAAAGGCATAGTTTCACTTCATTCCCTTTGCCTAAATGTTGTACCAAAGACAGTTGAGTTGTAACATCTGTAAATTATTTCTGCCTCCAGCTGTGCTGAGTAGGCTTTACTGGTGTGAAGACTTGTCTGAGGGCCAGGTGCTCTCAGGAAGTACTGGTAGTGTGGAAACTTGAATACAAAAGTTAAAAACATGTTGTAACCTTCCTGCTCTTTCCATATGTACGTGCAGAGCAGCTATCCCAAAACAGACAGAAAGGTACTACACCAAAGGGATACAGCTGACAAATCCATCCCTGTTGCCCTTCAGTCATGACTGGGCATAGAGCTGACAATGATTCACTTATTTTCAGCCTTTTATCTAAGCACTGGTGCATCTCTCCCCCAGGTCTTGCTGTGACAAAAGAAATAGGGTTGCTACCTTGAAGTAATAAGCATGGCTGTGTTATTTACCTGCCCTGCTGTAGATTTCTAGAAGCAGAAATTTGCATGGGAGCAGGAAAAAAAAACACAAAAAAATTTCCAGAAACATGCAATTCAAGATAAAATTAATAAGAATCCTTTCAGAAATAAAAAGGTTTTGACATATCAGTCCATACCAGAGTAAGGGGATCTCTTCCTTGTTACCAAGAAACTGTAGATGGAGATGTCTATCCAATTGTGACATGAAGGTCCAGTATGAAAAGGGCAATTTCCCTTGTTCTTTGTCATTAAGTATCATCCAGCATGTGTGGGAACGGGCTGGCTGCAGGAGCTTGCAGAGAGTTACTAAATGGTAATTTATTAGCTAATGATAGCATTCTGTGATGAAAAAGTGTTTTCCTCCTTCATGTGAATGTGGGGCTAAATCGACTGGTACTGGCAGGTTTCTGGAGGACTCCTGTAATAATGGTTTACTTGATCTCTTTTCACTGCAGGTTGCAATTAAACAGATGAATTTGCAGCAGCAGCCCAAAAAAGAACTGATTATTAATGAAATCCTTGTGATGAGGGAAAACAAAAACTCCAACATTGTCAACTACTTGGACAGGTATGTCGGTATTTGAAGGGTTTACAGAGGGACTCTGTAAAACACTTCCTTGTCAGTGTCTTAAGTGCTCCTAGCTCAGCTTAATGCAGGTGTGGGATAATCTTGTGTTGCTTAATGCATGTGGCATTGTGGGAGTGTGGGTGGCCTGGTGGTCTCTCTCCAGAACAAGGACAAACAGGTATCTGAAACAGTATTAATGGGATGTCTAGGCTTTCTTTAGAGATGCTGACAAAAAAGGCACCAGCAGTATCTGTCAGAACTCCATTTTCCATCTCTCTCCTTTGCCAGATTTGACACAACAAACTTCCAGCTCGTTCCTTTCCTGTTACTAAAGGAGAAATAGAAACAGTCTGAAATGTGTAATTTCTGTTTGTTTTCCTCTTCCTCTTCTTTCCTTTTCCACTGAGCAATGCTGACGTTCTGCTGGCAGAGCAGCAGCCTCCTTCCAGGGTTAGATGTAGTCTTGTCCCTGTGACTATGCGCTGAGCTTTTAGCACAGTAGCATAACAGCAGTGAGGGTGCATCACATGTGACACATAACGTGAGGTCTGAAGAGACCTCAACACAGCCTAACAGTACTTGAAGGGGGCTTTTAAAAAAGAGGGAGTGTGACTTTTTATGCAGGCAGAGAGTGATAGGACAAAGGGGAACAGTTTTCAACTAAAAGAGGGTAGATTTAGGTTAGGTATAATGAAGAAATTCTTTATTGTGAGCATGGTGATGCACTGGCACATTTTGCCCCGAGAAGCTGTGTCTGCCCTGGAAATGCTCAAGGCCAGGTTGGATGGGACTCTGAGCAACCTGGTGTAATGGAAGATGTCCCTGCCCATGGCAGGGGTTTGGAACTAGATGGTCTTTAAGGTCCCTTTGAACCCAAAGCATTCTATGATTCTATGATACTGAAAGCCCAACAGGCAAAAGCACTGCATGGTGGCTTGAATTCACCATCAGCATAACACTGATGCATTGTGTCAAGCCTGTGTCATTCACCTGTTAAAAGTGTAGCTACTTCCATTTGAGCTGCAGCAAGACTTTCAGTCTGCTGCACTCAACGTCTGAATGTAGCAGCTCTGATGAGCTACTGGTTTGGCTTATTGTGGGGTAAAGACTGCCTGGATAGGGTGAGCTGCAGGCTTTAATCTGGGCAGCCTGCGGATTTTTTTAAGATACAATGGAGGGATGTGACGTAGAATCCCTTTTGGAAATTTGAGAGAGGATTTGCACACTTTTTTGCTCTGCATGTATGTCAAAATCTAATCAGCTGTTTCTTTCATAGGTTTCTTTATCAGGCTTTTAATGTCTTAACCAAAAAAAGGTGGTACTTGTAAAATGCAACATCAATTTTGTTGCTGGGTTTTTGTGGTGCTGTGTCCTATGCATAGCTGTAAAAAGCTACTTTGTTGAAGGGACAGAAAGTCTGCTCCTGAAATTTTTTGTGAAAGAGGTGTGTGTGCAGGGAACGGATGCTGGGCACACACCCTCTTCTTACAGAGAGCAGAAGAATGTTACCTGTGAAAAATGAAACAAGCGGTTAAGAACTGCATCTGGGCTGGAACTGTTATTTCCTCCTGGCTGATTAGAGGCTTTGTTTTGACAAAACTGAGAGACAGGCTCTTCCCATTAGAGAGCATTACTGTGTATGTGCACTTGCCTTGTCTGGCCAGTGCATCCCAGCTGCAGGATAGCTCCACATCCTGCAGTCATGTTCAAACTTCCAGCAACAAAAGCTGCTGCTTTTGTCCTCCACTTTCAGTAATCTTTTTCACAGGGATTAGCTTTTGTTCGAGTGCTGCCCATGGACAGAACAGCAACTGGGATGGACATGGGGGTTCTTGTGCTTATTATGCCACTTCAGCTCTGCAACTGCAGGATCCTGTTGCTGGGGAGCTGTGCCCCTCCCTGCCCGGCCTAATGTGCCTGTTTGCTTCCTAAGTGCTGAGTTAAGCTGATATTTGGACGCCACTTGCTGGCTTCTGCTTCCTGCTGTCGCTGAAGGAGGTGCAGCAAGGATGTGCTTGCCACTGCGGGGTTGTTTCTGCTTCGTGATTCTGTTACAGTGTCTCCCCTTCTGAGTCCCTAATGGGAGCTGCAAGATAGTCATTGGCATTAGCCAGCTCTCTCACTTCTCTGCCTCAGCTCCTGCCCTTGTGCAGGGATTTCCTGTGCTTTGTCCTCTCTTAGCTGCATGGCCTACTTGCTTGTGGTTAAGCAGCTTTTCTGCTGCAGTCTAAGTGGCCAGTGTTGCACAAAGATGTAGGTGTGCTGTGATATTTAGGATAGTGACATGGCCTAATTCAGCTGTACTTGGGAGCTGGATTTAGAAGCACCTGGCTCTGAAGACAGTGACACTAGTCTTCTGTACAGACAGACAGACACTTGTGCTGAGTTACCTGCTGGCGTGCCAGTTTCTTCCTACTGCATGAAAGAGGCCCTCAGAGCTCTGCTTCTAAACTGAGGCATCTAAACATAGGCATCAGATGCCCAGTAGTAGGCAAAGTGAACTCCTGCCCTTTGGTTCATTCTTTCTGAAGAACTCCTTAGCTTAATAAAAACCCCACAAATAAGTGGTAGCCACCATTACCCTCACCCCAACCCCAAACTGTAGTAGGGATGAATGGTCAATGAATTTAGCTGAAGATGTAAGATGGTCATGTTACAAGGAAACACTGGTTTTTTTCCAGGCTACCTTCATGTTTGCATGTTTGAGGCATATTAGTGGTGCAAAAATCTGTAATGAGTGAACTTGCACTTCTGGGCAAAACCAAATTTCAGCAATTTTATCAATAAAATGGTGTGACTGCTGTGTATCTGTGATAGAAGGGCATGGTGGACAGCTTCCTAAGGTATCTAAGTGGAAGCTGGGGAACACCTTACAGGATCAGACATCACCTGCTCTTGCAGGTGGATGAAGAGAAAGCTGTAGACCATCTCCTTCTTCCTCAAAGATTTTCATCAGGTTTTTCTTACTGCCAGCTTGTTTTGGAAGGTGACTGTGGGTGACAAGGTGTGACACCATGCTGTGCCTGATGTCACATCAGAGCAGCACGTAGGTGTATGGGCTTTCTGGTGGTGTCTCCAGAACTGCCAACAGAGTGGGTCTGAGTCATGCCTACAGTGGGCAGCTCAGTGACTAAAACTGGCAAGAGAGTGGAAAGATCCTCGAGACGGTACCACCCTTAAATGACATTCCTTTGGTGGCAGCTGGCAAGGAGCCACTGTTAATTCCACCTCCCTGTGAGTTATGTCAAATCTATCAATTATTGAGTTGCCAGGGTCTTGGCATATGCCTGTGGCTGCTCATGGCACAGCTTTGGTTCGCAGTGTGGTTCTTGGCTCGCTCCATCCCTTTTGGCTGCAGAGAGATACCAGCTTGCTCCCAGCGTGTGGGACCTGAGACTGTCGTGCGGGAGTGGTGGAGCCCATTCTGTCCCCATTCTTACAGTCAAGTGGACTTGGGCTGCAGAGAGTGCTACTGGCCATGAAGGGAAGTGTGATGTCCAGAGTGGCTGATTTGTTGAGAGGGTGCTGATAAAATCTGCAGAGAGCCTGGCTTGGCAGAAGTGATGAAGAAGTAGCAATAGCATGGGGGCAGGAAGGAAGGGTGTGGATGGAGTGGCTTTCAGAGCCCAACAGAAGGTAAATGACCCACAGAGTTAGCAGGAGTGCTTCTGGAAGCACCTTTTGCTGCTTTTGCTGGGGTCTGTAATGCTGGGAAAAAACATGCCAGTGCATCAGCTTCTGTTCCGTAGTGGAATTTGAGACCTCTCTGCTCCGGGAGCACAGCCCTGTGCCGTTGGGGTATCCGAGAAAGAAACTCCAGACTGCACCTCCCTACACAGTCTTCAGCATCACCAAATCAAGATACCCACTTTGATATTAAAAGCTCTCCATAACTGTAACACTACTGTTGTCCAGGTGTAGCTCAGACCACAATTACTTTTTGGGAGGATTTTTTTAATCAGCTTAGGTGTTGTCAGTGTGTCCTTTGGGGGTCAGGACCACCTCTTGCCCACTCATGGCAAGTGATGTCTCACTCTTCTCTGTCTACTTTTCAAGCCCAGTTGGGCCTAATAGCTTCTTTCTCTTTCACTGTTGCTTTCTACCTAATTGTTCACTAGTACCTACCCAGGCTTTTGAATTTGGCTCCTGGCAAATTCACTCTTCAGTAGGATCAGTGTTTTAGAGCAAAGCAGATGTATCTTTGATGAACTCTAATGCCAGCTGAAGCTTTTAATTAGATTCTCTGCCCTCTCACTTGACTCATCTGTCCACTCACTTGAAAAATGAGAGGATAGGCTGAAAAGATGGGTTTTCAAACTGATGATTGCTTCCTTCAGGAATGTGTCATCCTGATGTATCTGGATGGAAGTTTGTGTTGATGTTCTTCCAGATGGGCCCAAAAAGGCAAAAATGGTTGGTGGTTTGGGCTTTTGGTTTGTTTTAGTTTGGGTTTTTTTATTTTGTATTTTTTTTTTTAAATGAGTTAATGCTGAAATCTTCATCTCTGGTTTTCTACTTTTAGACATGAGTACGCACACACAGAGCAAAGAGGAATATCCCAAATGACTGAGAAACCCCACTCTCACCTCAGCTGTCTCCTCCTCATCTTCCTACGGGCCTTTTTTAGACAAGACCTGCCTTTTTGGGGTTTCCTTTTTTATTTTAAGTCTTTGGAATTGCTGTTTCATCCAGTAAGGTGTTCTCCTTTGCCCTTATGAATGGTTCTGAAATTGTCAGACAAAATCACAAACTAGTTTGGTGACATGGAAAAGATTGAGGAAAGATTCATTGGAAAAGAATGATTTTCAAATGCATGATGGTTAAAAAGGAGTGTTCTTTCATGGCTGTTTGTGGGCAGCCATCTTTTGTGTCACCCAGAATTGTCCCAGGCAAAGCAGGCAGTTGCTTAGAACAGCAGGATGTCAGGAGAGGTGAAACAGCCCCCGGCCACCTCTTCCAATTCAAGAGCCCTCAAAAGCCACTGCTGTGTGCCAAATGTCTGGGCTGCGTGCTGGGACCCCATCCTTGACTCTTTCCCTTCTCTCCCAGCAGCAGTAGCAGCTGGAAGGTCAGGTCTCCATCTTAGTCTGCATTCTTTCAATGGCAGAAAAATTCAGCCTTGTTTTTATGGACAGGAAACTTGTAGCCAGCTCTCCCACTATATCTCTCCTCAACTTGCTGCACTCATCCTTCTCTTTGGTCATTCAGGTTGTGATTGGATCCTCCCATGTACAGAAATTACTACGAGTACATGGTTCCCCAATACTGTTAAATATGGCTCTCATTTTTATTGCACTTCTAAGACAGATTTAAAACCCTATGCATTCTGATTTTAAAGTGTGAGTTTGGCTCTTCAGTTACCTTGTAGGAGAAGAGCTTTGGGTGGTCATGGAGTACTTGGCAGGAGGCTCCCTAACAGATGTCGTGACGGAGACCTGCATGGACGAGGGACAAATCGCAGCCGTGTGCCGGGAGGTAAAGCAGCACCCACACTCAGAGGGAGCTCTGGTTGGGAATGGGGTGTGGGCTTTCCACCATTTGTTGCTGACTCCACAGGAATGTGTCCAGCTTCTGTAATGTGCCAGTCATTATTTAGGAGGATGGATTTCACCTGCGAGGTTGCAGCATACAATTGCAGTGCAACCTTCATGTTTCACCCCAGAGGGAGGACTACAGTGGGAAATGGGGTTGGGATCCTCTTGGTTATGTTTGTTCTTCAGGTCTTTGTCCTCTTAGAACCTGCTGATCCCAGTGTGATGTCTCTCTCTAGCCCTGCACACACTGAATATGTGAAAGGCCCTAATACACTGCATCCTTCCTACTGAAAATGCACCTTGTTTGAATCCTTTAGCTGGCTAATTGTGACTGGTGAATCATTTCACGCACAGTAAGAATATCTCAATTATTTTTCAGTGTCTCCAAGCTCTGGAATTCCTCCATTCAAACCAAGTTATTCACAGAGACATCAAGAGTGACAACATCCTGCTGGGAATGGATGGCTCTGTCAAACTAAGTATGCAGGGAACATAACTCAAGTCATCAGCAGTAATCAACCCATGCCAGTTATCTGCTCTGGGCCAGGCATTTTAGGGAGATGGGTGTTGAGGTGCTTGATGCTGTCGTGATGAACAGGCTGTAGAAATGCTACTGTAGATATTTCTGTGGCATTGGTTTTAATGGAGATTGGCAAACACAAATCCTTGTGAACTGATACCAGACTTGAAGTGAGGCTTGGGCTTCGTTTAGCTTTGGCCATCTGTTTATGTGAACTGAAATAACAGTATTTTAATGCTACTCTTGTCTAAAAAGCTGGGTTGGAAGGTGTAAGGCTAGAAGTCTTTATTTATGAATAATCTCTTCAGTCTGGAAAATACTGCAGGTACTTGAGGGGCAGGGGAAGTGGAGGGAGAATTGAAAACCCTGTAACTACAAATCATTTAATCTTACAATGCTAACCCAGACTGGAGTCTCAGTGTTGTTTCCTCCTTGCGGTGTCACCAGTAATGAAAACCTTGAGGCTGTTCTGCCCCTTGGGGGCTGAGGTAGCTGTTGTGCTTGTCATTGTCCATGCAGAGATAAGCCTGGAAACCAGTGAAATTTATCTTCCACCTATAGCTTTAACAGAATGGTGCTCCCATTTTCTTACTTTCATTTCTGTTGGCTAGCACCCAACAAGCATAAATAAATCTATTTTTGTCGGCAGTGACAGCAGATATGATTCAAAATTCACATAGTGCAGATATGCTGAGTAAGAAGGTGGGGGTTTTTTTGTACATAATTGCTTTTTAGAGTAAAGCTGCACTTTGGTAGAGTCAGATCTCTGGATTGTTAGCGATGAATAGCTGATGGGGGCCAAAGTGCTCTGTTCTCATGGAATAACTTCTCTGAGCACGGTGTGCTGGTACCAGGCTGTAGTTTAAAGTTGGAGAAGTCCCTGTGGATATGATGCAGTAACCTTCTGAATCTGAGCTGTTTATTGGCTCTGCTGGAAATTTGCCCTGTTTATGAACCATATGTCCTTTCCTGGTATTTACCCTTGATGAAAACTCAGCTAGGAATCAGTTTAATTTTCATCATTCTGCCTAAAATTAGACCTGCAATGCCATAGGGGGTCAGGATGGGCGGTGCATCTTGCTGTGTTGATTCTGCTTGGCTCACAAGAACCGATTTAGTTTTCTGTTGGTAAGTCAAATACAAATAAGACATAGGACCCAGCAATGTTTGTGTGAAGGCCCTCCATCTTTCACTCTGTTCAAAGAAAATAATCAATATAAATGTAGGTACTTTAAATTTATTCTGAACACTCTTTGCTCTATAAAGTAAATGCTGTTTGAGGGATGACATGTCTACTGGGGAAGTAATACCACTTAGACTGAAAATATTACCAGACAGTACAGTGTGTGGGTTGGGGGTGTATGTAGATCAGACTGTCCATTAATTCCTATTTTCACAGAGTCAGGAATGGTCTTTAGACCACATATTACATAGTGTGTTACAGCTGCATAATGCTGCAACGCAGTTGAGTGTTTCAGCTTCTGTGTGTGGTTATTTAGTGATCCTCATCTTTCACACAGACAAGTCAGCAGCTCTATAACCCTCATGGCCTCAGAGAGTCAGGTTTAGAAGCATAGCTCTAAACACTGTCAGGTTTAGAAACTTAGCCACAAAACCACTCCTCTTCTCACAGCTGCAGCAGCAACACACCAGACAGTGCAGCAGGGTAAAGTGTACTGTAGCTCTGGCATCAGTAAGGGTTGTTTTTGGAGAAACTTGCTGATTCTTATGTCTGTCTCTTTCCCCTCCACCCTATTTTAATCTTCCAGCTGACTTCGGCTTCTGTGCCCAGATCACTCCTGAGCAGAGCAAACGCAGCACCATGGTGGGCACCCCGTACTGGATGGCACCTGAAGTGGTGACACGGAAAGCTTACGGACCCAAAGTGGATATCTGGTCACTGGGGATCATGGCCATCGAGATGATAGAAGGAGAGCCCCCCTACCTCAATGAGAACCCTCTGAGAGTAAGCCAGTATCTTTTCTCCTCAGGTCTTTGCAAAGTCTTCTGGTGAAACTGCGTTCATGTGAATCCTCTGATGTGGTTTCATCACCTGCAGCCCCGTCTAATTCAAACAGTTCTGTGATCTCCTTATATGTCATAGTGAGAAGATTGAGATAGTTAAAAGACATAGTTTGCTCTGGGTAGCAGAGGTCTGGGTTCTTCCTGTGCGGACCCTTTGGTTAGCTCTGATGAGCTAGATCATGCACACTCATAATTTCCCACTTTCTGGAGATGCTCATAGAAGCAGGAGCAGCTGATGGCACCAAAGCAGTGATGGCTTGAAACCTTCTACCCTGTGAATGGGAAAGAATTCTCTTTTGAGCAGCCTAATGTTGTGGAAGGTTCCCTGCCCATGGCAGGGGGGTTGGAACTAGGTGATCTTTAAGGTCCCTTTCAGCCCAAAGCATTCTATGTTTCTGTGATTCTATTTGATTCTATTCTAGTAGGAACTTTTTCCTAGTGGCAAATTGTTCCTTCTTGCATGCTCCAAGTAAAATTAGAAGCATAATAAGCCTTTAAGCTTCCTGATGTCTTTCCCTTGTTTAATTTTTAACAAAAGGGGATATTCTGTCAGTGTGTAGGGACATAACTGCTCTTAATATAAGCTAGGTTTATGGCTTCTCCCTCAGCTGCACAGGTGGAGGGATCTAGAAATATTCTGTTTAACTTTTTTCTCCAACTCTTGCACTGGAAGTGGTTTTCAGGAGAGAACAGCAGCTGCCAAGAAGAGTATAAGGAATAAAATGGTGTTGAATTAAAGTAACAATACTTTGGCTTTGTTTAACTCAATGTATGCCAATTCCCAGGCTATCAGACTGCTCCCGTGGGATGTGTTGAGTGATGTGCTCAAAAGGCCTGTATATTAACAAGTCTCGGATTGACAGATTTCTCTTTCTTTTGAAAATTCATCCAGGAAGTTTCTCACATGAAATCCTGAAATTGATGGATTCTGAGTCTCTTGATTCTCAGAGGAGGGTGTGTACAAATGCTTCACCTCCAAGCAGCTGCAAAACGGCTTGTTTCTGCAGGATGTTAAAATATGCTTAAGGGTCTGCTGGACATCTTTTGTAAGGAGCCAACTGCATCTTTGTCATGTTTAGGCCTTGTGCACCCAGGCAAGGTACCAACAGAAAAAAATCTATGTAGTCAGGGTTACCCTCCCATGAAGATATAGTCATTACAGGAGTCGAGTACTGGTAGAGTCATGCCAGTTAACTTCCCTATGTAAACAGGGTCTGGAATGTTGTTTTTGTCCTTGTAGTCCCTTGAGAGGGCCGCAGGATCCAAACCCAGATTACGAGGGTAAAACAATAAAGGATTGGATCTGATCCACAAAAAAATAGGGCTGGTAGCTATTTTGTTTGCTGAAACTTAGGCATTGATTAGACACCCTGATAAGGTGGGGTTTTTTTCCTCTGCATTGAACTGTGGGGAGGGAGAGAAGAAATGAGTGTCTCTGTAATCCAGAAATGGAATCTAATCTTCATAACCTCCTGTTTCTCTGGTGCTTGTTTTTGTCTTAGGCCCTGTATCTCATTGCTACTAATGGGACTCCAGAACTGCAGAATCCAGAAAAACTTTCACCCATATTCCGAGACTTCTTAAATCGCTGTCTTGAAATGGACGTGGAAAAGAGAGGTTCTGCAAAAGAGCTGCTACAGGTAGGTGATGGGGATCATGACCGGACCAATGTAATCATACAATCCTGAGTGAGGCCGGGTTTGGGGTGAGATCTTGTTTGAGGTCTTAAATACTGCATTAGCTAAAGGCACAAGCACAGCTAAGGTAACCTCTCAGGGGGAAAAAAGCAACTAAAAGCAACAGCCCCCAAATGTAAGTCTATACTAAAGTGTTAACAGACTGCTCCCTTTTCATGCTGTACTGGCTGCTAGCAGCAGCTGTGCAGCGCGTTCTGTGTCCAACCTCAAATAATAGCTATGCCCAGGCCTGCCAAATGCTGAGCTCCCTGTGTCCGTGGTTTCTTTACAAGGCTGGCCATGACATCTCTATGTGTTGTCACAGTCTTTTCATGCTTGTTCCGATTTGGACAGCAGGAAGGCTTCTAGCTATCAGATGTTCTGTCTCCTTTCTGGTGGTGGGATCACAAAGCTCTTTGGAATATGCATGGTTTCCATTAACTGGAGCGGTTCAGTGTTACCACATTTTGCCTGATACTACTCCTTACAGAGACAATGGAACAAAGCTTGTGAGATATTTAATTATTGAATAATTTGGGTTGGAAAGGACCTTAAAGATCCTCTGGTTCCACTCCCCTTGCTATGGGCAGGGACACCACTAGACCAGGTCCACTAGACCAGGCTGCTCAAAGTCCCATCCAACCTGGTCTTGGAGAATTCCAGGGATGGACCGGCCACAGCTTCTCTTGGCAACCACCCTAGGCTTCAACCTTATAGGCTTCACCACCCTATAATCAGATATTTCATTGAAAACCTGGTGTGTTAGTCTGAACTCCTGGTGAAAGTTGAGGACCAAGCTGCCACGCTTTTTACCAACATGGATGAGAGAAGTAGTTTTTGTGTTCTTTCTGTCAAATTTGCCATGAGAGTGGGATGTGTAAGTCTTTGTAAAACAAATCTGTGATCAGGAACACTCAGACCTCAAGTATCAGAGAGCTTCCACTTTTTGTTTCCTTTCTCTCCACTAATTTGTCTAGTGGGCTCAGACTTGGACCTGTTGCTGCCTTCTGAGACTGTAATGAAGCATAAATGTCTGACAGAATGGCAGTAGTTGAAAGATCACTTTTTCTTCTGGACTTTTCAGTCCTAAAATATCAGAAAGCAGTTTTGTCCTGTTCCTTGGGGCAGGAGAACATTCTAACTGTAACACTTTCGCCTGTTCTTAAGTACCTTGTGGCCTCTGAATTTTTACTTCTTTATGTTTTCCATCTCTGAAGCATGTTGCCTTGGGTGATTGATCCCTTCTGATGCTCAGAAATCCTGTGGGTTATAGTTGCTTTTTGTTTTCAAAACAGTTTGTGGACTTGCCCTTCACTCTCACCCGAGAGCTGTTTCAATATTGTTTTACTTAACAGAGATCCTGTATAGGAGACCGAATGGTTCTGTGTTGCAGACTCTGTGCTTCTCTCCTAAATTTCAGCTGCTTTGCAAATTTCTGATATCTGTAAAAGGCCAAGGCAATGCTTTCTCCAGGCCTGTGACAACAGGGAACAGGGAAATGAGAGGTGATTCCTGCACAAAGCCCTGTGCCTTGTGTTTAAATCACACAGGTTGGTTTTAGTACACCTTCTTTCACACAGAATTTCACTATAGATTTTGCAACTTTATAATTCACCTTGGGAATTCAATGAATTTTGCTTGATCTTGAACATGTACAAACACTGGATAATTTAGCATATGTTGGGTGCAAATCTCTTCATCACTTCAGGCAAACCCCAAAGTTTTGTGGTAGTTACAGAGCTTCTGGTTTCATGTGTTCAGAGACTAGAGTAGTTTCTTGGATTTCATATAGGTCTAGGTGCCAATGTTTAGAATAGCCACAAGACTTCTGGGGCATGTTTTGAAAAATTTAACACTTTTTCTTTTTGTTTCTTCCTAGCACCAGTTCCTGAAAATTGCAAAGCCTCTATCTAGTCTCACTCCTCTGATTATTGCAGCTAAAGAGGCAGCCAAGAACAACCATTAAAGTGGTGAAGTCAATAGTCATCGTGTCAAGACTTTTAGATGTTCATTTCAGAGACTGAATTACTTGCCCCTCTCCCCTTCTGCCCCTTCTTCATAGGGGTGTTCTTAAAACTTTGGCCTGCCCTGAGGGGTGGCAGAGGCGTCGTTCACTGAATGTGGAAGGGCACACAGCAGGGACGTGGCTGATCTGACACAGTGGACTGTCCTTCCATCCTTGTGATGGGAACGAGAGGGGAAGGATATTTTGTATGGTTGAGAAGGCCTTTCTGAGACCTGACCTACACGTAGCGAAGCCAGTTTGTTTTCATATTTCTTATGGTGTTTATTTTTAAAAATAATGTGGAGCCTTAGACCATGTTTATCTTAATAAATTAAATCTTTTGCTGGCTGCACTTTGCCTGCTTCTGCCAAGCTGCTATTACACCACGGAGGCTGCTCTGTGCTTTGGATGACTCGAGGAGGGAAGGAAGCAGGCAGCAGCAACGTGAACAGCTGTAACAACTGAAAGGGCAACGAGGGTGTGAAGGTGCCTCCCTCCTGCAGCACTGCTGGATGCTTTGAGGGAGCGTGGACAAAGCCTCTGTGTGCTTCCTGCAGCCATTGGAGAACTTAATTCATGGATGATCTCTGCGAAATTGTGTGAACTGCCCCCGCTTCCCTCCCCTCCCCCTTTAGTGGCAACTCAACTAGTTAAACAACAAATCTCAAATATTTTTTTGTTGTTCTAGGAAATAAATCACAGGAAAAAAATGACAGAGAGCTCTTTTAGGGTTATTTTATCAGTGCTGTGAGGCTTTTTAGAGACCCTACCCTGTGTGATAAAGCAAACAGAGCAATTAGTATTCTAAAGACAAGATTTGCCTGCAAAATATGTTGAAAACTGTTGTTTCTTAGAGAAAGTCCAATGGAAAACAAACTGATCATGGATGCTGCTTTCTTCTTGAG
This sequence comes from Ptilonorhynchus violaceus, assembly GCA_013397565.1. NCBI lineage: Eukaryota > Metazoa > Chordata > Aves > Passeriformes > Ptilonorhynchidae > Ptilonorhynchus > Ptilonorhynchus violaceus. The sequence goes on from VZRJ01002956.1 coordinate 71,714, forward strand.
ACGTGGGGACATGAATTTTTTTATATGATGGTTTCTTTATGCTACTGATTCCTTTGGTTGCTAATAGTCTGTAAAACAACAGGAAACCTGGAACTACTAGAAGAGGGACTGGTTGTAAACACTGGGCTTACGTTCAACTGTATACTGATTTTTAATAAAGTGACTGCTGCATTTCTTAACTTGAGGCTGGGGGAGAACTGGAGAATTCATTGTCACCAGACAAAGCTTGTATGGTCACTGGGTACTTGAATGTGTTGGATGAAATAATACAACCTTGTTTCTTACCCCTTCTTCTGTAGTCCTTTGGGATAGTGAGTGGCTCCCAAGGGAGTAACTTTACACATAGAGAAAATCGATAAAAAAATGTGTGTTATAACTGTGGGAGCTTCTTTCTCTGTACTGCTTTGGTCATCTATGGGGTGAGTTTAAACCTATTCTGGAGTAATCTCTCATCTCTCTCCAAAGCACTTGTGTTGCACAGAAATCCATTCCTTCTTCTTGCTGAGACCTGCTGCTGGCTCAGCCCTTTTCTCCCTGGGGTTTAATGAAACATACTTTTCCTATTGGCTCCACAGTCCATGACAGCTCTTACGCCAGCTTTACTGGGTGTAGGTAGTTTGTGAGCTCTTTTGCTTCTGAGGGGCTTGCTTTCATTCTTTGTGCTCCAGGGTGGTCACTGTTTGACATAAGGCTGAGGTGTGAAGTTTATTGCCCAAATCTGCAGCCTCTCTCCCTTCATGTGTATATACTACTTCTCCCTGTATTGTTACGTTTCCTCTCTCAAAGCTTGTATCCAAGGATGCATTCCTTGGGCAAAACAGTAGGGCTGCCAGCCTGGAGAGGGATGTGATCTATTGATGGGCTCGTCTGCTTGGAGCTTAGGTGGAGTTTGTGGAATGGAAGGCCCCTAGCCTTGAATAATTCCCTTTGAAAAGGACTTTGTATTTCCTCTGGATCACTCAGGATGGCATACGGGAGTATGAGAGGAAAAGAATTAGCGGATAGATCTCTCTTGATCTAAAATCTCGTACGACCGGTAGATTTGGCAATTTACTTTTTTTTTTTTTGACAGCACAGGGTTCAGTTTGATCCACAATGTCTTTAATGTCTCTGACTTCTCTTTAATTCCCTTCCTCATTCTATTCTCTGCATCCCATTGAGATGAGAACCTTAATACAGATGTGCCCTATTTGTGAGCATGCGTGGCAGCTTATTTTCCTGCAGCAAGATTTCTCCTAAATTTCCCCAAAGAAGATAGAAAAGGTTATTTGTATGTGTTTTAAGTTGCTCTTTTGGATCATCTGTTGCATAATAGAAAGGGATCAGCAATGACTGTTTATCCCTCTTCTTGTAACATGCTTCTGTCCTGTTGATGTCCATGCTGAATCGGTCTTGCCTGGTTTCTGTTGGCTGCTGGAGAGAGATTTTGCCAAAAGCCTTTCGTTCTGTTGGGAAAAGCCGCAAGACTGTGACCATGCTTGTGTGTAATCTTGTCCCAGGCTGGTTTGTCCCCACTCATGATGGGTGGGTGGGAAAAGGAGGCAATGGCTACGGTGTGCCTGGACCTAGTTTCTAGTTACCAGGCATATCATGTTTTTATGTTCTCAGAAAATCTTAAAAAATTTTGTAACTAGCTTAATCTGAGGAGATTGGGTTTCTTCTGTTCTAGTTGTTCTGAAATGCATCCTTTCCTCCCCTCTCCTTTCATGTGTGAGTTGCCTGGCACCAGCATCTCCGTTAGCTTTTGAGGAGCCTCGTATGGCACCTTCCTGTCTACAGACGGCTCTTAAATAGTGACTTTCTGACTCAAAGTTTAACCTCCAGGGCTTATTTTTCTGAGAATATCTTGTCTCTGTTGTTACTTGAAAGCGACTCCAACTGGACAACTTTTTTGGTGCCTTTGCTTTTTTTTCCCCTCCTTTCTCTTATTAACTGCTTTGCCTGTGTTGAAAGCGTTTTTAATCACAGCCCTTAATTATTTATTTGCCTGCTAATATTAGAATTCTCTCTTATATATTAGAACATTAAATATTCAGTTGTTTTGAGTGTCCTTTCAGAAAATTGGTTTCCTTTTCGAGGGATCTCAAGCAAGCTTATACCAGAAATAATTTTGTATGCTACAGTTTACAAAGGGCTTGGTGGAGGGAGAGGCTAAAACTCATCTTCTTTTCCTAAACACAGAGATTGTCTCATTTAAGTATCAATTGGTAGCTTCAATAAGACTTTTCCTATATTTCAAGAATGGGCATTGATTTGTATTACATTAGTTCTTAGGGTTTTTTAGGGTTTAGGATTTTGTTAAACAAATAATTGATTTGGAGTTCACTTGGGGCCAAGTGTTTGTGTGTGAGAGGATTGTGGAGACCATGTGGGAAGAAGGCAGGTTATTTGGACAACACTGTCAGGCACATGGTGTGATTCTTGGAGTTGTCCTGTGCAGGGCTAGGAGTTGGACTCGATGACCCTTGTGGATCCTTTCCAGCTCAGGATAATCTGTGATTCTGTGATGCTGAGAGCAAAGAGCCAGGGCAGGGATGGAGGGGACAGCAGAACTGGCTGGTTGCAGCAGCAGTAACATACCTTTAGCCATCCCTAAAATGTCTTCATTGAATGGACGTGTTTTTAAAGAACATAAATCTGACTGATCAGTCGCTACAGGCTCTTCTCTAGGCAGGCATTATGCTCCTACCAAACTGCCTTCCCCTTTTAAACAAAAGGGGTGCAGGGATTTCTCCAGCAAAGGAGGCTCCTTGAGAAAGGAGGTTTCCATGGAGACACTTACTTGACTTAAACGATCTGGCTAAGGCTTAAGAAGAGGTTTGGTGGGTAGACACCACATCGACACAAAAGCTGCTGTTTTGTAAAGCAACTGGGGTTGCTGCAGTGTTTTGTTGCCAGCTTGATGCCCCTTTTCAGAGGGTTGGTTTTGAAAAAGTGCTGAGAATGTTGCCTGGTCAGGAATGTGAGGTGTGTAAAAGTCTGGCTCTTCTTAGCTGAGATCTCTGTTAGTATCCTAATCCATCTGTCTCAAAATGCCGCAGGTCGGTGTAAGTAGGGCACATTTGCAGCAGAGTACTGTGCAAGAAAGGATTGTTATGGTCTGTACTAGGTACTTGCTTTCTTAGAACCCGCCCTTCTTGGCTGACGGCAAAATTTGTTCTGACTAGTTTCCAAGAATAATATTTGTTTGAACCCCATTCCTAATTGAGATCTTGCATAGTCTGTTTGTGTGGTGAATGACAACATCTTCAGTGTAAAAATTGTTAAAGGTGAACTGATTATCTGTTCATCCTTCCCCCATAAAATAGTGAGACTTTTTTAATGGCTTCTTATTTCAGCTGTAATAGAGAGCCTGTAGATGTGTTTTGGGGTTGTAAGCCCAACTGGATGAAACTATACTGTATGTATAGTGAATGCTATAGGATCTCATACTTTGTTGCTAATGACAACTCACAGTGGCAAAGATGGGATCTTAGAGAAGCAGCTGCCAACTCTGACAGGGAATAGCCAATAGTAACAGAACTGCAATACAGATGGGAGCTGGACAGAAACTTGCTGCCAAAATGGAGCCTGCAAGGGGTGGTGGGAAGGAGATAGAGTTGGTCCAAGGGGTAGGATGAAGCAAAGGTTAAAACTTCAATTACACGATTGCTGAGGAAATTTAAAGAATGCCACAGCAGCCTGCTGCATCTCAAGGCAGCAGCATCTCTGAAGGAGGAGAGCAGAAAGGAGCCTGGGAAAGGAAAAGGTGCTGAAAGTGGAGACTGGAGCAGCAATATGGCTCTGAGTCACAGCCCCTGCTAAGAGCTGGAGCTAATCCAGGAGGTTCGCAAAAATTGACAAAATTCAGCTGAAAAGGAAAAGTGGAGATAGAACGGAGGAGATGGCCTTGATGTGCCAAGGAACTGAAGAGAGACGACAGATTCCCTGAATGTGTGAAATGGCAGAAACAAATTTAACACCGGCTTCTGTGGATGACAAGCAGCTCGTTCCTCCTGCCTTGCAGCATCGGTGCCGTGTCTGCTTTGGGATCGTGTCAGCAGCCGCCCAACGTCGGCCGCGTGTGGCTTCTTGCTCTGCACCTACTGATTTCTGACTGCAGCTCTCCGCAGGTGGTAGACGTCTTCGTGTCATGTCCCACCTGGAAATACAGAAGCTGTTGCAATTTTAAAATCTGCTGGATAATGTATTTCTCTTCATGCTGTCTTGGCATAACTCTCCTGTACTGTACTGCTGGGTTTGTTTAATGTGCCAGGTCAGCTCAGCCATTTTAAAAATAAAATTGAAACCTTAAATAAAACCTTGATTAATTACTTGGTTCTCCTTGACTTGCTGTTTCAATGATCCTTGCAGTGATAGTAGAAATGAGTGGGGGTGCTGAAGGAGGGGTTGTGTTTCTCTGACCTATTTTAGATTAACCAGATCCCATTTGATTGAGCAAAGTGACTACACTAATAGCTTTTACAACAAGTGTGACTTTCACCACTAAATGTAACTTGTTTGGTCATAGTTAATGCTCTGGAAAGCAGGCTGGAAGCAGGCTCTAGACCACAGCTTGAAGAAGAGAAGGAAGCTTGGATGCTTGTTTTCTCCTCAAGTAAAGCTTGGTGTCCGAGGCTCCTGCCATGGAGGAGGAAATCAGGGGCGGGTTTGAGATGGCTATGTGCACCCACCTTCCCATCATCATTTTTTCTTTCAGGGTTGGTAGGATGGGGCTGGTGACAAGAGCAGGAGTTTATCATACTGCCTGGGTATCATCTGACCTGGATGTTTTGCTGTGAAGTCTGAGAAGCCCAACCCAGTGCTGAGAGGACTTTCTGAGGTCAGCGTCCATGGACTGTGGGGGTGAGCAGCAGCGAGAAGCTCTGCCAAGCTCTTATGAGTCAGCTGGGTGCTGAACCAGGTTTTAGAGAAAGCACTGGGAGAAAAGGGAACACCTTGAATGGGAGACTTGACCAACTAATATAGGGAAATCAGTGTTACTCCGTACCATCCCCTCTGCCCAGAACAGATGCTGGAACGGAAGACTGCTTTCCAACAGCTCTTTTTCAGGAAAGCCAGAGGAGAGACCCACCTAGGTGTGTTTTGCAAAGATGAGAGGCCCTATTACTTAAGCAAGTGGAAACATTGCAGCTAAACTGGCTGGGATTTGGGGTGATTCTCTTTGCCACAATGTGGTAGCATCCCATGTTGGATGTCCTTATCCCATTAGAGAGGAAATCTGACTCGGCCATCACCACCTCCCTTTCACAGAATCATAGAATGGCTTGGATTGGAATGACCTTAGAGATCGTCTCATTCCAACCCCTCTGCCATGGGCTGCTCAAAGCCCCATCCAGCCTGGCCTTGAACACACCCAGGAATGGGGTGCCCACAGCTTCTCTGGGCAACCTGTTCCAGAGCCTCACCACACTCACAGAAAAGAATTTCTTCCTAATGTCCAATCTCAACCTTCTCTCTTTCATTTTCAAGCCATTTTGCATTGTCCTGTCACTCCATGCCCTTGTCCAAAGCCCCTCTCCAGCTCTCTTAGCCCCTTTAGGTACTAGAAGGTGCTCTAAGGTCTCCACAGGGTCTTCTCTTCTCCAGGCTGAACAACCTCTCTTCCTCCAAAGCTTCACAAAGCAGGGTACCAGGCGAACTTTGCTCATGGAAATGTACCTCCCAAAGTGCCCCTAAAAATACTACTGGGTTGGTGTCTGGTGGCTCTATCTCCTCCCCATGGAAGGAGCATAGTGTGTTTCTAACCTGCTACCATTTTCCATGATTTCTGGGGAGAATTTTCTGTCTTGGAGGCTTCTTCCCTTGAGATGAATTTGCTTGAGTTGCCCAGCAGTTGATGGGGGGTGGGAGATGTTGGACAATGAATGATGTCAAGGCTTTAAGAAATGGTTGGTATTGATTTCAGCAAAGTATAACTTGTCTGGAGGCTCTTCAGAGCCTGAGACAGCTTTTCTTCAAGGTGAATTCATTACCAAATTTAAAAACAAATAATCAGTGAAAGCTTATTTGATAGCTGAATATTTTTGGAGTCAGACAAATAATTCTGAAGATGGACACAAGGTGATGATTTTTTGTGTTAGACCAGCTAATCTATGAAGGGAGAGCAGGGGATGAGAGACAGGAAAAAGCTTTTGGGAAAACACAGCCTCAGGTCTGAGCCAGACACAGCAAACTGGCAGCTAAATCCTAGTGGGAGCAGTCATTCTGTGTGTAACTGGAGGATATTAGTTTATTTGGGAACAAAATGGGGGAAGAAGTGGTAGGAGAAGCAATACTCTGGTAGGTACAACGAAGAGGTGTTCTTTATGCCAAACTGCAGGGAAACTGCAGCTCCTCACACAGAGGATGCTTTGCCTGGGTCCTTCATTTTCAACAGCACCCAGAAGACTTCCAAGTTTTGGTTCTTAAGCTCATCTTTGAGAATCTGTAGCTTGAACACAGCGAGCAGGGAGCTGGCTGGGCTTGCCTGATTCTTCCTCATTCCTGGGGCTGTGATGCCCTCTCCCGGCAGCTGCACGGAAGACGCCTTCTTTTTACGTTCATTTTCCACGAGCAACGTAAAAAGAAACTTTTAAAGTTTCTTTTGGAGGATGCACACTGAAGGCAGCTGGGGCACACCAGCACGGATAAGGAGATCATCTTGACACGGAATCTGGTGTCCCATTATGTCTGTTCCCTTGTGGTCACTCCACCTCCAGCTTCGTTCCTCTCACATTTTTAAGTTATTATTTACACTTACACATTACAGCAGCCTCGCAAGGCAAACATGTCGCCCCCAAGACCATTGGTTACGTGTGAGCCATCGAGGACAGGCCCTCTGCACCCATCCCAGCACGGGTTCCTAATGCTGGGTCCTCTGTGGGAGGGTGTTCACCGACACCCTCATGCTTCCCTCAGGTCTGGTGGGACTTTCTGGTGGGCCAGGTCTGCGCTGACACACTGGTTAAACCCGGTGAGGGAGAAGGGGCACCGTGTCACGATGGCGGGCAGGGTTGAGAGAGGCTGCTGGGCAGAGATTCATTCCCTGTGATTGCAGTCAGGGGTGAAGTGAACCACGACTTGTCCCTCATTCCACACCCTGTGCCCTAAAACCACTAACCTGCATAAATTTGGGGCAAACAGCTCTTCTGGCAGTCAAGGTCATGGTCCTGCTGGCCATGTGTGTGGCTGTAATGGTGTCCAGGGCTCAGGTGTGCCTGGATCATACCCTGGAGGGCAGTGGGCAGGTAGGAGCCCTCTCTCTTCTCACCAGTGGAGAGCTGAAATGCTCAAAATGGGCTGGGGGGTGAGTATGGCTGGCACAGGAGGGCAGTGAACTGGGGGGGCAAACTGCTCCCTCAGCCCCACTCCTTTTCATTCCCCAACCTCATGGCTGCAAAAATGGTGAGTCTCTAGATGGGAAGCATCCATTTCTTTTTCTACTCCTCACATTTTCTAACCATGTCAGACTCTAGCCCCACCCCTTCACTCAAGGCCTTTGTGTTTTGTAGTCACTCTGAAGCACCCCAGGCTTTGGGAACAGCCCAGGCAGGAGTCCCATCTCTTTTGCACCATGAAGAATCCACCAGGTAGGTCCCAACCCAGGAAGGACCAGCATGAGGTCAGTGGTAATGCCGGGGCAGAGAAAGATGGCGGTGTCCCCACAGCAGGCACCATCCAGTTCAGGTCTCCCCTTGCACTGGGGAAGGTGGGTTGGGTGCTCCCAGGTGGGTACAGAAGCTTGAGCAATGTCACCACTGGCTCTGGTGTGCTGGGGGAGGGAGGTGGGTCCCACTGGCCAGCCTGTGTCTCCTTGCCTGTGCCGCCCACAATGTGAGGGGTGAGAAGCACCCAGCGAGGTCTCTGGACTCATCCTGGTGATGACAAGTGTCACCCGAGAGGCTCCACAGTGACAAAGCTGCAGCACAAGCAACATGGCCCAGGCTGGGAGACATGAGGGACAGCACAGTTTTAACAGCCTGAGTGGTGGGAAACATCTTTGTCAGTCCCAAATGGGACACCAGCTCTGAGTTCCCACAAAACTCATTGGCTGCCCAGTTCCCTGCGGGGTGGGTTATAACCCTGGGATAGTGGGGGATCTTGCTGCAACATCCCCACTGAGGAGCAGCAGGGTGTCCCCACCACTCTGTGGGGGAACCATCTGTCACAGTCCTCCCGCACCATTTGCCACGTTACATTTCTTGATGACACAAACATTTGGCCAAGGGATGTTTTATCACACTCCCTTCTTCCTCGCTGGTCCTTGCATGATTTTCTCCTCTGGGAGTCCCTTGGCTCCTCAGAGTAACTCAAGTTGTGTCCTCCTGGGTGTGTTCCTGATTTCTGCCAGGAAAGAGCAGAATTATGCTGTTTCATAAAGGACAGGCATAACATTTAGAAGAGGGGTGGGAACTGCCCCTTTCCCACTTTATCAGCTGGTCAGTGGTGCTGGCAGCAGCTAGCCCTGCTGTGGGAGCTCCTCCACAAGAGCTGTGAGAGGCAGAGTTTGTCCCCACTGGCTTTGAGGACGATGTGAAATCTCCCTCCACTCATTCAACACAGCTTGTATTTGTGCTGGGGGGCTGGGTCCCAGGCTGTGTGATCAATCTCTTTGGTGTCCCTTGCTGCCCACCTGAGGGATGTGGCTTTCCCAAAAACAACGCTCAGAGTCCCACGCTGACCCCCAGGAACTCGGGAGGACTTGCCAGGCAATTCTGCCTGCGTGAGGAGATTTTTTTGAGTTCATATTCTGATACTTGGGGTAAGTTTTGTATCTGGTGGGTTGCACAGTCCAGAAGAAACTGTCACATCTTGGGCACAACTTGTTGGACTTTGCACCATTATCCACAGCTGCTGCTGTCCTCGGGAAAGGCCAGCAGCATTTCTTGGGAACAAGAAACAACTTAAAAACAGTGCTTAAAAACAACGCTGATCAACCCAAGCAGCCTGAGAAGTGTTGGTGAAGGAGATGTCCCAGGATGCGGGAGCAGGGTCAGTCCCAGGTTTCCATGGAGGCTTGCGAGCATCCTACATAACCTGCTGCTCCCCATTTGCACAGTGCCTCTCCTTTACCGTGGGTGTCCCCACATCAACACTTCGGGGGGGCTGATGCTCTCCCTGTTTTTTGTGTGTCAGAGTTGCGTGTCAAAGGTTTCAGGTTGGGACATGGCAAGACAACCCACCTGCCCCCCCTCCAGCCTCATCCTCTGGGGCTTGATGGGAAGCTGACTGCCAACATCTTTATACTTGGACGTGCTGTGCATTGAGGGTCTGGAGGAGTCTCTGCTCTCTTGTGACGGGGCTTGGAGCTGGCCAGGTCCCTTTCTCCCCCCTCAGCCCAACCTGTGTGCCTGCAATGACTGATATTTCTGCTTTTTGGTGGGATACCACTGCAAAAGGCAGATGCTGCTTGCCCGTGGCTGTGGGGTCTATGCCAGCACACTGGGAGTTCCCTGGGAGAGCAAGGGCTGAAGCTTGGATCAGTTCAGGTCACTTCCCTTATCTCCCCCCACCTCCCTTATCATACCTGGAACTGCCATAAACAGTGCCACTTCTGCCATAAATCTCGTGGGGACATCGCTACCTGCATGAGTCACCTGCTCTGAAAGTTCAGTAGCTGTTCTTTGTGCAAATGTGCTGTGTGGGATGGGGGACAGGATGGGGACACATGCTGGCCCCTTCGTGGTGCTAAGGCAGTGTGTTGTGAGAGGACAAATGTCCCAAGCTGGGTAGGACTTAGGGTAGGAGGCTGTGAACACATGTATTTCCAGCAAAATACTCCATGTGGTGGCTGGCAGCTGGGCAGCGACACCGTCCCCACTCCCTGTTTGTGCCATTTTTTGCCCCGGTTTTAGCTTCTCCTGACACAAACAGAGGCAAACCTCACTGGGTTCAAGGCTGACCTGCCCTGCTGATATCCTTAGAGAGGGTTTGTACAGCACCAGTCTCTTGCAAGCTTTTTCTTTATGAACTCATAAGCTCCAAAGCTGCGCTTGCCAGTGGCAGGGCTCCAGCAGATCCATGCTTGCCTTCATTCCCAGTTTCTGGCAGGTCTAGGACAGTGACTGGGACACTGAGTGAGGATTTTGTGATTGAGATAAACTGGTGAACTCTGAGCTGAAGATACTGGAGCCAGAGCAGCGTCTGCCCAGCTGATCAGACCTTTGCCAGGTGCTTGCAGAGCAAACTGGTGCTGAAGCCTTTGCATTTCTACACCCAGAAGAAAGCAAAAGCACAGTGATATTTTAGGGCAGAGAACAGGGATATTTGGGGTTTTCTTTGCTTGTTAGGAGGTAAGACTATAGTTGCGCTTTTAATAAACTTTTTCATTTTTCAGGCTCTTTCCTCCACTCTAGGGAGCTTTTTTGTGCCAATGATGTTGCTCAACCCTGTCTCCTTAACTCCCTGTAACCCTTGGGGTTCATCCACACCATGAGGATGCAGCAGCTGGAAGAATGGCAGCCTGAACAGTGATTATGGTGAAGGCCTTTCAGAAGTTTTTTTGGGAAGTGCTGACCCTACTACTGGCTTCAAAGGCAGAGCAAAGCACTCAGGCTCATGGGCTCTCCACTACTCTTCAAGCCTTCCAGGTCACCCCATGCCATGGACCTTCAGGACCTCAGCGTGGCCCCGTGATGAAGCTGGGCTCAACATGGCCCAAATACATAAGGAGAAAAATCCAGTGGATCAACTCAGGAGATTAAAACTGCAGGGTACCTGGAAAAGCTGCTGCTTCCTAAATCTCATTAGTGCCACCAGTCTTCTTAATCTCACCCTTTCCTGCCCTATTTATCAGATTTCCAGGAATCAGACCATAAAGCAACTAATTTTTCTAGTGGCTCACACACAGTCCCATGCATTTTTACTCCAGCCAACTAAGTGTTAGCTGCAAAACCACCAGCAATAAAACCAGCTGCTTCTACCTTCATGTCTTGTGGTTCCTGCATTTATTTAATTCCTGTTCCAATTCCAATTCTCCCAATTCCAAAGCGAGAGTGGTGTTATTTTAGGACCTAGTGCTAAGTAAGGATTAGCAAGACTCTTTTAAAGTGGAATTTTTATATGCCTTCTGCTCATCATTAAGTTTCAGAGTGAACCAAGCTGTCACCTCTGTAGCTCATCTTCTAATTAAAAGTTTCTCTTTGTAATGTGAGCTGCACAAGGACTGCTGGACCATCCTTTCTGGCCTGTTCTTGCCCTCTCTGTTTTCAAGAGCAGTTTGCTGATTTTGCTTTGAGGGACTCCCTGATCTGTCTTTTCGTCTAACAAGAAAAATCCCAATGTGAGAAACTATAGGAACGAAAAACTGCACTGGTGGTGTTTCAGAGAGCCCTTCAGGGCTGGAGGGGATATTTCTTTAGCCTCTCATGAAGCGAAGAGTTCCTATGGGGCAGGAGGAGCTGCATGAGGTTGTGCAGCTTCCTATCCTGAGAAACTTTATGATGGGATTTTGCCTCTTTGAAAGTCCAGGGTGCATTGGAGGTTACAAAATAAAACCTCCTTTATTGTGTTGTTTTGGAGCTTTTGTTGTACTGACCTGTCCTCTCTCCCCCTCCAAAGGAAGTTATAACTCTAATAGGATTTAGATATTAAAGCCCAAAACCATGCAAAACACCAAGTAAAATAAGCAGTTTTTACAGCGCCCAGAAATCTGGTGCAGTGGATTCCTGCCGAGGGCTTACAGCCCAGGAAATATTTTCATGGATGAAGTTCAGGAGTTTTAATTCTGAGGGTTGACAATGACACATCTTTCCCAAATCTCCTTTGGGATATTTCCTCAAACCCCATCATTTGGACACTTAATTCTGCCAAGGTGGGATGTGAATACCAGCCTCTTCTGGGTGGGCAAGGGATAAATGAATCAATCCTAGGTTCATCCACAAGTCCCCGGTGTCTCCCAGAGTCATGCAATGAGCAGCTGTCTGTGTCCCATGGTGAGATTTTAATTTTTTCAGCCTTGGGGACTGAATTTATTAAGCCTCTCATGGCCCCTCCTACCGTGGGAGGGACGGCTCAGCAGCCTCTCTAATACCGGGTGTCACACAGCGGTGCCACCATTCGCGTCCCGGAGTGTCACAAGCAAAGGACACAGCAACCCAAGTGCAGCGGAAAGCAAAAATAAGCCCTCCATGCGCGCCACGGTAAGGTAAGTTACCTCCTCCCTCCTAACTCTCAAAGATGCTCCCGCCTGCTGAACTTCACCTCTGCCTGCACTTTCCTGCTTGCCTTCAAAGTTAGCACAGAGGTGACGGGATTTCTTTGACTTTTCCTTTGTTATCTTTGGATTTGTGAGTGTGTTGGTTGGGATGCGACAGCAGGCGATTGACCCGGCTCCCGCCTGGGTTGCAGCGAGAAACAAAGCCCAAAGAGCCGGAGAACAGGGAGAAGCGATAACAAAAGGGAGGGAAGGGAGTGTTTTGTGAGCAGGGGGCTTTCTGATAGTTTGCTGGGGAGGAGAAGGTGCTCAGCAGTCCTGCTCCACGCAGGGTCCGTGCTGGATGAGCTGGCTGTGACCTGTTGAGGGGATAAACGGGAGCCGGGATGAGACGCGAGCGGTGGGCGGCTGGTGGGGTCGCTGTAGCTGGGGCAGTGCTGGGAGGGGAACGGCGGCTGAGCATTTGCAATTCTTGGGATAAAGGGCTGTTTCCATAGTAAAAGGGAGAAAGGAGCCTCTCTCTTTCTTCCCCTGTGTTCCCCTCGCCTAGCGTGTGAACGCCGAGGTTGACTCAGGAACAAATAACCCGTGAAAGGGTAACATCTGGGAACAGCTGTAAATAATCAGGACTTGGTTAGAAAGGCTGGAAGCAACACTATGGTCCACCATTTGCCCCGACGCTGCACGTCACCCTGGGAGTTGTGATGGGCAACTGTTCGGAGAGCAGCTCGATTTGCAGCTGAAACAGGATTTGACCCTGGCTTTAGTCTGCTGTTGTTGTCCAAATGCTTCCACGTTATTTGTAGGCACAACCACAATTAGCAACGAAACAGGGGAATTTTTGCTTCTAGGAAAGAGTGAATTTTAATTCAGGATCAGGCACTCAACTGATGTGAACCTGGGGACTGGCACTGGGACAACATCAAGTTGCAAAGTGCAAGCTTTGATTAGCTGGAGGTCCAGCCCATGGTGTACATCTCTTCTACACTTTCTCTGGGAATCCTGACCTCACAGTGTAGCATCCCTCAGGACTTATCCCCTGATAAGTTCTGAGAGATACCAGGTGGAAGGACAACAGAGAACATAAATCATTTCCTACAGGTGCTCAAAGCTTTTAGGCTGCATTTAACAACAAAAAAAGGCATAATGTACCATGAGACCAGCTGGGTTTTAATTGAAAATTGTTCTGAATATGAAGGGAGCCAAAACTGTTGCTTCCTTTATAGCTTTGCTATTCAAATGTTTAAAAGGTGTGCAAGATTTTCAGGGCAATTTGAAATCCTTGAGGAGAATACAAACACAAAGCTTGTTCTCACGACCAGTCCTGTGAATTCCTTATGCCATGACATTGGACCAACGAGTTGAGCAAATGGTGTCTTTTGAGCTTTATGTATAATTTCTGGTGTAGAAAACACAGTTCTTTAGATTTAGTGGTGTCAGCTTGTTGTGACACTGCCTGCAGCTCACAGTGTACCTCTGTGCAAGTTGTTACCATACAGTTTTGCTTAGTGTGATAAAGTATCAGCCAAAATAAAAGAGAAAGCTGTTGGGGTTTTTTTAGAAGTTTGTGGCCCTTTTACAATGTGCCCTTCGTTTCCTTGCAACATGGAAGCCCAGAGGCCCTCCTTCAGGCAAACATTTCTGGGTGTTTGTGGACACTTTCAGAAGCTACCACCCATCAGCTGAGACACACGTGCTCAGTGTAGAGCAGATCCTGACCAGTGGCAAAGCCCCAGCTCGGTGGCTTTGCATGGGGGACAGGCTGCAGGGAGCTCTGCAGTGCGTGTTCTGTGTGAGCTGCAACACCATGCACATGTGCAGCAATAGCCTGGCTCTGGTCCAAACCCGACCCCATGTCTCACGATATTTTGCAGGAAGAGGTCTGTACCTCATCTTGAAGTGACCTCTTGTGTTTTGGCTTGTAGAACTGCCCCAGAGACCTCTGTGGTGTGAAACCAACAAAGGGTGTTCGGCTAGGTTTTAGATGAGCAGATAGGGTAAAAAGTTGGGAAGATCCTTTGTGTTCCAAATCTTACTGAAAGGTAAGAAAAGAGCTGGTGTGGATAGAGAAGCTTGCAGACATGACCTGTGATGCACCTTGGAGTATGCCTCCATTGCAGGATGAGTCCTGAGTGTGCATAGGTTCAGCTCCCCATTGCACCCTCTGCTCCAGATATGGACACATGTGACGGAGCTGAGCAACCTGCCTGCAGGTGCTCATCTCTTCAGTATCTTGTCCTCATCCTGTTCTTTGTGTGCTGGACACTGCTCTCCCAGCAGCATTAAAGCAGGATCCACAGCTGGCTGCTTTTTGATGGCTGAGGGCTTGGCATTTTATAAAATCCCAGTAAACAGAGGGTGTCTTTGGGTCATGTTCCCTGTTATTCTCCTCACCAGCAGGACACTGGCATTTGCTGCATTTCTTACTCTCTCCAGGAAAAGAGAAGGGAAGAAGAAACAATGATATTTTAGGGGCTTGAACAGGAAGATGTCCCTGCCCATGGCAAGGGGTTGGAACCAGTTGATCTTGAAGGTCACTTTCAACCCAAACCATTCTGTGATACATTGATTTTATGAACATGCCATGTCCTGGTCTCATATTGATCCTATTCTTCTGTCATTGTTTGCCTTGCCAGTCTTTGTGGTGTCCCCAGGGAAGATGTTGTGTTAAGCACTATGAGAACCTGCCCTCAGGGTCAGGATGGATTCTCCATTCTCCATTCTCCTGGCCCGGGTCGTTTCTGGTGCTTGAGCAGTTGTAGTCTATCTGAGTGCGTATGATGCTGTAGCAAGAGAGAGGAGAAAAACCCTGTCCTCTGCAGGTCTGGTGCCAAGGGAAGGCTCTTGGGGCCACCACAGTGCCAGCTCTTTTATCAACACTTGGATGGAAAGGTGACAGGGTCAGAAGTTAGCTGTGAAGGTGGTGTGCTATAATAGCAGCAGGGAGCACTATAATAGCAGCGGGCAGGGAAAGAGGGCAGGCCTGGGTGGGGGGAATGAGTACATGCGTGAATGAGGCTGTGGCTGCTGCTGCCCAGGGGTCTGTTTTGACGGCACCTCCAGTGTTGGGTGCAAGAAGAAAGGAGCACATCTCTGCAAGCAGGGCACAGGCTGGGAGCAGCCCCAAGCATAGCTGTAGGCTGGAGTCTCACTGCTTGTGCAGAAATGCTTTAGAGTCAGTCCCTGCCTCACTCTCCTGCTTCGTTTCCTCTGTTCTCCAATGCAACTGTGAGCCATTCCTTGTTTCTCCAGCTTCCATCTGCTCCAATTCGGCTGGAAGCCCCTGGAAGGTTTTCAGTCCCTGAGACACTTTTACAACACTGAGCCTCAGCGACAGTTACGGGTCTGGTCCTCTCTGCTCCGGCAGCCCCGGCTGCCGCCACCAATTCAGTCTGGTCCTTTCGGCAGCTGCTCTTCATCACTGACCTTACTTTGGAAGGTCTCCAGAGCTGGAGAAATAAAAGACACTTTAGAAAATGGGGAGGGGGGAATTGGCAAGAGCAGTTTCTTTTTAAAAGGCTACTGATTTCTTAAAATGTACTTGCTACTGATTAACCTTTGCTCTGTGATTGCTTTAATTGATTCATGCCTTAAAGCCGTCAGAAAGGTTCTGTGGGGTCATGGTGCCTCTCTCCTAAGTGCTCTCTTTCCCTGCAAAGCTTTTAAGAATTTTTTGGTTCAGCAAAACCCAGTTCTTGCAAGAAATGCAGGTGAATGACGCCAACCCTTTTATCTTCTCCATCCTCCAGATTTTCCAGCCCTCATCTTAGTGCTTTACTGCTTCTTCCTTCCCTCCCTGCTGCCAGTTGACAACCTGCTGCCAGGCCGGGCCTATTCTATATTCCTGTGCAATTCACGGTGAATGCTGTTTGGAGGGGTGGGGGACAAGTTTTTGGCCCTTCTGTGAGAATGAGGCACTGTAGTGTTGATAACTACTGTCCTCAATAAGCCTCTTGTTGTCTTACATGTGGTCCTACCCATGGGACCACTTGTGGTCCCCACGACTGCTTCATGTCACCCCACGTGCAGAATTTCTGTGGCTGTCCCTTTGTATGGCAACAGAGTGACAACCTCTTGGCAGCTGTGGCCTTGTCCTCTCCGTGCCAGGATGCAGAAGTTCCTTGAAGGTGAGCTGGCAGGGCTGAAATGGGCTTGCTGGGTTTAAGTGATGAATGCCCTTTCATTCTAAGCTGGGCTCATGCCCTGGCACTCTGGATGTGTGTGAGACCGTTGATCTGCCCTATTTGGACATCTGCCCTTGGGTGAGCTGAGTTGTGCCCATTTCTCTTTGCTGGCTGTACTGGGTGATTAGGATGACCATTCAAACACAGAGGAGGTGCAGCACAAGTCTGATGGGGAGTGGCTGAGGGAGCTGGGGATGTTTAGCCTGGAGAAAAGGAGTATGAGGGGGCACCTTAATACTCTCTACAACTACCTGAAAGGAGACTGTAACCATGTGGGGGTCTGTCTCTTCTCCTGGGTGACAAGACGAGAGAACATGGCCTCATGTTGTACCAGGGGAGGTTTAGACTAAATATTAGGGAAAATTTCTTCACTGAAAGGGTGGTCGAGTGTCAGAACAGACTGCCCAGGGAAGTGGTGGAGTCACCTGGAAAAAATGTATATGTGGCACTTGGAGACATGATTTAGTGGTAAGCTTGATGGTGCTGGGTTAATAGCTGGACTTGATGTTAGAGGGCTTTTCCAACCCCAATGATTCCACGATTCTAACGACTCTTCCAGGAAGACCAAAGAAGGAATGAAAACACCCACCCCAAGCTATGCAGCTAAATAAATCACTCCTCTCCTCCAGGATCCTTGGATGTGAATTCTTCTGTGTGCTGATGCAGCAGATCTGACTGTGCTGTGTGTCCTGGGCCCCGGGGAAGTCCACAAGGCTCTGTCCATGGGTTGTCTGTGCTAATTTTCTTGCCTTGCTAAGCAAACTCCATGTCTCACACCAGCAGATGGATGAACATCAAATGATCCAGCCGATCTTGTTGCACTGTTGACGCAACCCTAAACTGGGAAACTGAGGCTCTGGATAATGGCCCTGCTGCATCCATAGTTTGAGGCTAGGTCAGGGGATTTGTGTGTCAGAATATCCTTTTGCTCTGAAATGAATTCAGAATTTTCTGAGATGGCTTATGCAGAATTGTGGTAGCGTTTAATTAGATGAAAAGGATTTTTCTCTGAGAACAGCAGCACCACATTCTTATGGTGCAGAAGTTGGCTAGCCCTGATGCATTTGGATACTGTCAATAACTAAATGGATAAACTGCTGTCTGGTGACATGGAAAGCATCCTTTTCTCCCTTTTCCTTCCCTCCTTGCAGGGTGTTTTGCTCCAAGGCTTGAACTTCAACACCCACAGCTTGGGGGAGGGCCAGTGCTGGGGTCTTCAGCACAGTGGCTGTCCAGGGCCCCTGTCCTTTGTCTGGGCTGAATAGTGCTCTGCAGAGCTGCTGAGCCGAGGTATGCAATCTGGAAACCTCTTTTCTTCTCCCCTCTTGGCTCAGGGACAAAGTCTTCCCTGGGAGATGATGCTTGTGGCGGTGTGCAGCCTACAGTGGGGCTGTGGGGCCAGAGACGGTCCCCCGTGCTGCGTCCCAATCTCCTTGTCTCCCCTTAAGAGCAGGGCACAAAGAGCCGCTTAGGCATTCCCAGGAGCAGAGAGGGACCCAAGCCAGGGCATGCTGAAATGCACAAAGTAGGATTTATCTTCAAAGAAATATTTCCCTCCTTTCTGAGCTCTTTTTATTTTTTTCCAAGGGATTTATTCCTCCTCCTCCTCCTCCCGCCCAGGCAGGCTTTGAGGGGTGGAAGCACTTTTTGCCTCCCCACGGTGGCTTTTCAATGGTGGGAGAGCGACTTCTTAGAAAGCTGCAGGCCACCCAGGGGCAAAGCCTGGGGCTGTGCCCACGTGCTGCATGGGCCTGAGCTGAGCATGACTGCACACATTGCTGCTGGTGACACTGCACCACCACAAGCACAGTGGGAACAAAACTCTTCCCTTCTCCTGTTGACCATGCTGACGTGTGGGGAACAGCATCTCATCCCAAACTGGTCATGTTCAGTCTCCATTTTCAGGCTTGACCTGGGGAGGTATAAGCTCAGCAATGCTCGTGATCCTGTCTTTGGGTGAGCAAAATGACACCTGGACATGGACATCTCGCTGCTGCCATCTGGCACCAACAACTGGCTGGGGCATGGAAGGTCTCAGTGTGGCCACAGATGGAAAGTAGCTGTTCGTGATCCCTTTTGGGGCTAATTTCTGCCTCTGCCTGCCTGTACTGCCCAGGGGAAGGATGCCAGCTTCCCCAAAGGGCTCTGTCCTTATGGGGTGGGAACCCAAGACTAAGAGGTGCTATATAACCCGAGATATTGGATTATATATGAGGTGTATGAGGGAGTCAGAAACATAGGAAAGACTCTGCTGATGGGTCTGGCACCAACAGGGCCGAAGATACCTGTTTGTCATGCTCATTTCTGCTATGCTGGGAAAGTGCCCATGTACCAAAGAACATTTGGATCAGAATATGCCTGAGTCCAGCCAAAGACATGGCATTTGTAAAAAAATCTTTCTCCACCTCTTTTTTTTCTTCCTTTTTTTTTTTTTTTAAACCAGTATTCAGCTTTATTCAAAACACTCATTTTGCTCCTAGTGGGCAAGAGGGAAAATCTATTGTAGCACTGTGAGACTCTTTTACAAACATGATGATTTCCCCTTGCCTGTTTCCACATGAAGCTGAAAGCATTTGTATAAAACCCATTGTAAATGCTCTGAGACTTGGCCAATGATTTCGTGGGCACACATTTGTTAATGTATCCTGCTAAGTGCTTTGAAGATGAAGAAAAGCAGCCATAATTTCTAATGAAGATAAGTATGATTAAACAAGGTTTCTGCAAGTGGTTTTGGAGTCATCCCTGGGGACTGGACACTGGGGAGAAACATGCTCCAAACATAGAATCATAGAATGGTTTGGGTTGTAGTGAAACTTAAGATCATCTATTTCCATCCCTCCTGCCGTGGGCAGGGACACTTCCACTAGACTGGGTTGCTCAGGGTCCCATCCAACCTGGCCTTGAACACTTCTGGGGTTGGGGCAGCCACAGCTTCTCTTGGCAACTTGTGCCAGTGCCTCACCACCCTCGCAGTAATGAATTTCTTCCTAATATCTAATATAACCTGCCCTCTGTCAGTTTAAAGTCAGTAGCAGCCCCAGTTCTCTTGGCTTGTCTTCACAGGAGAATTGCTCCATCCCTCTGATCATGAGCGACTCTTGAGAGAGGTACCTTGAAGGAATACAGTCACTGAACAGTTCTGAGGGAGAGTTTGAGAAGAGAAAAAAGTTATTTGTGCAAAAACCTCTTTCAACTTTGCAGCTTTATCTCCTATGATGGTCACTCTGGAATAAAACTAGGGATTAAGATGCTTTTTCTAAGCTAAATTCTCATGGCCAGCATTGGGTTTTGTTTCAAGGTGAATAGATCTCACCTCAGAGTGAGGCTTGTTTCACCATGCAGGGGTATGTTTAGAAATCTGGGGCTGCAGCAGCATTTCCAAACCCATATCACTCATTCTTAGCCATGGGGGCTCCTCAAGGGCTTCTCAAATTGATCCCACAAAATCAATTGTTTGCATCAGAAGATCTTGCCTTTAAGCATGTGCCCACAGCTAAGGGACCTATGGCTGAGCAGGTCATGCCACCCATTCCCAGCACAGCTCCTGCTGGATGTCCTCTGTGACGAGGGTAAGTCCCTGTGTAACCTCAATAGATACAGGCTTTTGGCTGTATTTGTTTGAAACAGGCTTGATTATTTTTGTCCATTCAAAATGTGGTGGGATGTTCCAAAACACAGGGCATGAAACAAATGGAATGGAGAAGTCTTGTCCCTGCAGTCGCAGGAGCTGTTATTCCTTGTTAACCCCTTCTATATCCACATCTGTTCATTGTTTCTCATGTTAAGCCCTGTTATTTCTTTCTGCTAATGGCCGTGCTCTTCCACCTCAGACCAACAGATAATCAATGCATGAGACAGGCTTTGCTCGTGTTTGTCCCAGGCTGTACAACTCCCTGGGATCCCAGATTAGGGTTTATCAAGAAACTGCTGAAGGTCATAGTGATAAATTATACTTATCATCTGCCAGGGAAAGGATATAGAGTGTATTCCTTATCATAGGGAGATTACGACTGTCTTTATTTTATTTGATCCTTTTTTTCATTTCCTGGGTTACACCTCATTAATTTCCTGAAAAGAAACTGAAGGCAGATGATAGTCAAATAAAAGGGATCCTAGCTTGTGATTGAGAGCCTTGGGCAGACTGTAGGGTAGAAATGTTCTTTGTTGACCTTTTCTGGCTAGTGGCAAGATCTGTGTGCAGCTCATGGTGATAGTGATCAACCGGCAGCTTGCCAGGATGTTTTATTCCTTTGCTTTTCTTGGTGTGAAGCTGTGGAAGAGTCCCAGGGGAAAGGCCAGGAAATGATGCCTCAAAGAGTGGTGGCAGGAAATCTCCAGCCTAAGGAGCTGCAAATGCTGGAGTGGCTCAGCTCAGGTTCAAGGAATCTCTAACTCCTGGCATGGGGTTCACATTCTCTCCAAACCCCTTGGAAACACTGGCATGTGCAGAGTGGGTGTCACTCCTTTCTGGTGTCTTTCTATGCCATTAGGATTCTCAGGACAAGCTGGCCATGCTCAGGGGCTGAGAAATGACCATCTCCTTGTTCCTCACATGACTCCTGTTACCCGTGTAATCTTTTATTCCCTACTCTCTTCTTGAAATGAACTGGGAAATGTATTTGTAATATCTGGAAAGAGCCTGCACCCACAGAATCACAGAATCACAGAATCAAATGGGCCAGGCTGGAAGGACCACAGGGGGTCATCTGGTCCAACCTCCCTGCTCAAGCAGGGTCATCCTAGAGCGCATTGCACAGGATTGCATCTGGGTGGCTCTTGTGTATCTCCAGTGGGAGACACCACATCTTCTCTGGGCGATCTGTTCCAGTGTGCTCAGTCACATGAACAGTAAAGGCGTTCTTCCTCATGTTCAGGTGGAGCTTCCTGTGCATCAGCTTCTTGCCGTAGTGGTTGGCACCACCGAGAAGAGCCTGGCTCCATCCTCTTGGCACCCTCCCTGCAGACATTTAGAGGTGAGGTCCTTGCTTGGTCGTCTCATCTCGAGGCATCTGAGGCGACTGAGTTTGGTGCCTGTGCTGGAGCGCCTCAGCGCCCTCCCTGCGCCAACCGCTGGGACAACCGCTGCCTGGGACAACCGCTGCCTGCGCCAACCGCTGGGACAACCGCTGGGACAACCGCTTGGACAANCCGCGGTGCTCCGGGCTCCGCCCGCTCCTCGCCCGATCGCCCGCCGGGACCTCGCCGGTGCTGCGGGGGCTCGGGCCTGCTGCTGCTGCTGCTCGCGTGTTTCCCCTTGGACAGCCTGACCTGACACTCGCCCCCGGCTGCGGCCGCCCCGCCGGCCGTGCCTTACAACCCCCTGCGTTGTAAGGTATTGTGTGGGAGAAACCAGGGTAGATGCAAGGGAAAGGAAAGGAATACTTCAGAGGCCCAAGGGAAAAAGCTGTGGGGCAATGCCAAATTTGGCTGCTGTACCTGTTTGCCCCTTCAAAGGTGAATGCTCCAGCCCCAGCACCCAAAAGGACATGTTTTTAATCCTTGCTTATGCACTGGGCTCTCAAGCAGGTTCCTCTCTGCAGTGCTTTGAGCGTTCAAGCTGTGTGGCTGAATAAGTTTCCTGATTTTTCTCTCCTTCTCCTTCCTCTCTCATCCCCCCAGGCTATTTCCCATGCTTTTTTTCACTCTGCCAAGCAGTGGGAAAGGAGCAGCCCCATCTGACTGCCTGTGATTATGAGGACTCTTATCTGCCAGCAAAAAAAGTCTCTGTTTGCCATGGAAAAACCATAAACCCTGGGGTTTATGGAGCACAAAAACATATGTTGCTGCTTTCATGCCTCACTTGTTAAGGAGTCCTAAACGTTGGTGTCTTACTGATGCATGTTTACCTGCTTGCTCTTTGCTCCCATGGCTTTCCCAGTGAATGGATGCAAATTTGCTGTTTCCCTCCTCTAGCCAGTTAACTTTGCCTGGTAAAGATGGGCAGGAGTTGCAGACGATCTCTGAATTTTAAGAGATCTGTGCTTTAAATCTAGATGCAAGCACTGTGAAGTCTCTTGGTAAGTCCTGCCAAGGACTGAACTGGTTTTTTGGCTTCTGCATCTGCCATTTGTTCGGGTGGTGTTTGCCCCTTAGGTGGTTATTGGGTCCAGTTTCTTAGGATCCTATTTCTTAGGATCAGATGCTTGTGAATTCAAATGTGCCAGTGTTTTATGTGTCTGAGGCAGTGCAGATGCAGCCAGACCTCGGGAGATACAATGTTGTTATGGCTTCTAATTGCCTTGTCCCAGCTGTGACAGCAGACTGGTAATTGGTTACCAAGGTTGAAACCATGAAGGGTGAAACCATGGGACAGAGGGTCATGAAGAACCTGAAGGGTGCCTGA
This sequence comes from Ptilonorhynchus violaceus, assembly GCA_013397565.1. Taxonomy (NCBI): domain Eukaryota; kingdom Metazoa; phylum Chordata; class Aves; order Passeriformes; family Ptilonorhynchidae; genus Ptilonorhynchus; species Ptilonorhynchus violaceus. The sequence continues at coordinate 94,377 of VZRJ01002956.1, forward strand.
GATGAAAGGAAGGAGCTTGTGTTAAATGGAACACAATTACTTGACAAAATGGAGACGAATCTGAGGGCAGAAACCAGGGAGAATATGTGGAGGTAAAAGGGAAGGAGTGATGCCTGTTTGGAAGGACACATATAAAGAGAAGAATGGAGTGCCTGGAGATGTGAGTACATTTTGAGCTGAGAAGCACCCTTCTGACTGTCCTTGTGTCTGTCTTTGTCCTCTTCATTCCCACATGGGGCTTGGCACATCTAAGAGGGATTTCTCCTGGGCTTGTCCTAGGAGTTGCCACTGGACTGTTGGCTGATACCAGCAACAGCACAGTGTAAATGCATCACAGATACATGAACCTTGCAGAGCTGCAGAGGGAGATGAGCTCTTCTTAGGAGTCATTGACTTCAGAGTGAAGCAGCCTAAAATTTGGTGAGTTGTCCTTGGTCTTCCCAATCCCTGTCAACTCTTTCCTTTGCATCTCCACACAAGCATTACCTTTTGTCTAGTGCCTTGAGCATGTCTTGTGCTTCGTTCCTCAGCAGAGACCCAGCAGTCCCCAGAGCTGTGGGGCAGGTGGCTCAAAGGCTTCCATTTGCTAGGTGTGCCCTGTATGTGCAGACGGAGCAGAAGCCTTGGATCAAGTCATGATCTGGGGATTGGCAGGATGGTTCCTGCTTTGGATGAGAGCTCAGTGATACTTCTTCCTAATACCTAATCTAAACCTGCCCTCTTTCAGTCTGAAGCCATTCTCTCTTGTCCCATTACTACATGCCCTTGTCCAAAGTCCCTCTCCAGCTCAATAGTAGCTCCTTTAGGTACTGGAAGGTGCTATAGGGTCTCCATTTGTATCTCCATTTACTTGAGCGGAGATATGCTAGAGGACATCTGTCCTCAACAAGATAAAATTAAAGTCCAGGTTTATTGCCTTTGTGGGCTGCTTTGGCCCTTTGCAGGCTTCAGAGGAGCAGCTGAGTGAGGTAGCTGTGTCTCTTGGGGCTTGGGAGAGGAGGGAAAAGGTCTCTGGGCAGAAAAAAAACTGACAGGACAGGAAAAGAGGGCCAGATGGGTGCCAGCAGAAGCCAGACCGCAAAGCAGGGTAAAAGTTATGCACTTTGAGTCCCTTGATACTGAAAGGTCTTATTGCCATAGTGATACTTCTTGGACAACAGGGTCAATGGAGATTCAGGGGATGCCAGACACAAAGGTGTTTTGCTCTTCTTTGGCCAGCCTGATGTTTTTGAGAGAGCCAGAGGTTGGTGGGGGCGGTTGTGGACAGGAGGCCATGTTCATCTCTCCCTCCTTCCCCAGCCTCTTCTACAATGAAGTGTTCCTTTCCCAATAACCCCTGGGCTTGGAGGGGTGACTTGTTTGGAAAGACTAAGGCAGGAGTTCATGAAGTTCTTAATTGTAGTGGTGTCATAAGTCTGATGTCTGATGCATAGATGATGCTCTGATGTTGGCCAGAGAAGTTGTGAATGCCACATCCCTGGAAGTGTTCAGGGCCGGGTTGGATGGGGCTCAGAGCAACCTGGTCTAGTGGAACGATCTTTAAGATCCCTTCCAATCGAAACAATTCTGTCATTGTATGATAAAGCTGAAAACATCTTTCCCTTGCTCTCAAGGGTGAGTCCAGGGTGAATTATTTAAGCATTCAGAAGCTCAAGGGCGGATGATGTTTGATACATGAGAGAAACTGGATGCTGCATGTATCGAGTAGCCTGTGCTATGGGTGAACAGCTGTATCCAAGAGAGACTGTGGGTGGTTCACCACATCCTGTTATGGCTACCATGTGCCAAAACCCACGGGAAATGCCATGGAAATCCCAAATAGCAGGTGACTGTGCACTCCATACAAGGATACTCTGAGGAGGTGGAAACATGAACTACAAGGAATGATTAGAAAATCTAGGATTGTCGAGCCTAGAGAAGGTTTAAGAGGAGACATCTACATGTGAATACACGAAATACGTAACAGAGGAAAAGTTTCAGCTGTTCGCTATATCCATGATAAACAAGGCATGAAGTAGTGTCCTTAAACTGTACTACAGGAGAAAAGACATTGGAAATAAACCTCAACTTTTAATAATAAAGCTAATTAAGGACTAGTTTAGCCTGTCTTGAGAGATGGTGGGATCTCCATCACTGGCAATTTTATGAGGGGTAGACTAATACCTAGATTTAACACCCGACATGCTGCTGTAGCCAGACAGATGATGTAGGCAGTGTTTCAGGATCTCCATAATCTGTCTTCTTGTCAAATCCTGTGTGCTCATAGACAAATACTGATGTGTGAGCCTTGTACCAATACCCAGGAATGTGAGTAACAAATCTCATGGCCCTCTGACAGCAAAACTAATGGTTTTGGTCCAGTGTCCTGAATTCCTGTTGCTGAAGGAGAAGGGCTGAGCAAGAATGGGTGCTGTGTTTCGGTGACACAGGAACTGATGTTTTGAGGATCCTTATAGGAGATAACAAACACTACAATCCCATGGCATGTGGCAACCTTCTGGTAAGAGCTCTGAAGGTTCAAATATATTCAGAAGATGTGGCTGTTGTAACTTGGTAATTGCTGGGCTTATGCCAGGTATACTTTAGGCCAGCTGATGAAACCAGCTGGATCAGCTGTCATCTGTACCACATCCCCCCAGCTGTGCTCTGGGAATTCTAGAGCAGGATCACCATCTTGCCATATGAGATTGGCATCAATTTTTTACTAAGGGTGACCTGCTGGTGCCAGGATCTGGTACTGCTGAGCTTCTAGGGATGGCTTGACCCTGCCATATCCAAGTGTGTGTGATTCCCTATGACTGTCCTGGATGGACAGACACATCTGTCTCAGGAGGGCATTCAGGGCATGGCACTCTTAGAACTGCTTAGTTAAGTAGTGGTCCAAACTGAACCCCCTTTTTGTTTTCTTTCCATCCTCTCTCCTTGTACTCCAGCTGCCAATAGGCTGGGGCATTTGCAAAGGGTACGAGGAGTGCGTCTTTTCCATTTTAACTTGCGTCTGACATCTCTGATGTATTTGTGCTTTCTGCAAACTGGTTGGTTATTTGGATATGTCAGTCTGCAGGGATTTATGCACTGATCTCTCCAAAGACACACTGGGATCTGAGTTATTTACAAACACAAACATTTTAAATGTGCATTTCATCCATGTGTATAGTGCAGCAAACTCTTTATTCTTCCTCTTAAATTATTGTTATTACATGAGAAATATCAGGGAAATCTTGAGTACTAAGCTGGGACTTTGCAGCAGATGTTCCAGAATTTGAACATGGTTGGTAGGGAGTCAAGGATGCGATGGTACTTTTTAATGCGACAGAAAAACATTTCTGACTAAGTCTACTCTAAATAAGAACTCTATAATGGGGCTTTTTTGCATGCCCACACAAGACTGTTTTCCTAATTCTTTCCTTGCAGTCTTGCTAGTGCCCTGCTGGGTGAACCACTCTTCACTAGCACTAGCCCCTGTGCTATTTGCTTCACTGTAACTACATCAGTTGCAATTTACCACCAAGTTCTTTGTTTAAAATTACGATTATGAACAGGTCTGCCACATGTACATCTTTACAGCTAGTCTTTCTACCCTTCAAAACCTGTGCCAAGTAAAGTTATTTCAGCTAGGAAATAATTATTTCTTAAGTGATCAGTCTCTGTAGTGCTGCAGTTTTGCCAGGATAAGAGAGCTGTGTACCTGGGGGGATTTAGTGCCTTTTCTATATGAGCTGGTTAAACTGATAGCAGGTTTCAAACAGGTCACAGTGATGTTGAATAATTCCCATAGCTAAGCCTAGGCTCAGGTTCATGTGACATAATTTGAAATGTGCTTAAGTTAATGAATTCATTTCCCAGAGCTCCTTGTATGGCCAAAAGGAGGCAGAGATATCCTCAAAGGTGATTCAGAGCACCTGAGTTATGACCAGGAGCACCACTGACTGCTGAGGGGTTTTGCAATGACCATCCTTCTCAGTTACACATCTCACTTTGGTATTAAAATTAGGTGGGGTGTCCTCAGCATCCCTTCCTGCTGCTCTCAGCATCCTCTTGGGAAAACTTCCTCTCGTTTTTCAGATATGAAAAGCTTACCCAACAGGAAGGGGGGGCTACAGTCTCCCTGTAAAACCTGTGGTCTTGTTCCAGGAGGAAGATGATTTAAAGCCACTCAGATGGAGACCCGTTCCCCCAGCCTCAAGAGGCTTAGGTTTGGGAAGCTGAAGGTGGTGCGCCGGCACTTGCTGCAGAAGTACGAGCACCAGCCCTTCATCTCCTGCCTGGCTGGTCTCTACAGCTGCCGGTGGAAGCGGTACCAGCGCGAAAGGAGCGAGCCTGGGAAATGCTGCTGCAAGTTGGTAAATTAGCACAAAATCAGCACAGACGTGGATTTCTGTATAGGGGCAGGGCAGTCCAAGCAGACAAGGGGTTGATGTCACGAAATCCCAGCCCAGCATCATTTGGAGCCCACTGGGATCTGTTGGGTTGTTAGATTTTCTCCAGGTGCTTGATGAATTGCTGTTTCTGTGGCAAGCCCTGTTTGTCTGTGCCGCAACATGGCTAATAAATGTGGACTTTGCACCAAGCTCTCCTGGCCAGTGGAACATCTCAAAGGCATAGAATCAAATTAAAGAAGCAACATTTGGGATGGGTGTGCAGTAAGAATTGCAAAGAGGGCTGCTGCACAGCGCAATTTCCTCTCATGTGAGGTGGTTAAAATCCTGTTCATTTGGGAAGTCATGAGTTTTCTTTTCCCTGAAAACAAATACTGCAGAGTATGCTTTTGAGGACATTCTCCTGGTCACAAGGGACAGGAAGGGAATTCCTCTCCATATTTACTTCAGTTAGAATCCCAACACCAAGCTACGTATTTTTAGGGATAGCCTAAAGGTATCTGCCATTTGCTCTGATTGCTCTGGGGTAGCCATAGCTCTGACTGCTTGTCCTTCCTCTCCCTCTCCAGCGGGAATGCATGTTTTTCCCATTGCTCGTTGCAGCTTTCTGCTTTTCTCTGGTCTTTCTGTACACATGGGGTGAAGGTAAAAATGACTACAACAGCTTTGACTGGTAAGTACCATCGTTTCCTCCTCTCCCACCCCTTGGGCAGGTCACCAGGATGACTAGGAAGGGATGAGCACCCTCTGCAGCAGCTGTGCTGCAACAAGGCACTTCAGCCATGAAGCAAAGATTTGGCACCTTAAACTCTTGGTTACAGCATCCAAATTGAATGTCCAGTGACTTCAGAGGTGCTGAGGCTCTGCCCTTCACTTGGCTACAATTTTTAGGTGTAAGTGTGAATTTGGGAGAAAGGGGAGAGTCATCATCACAAAATTGTGAATGAAAGGTACTAAATAACTCTTTCCTTCTGTAAGTCTTTCTTTACCCCCTTCTCCCACTTCCCCCATTCCATCTTAAGAAATGTAGTGTCTGGAATCACGGGCATTACACCAGCTATCTCACTGAAAGAGAATTCCATGTTCTCAGACTCAAAAGTAAGAAATAATCATCAGGTATTTATGCATATCTTTTCCATCTGCAGTATGTAGGCCACAGTTATGCAAATCTGGCCCCTAAAATTAAATTAAAGCTGCTCAAATATTATGGGAAGGAAAGGTGCAATAATGTATATTAGTCTGATGGTTAATGTAATCAGGGATTTTGGGAAGGAGGCTCCTAATGGCTTTTGCATGTTACATGGTGGGCTATTCCTCTGTTTTTCTTTGTTTTATTGCTTAGAAAATTTCAGAATTTCAAGCCACAGGGTTGTTGGTCCCCTCTAGTCCATGTGCTAACCACAAATATTATTACAATATTTTATTGGTTTACTTTTAGGTATAACTTTGGAAACCTGGGCTTCTGGTTTCTCTGGTCTCTGGTTATCCTGATTGCGGCTGCAGTCTTGTTTGCATACATCGCACTGTTACTGGTAAGTAATGCTCCTTGTAAGCTGACCTTGATTTGGAGTCCTAGAAGGTAAACATGGGGATGGCTTTAATGTGTCAGACCAAAGCTCAGCCTAGCCCTCCATGTGATCCTTAGTGAATGCCTGGAGAAGATTTGGAACACAGTGAGTGTTTACAGTACTTTCTCTCCATATCCACCTGCAAAGGACCAGTTTCAGCTCGGGGGTCTCTGAGTGAGATGTAGTTTCTGTGATTTCTTTCAATGATTTCCCTTTGATAAATGTGTGCAATTTCTCCTTGAACCCAAGGAAAGCTGGGGCAGCAGTGGCTGGATTTAGATTTAGGGCAAGCTAAAAATTGTTGCTTTGGCAGCAGGGAAATACGGGGCTCTGAGTCATGTAGCGATGGTGATACGTCATCACAGCTGAGTTATTCTTCTAGTCCTGGATAAAAAGGTTTTTTAGAGGAAGGAGAACATTATCACTTGACTCACTCTGCTTTGCTGGAGGATTTTCTCCAGGTAGAGACTATAGATGTGGTCACAAAACGCTGCTGAAGTTTATGCTGAAAAGTTTTTCTGAAATCTTCACTTTTCCAAGCCCTGCGAAATTTTCTCTAGAGTTCTAATCTGCTGCCTGCTTTGGTTACTGAAAACATACCAAACCCAAACTTTTCCTAAAATTTCTACCTACTCTTCCTTTTCCTCTGTTCTTTCCCTCATAAGAAAGCTCTCAAATAAAGACAGATCGGCATGTGTGTTTCCACCTTCTGCATCCAGAGCTATAGGCCAAGAATTCGCTTTAACTCCAGGCACTGGAGTCCACATCAGTGTGATGCCTGCTCCAACTTTCACTTTGAAATGCCAGGTGCTGAGGGTGAGGTTATGGCTTTGTCTCACCTCTGTGACCAAGAGAAGCAGCTTTTATCATCCACTCCTGCTGTTCTTACCCATTCCCTGATGTGTCATCAAATAGTCTGTAAATTGCTCATGACAGGGAATCTTTTTGCTTTGTCCATGCAGTACCTAACACAATTGGTTTCTGGGGTCCTTTTTCCCTGCTGAAGTACAAATAAATAGTACTTTTATTCTAGTGCTAGCAATAAAAACCCCAAAGTGATAAATAGGACAGCTGCTTGGTCAGGCCTACAGCAATCAAGAGCATCATAAGAGATGTGGACTAACTGAGCCCTGAGTGGGACAAACGACAATAATTAATTACAAGGATTTTGTAACACCATGGTGGCTCTAGGGCTCGTGGACTATTATCCAGCAAAGCCTACCTGGCTTTGCCAGTGGCCATGGAGTAGTGTGGGTAGTTTGGTGGTTACAATGCTTCTTTGAACAACTCAGAGCTTTGTCAGAGATGCCCATGTGACATGGGTACATCTGAGATTGTGCCTCAGGCTGTGGATCTGGAGTCAACCTCAGAATCAGACTAACTCACCACAGTGCATGCTAGAAACCAGCTTTACAGGATTTCCGGGCCTTGAGTAGCCTGAAGACCCCTGGGGCTGGTGTGTCAGCTCAATCAGGCTCTGTCTGGATCCAAACAGCCAGTGTCCAAGCAGTGGACTCTCTTAGAGGAGTTTCATGTCTTTGGCAGCGTGAATGTAATGACTGCAAGTTATCAGGGCAGGTGATAGGCAAAGTAAAGCCAGAAAGGAAGATGGAAGATAATGAGGTGAAATTGGTGTCCTACATGGGTGAGTTCAGTCCTGATCTCACTCTTTATTATGTAGCTACATCCTCCTCTTCCTCTCAAGCCTCTCAGTTCTGTCTAATGAGGCTAACAACATTTGCCTTCCTCAGAAGGGTGAGCATGGATAAACCCGAAAGAATAAAAGTAGTCTGGAAGGTATCAAACAACAGGAGAAACACTTCAGAGGTTCCTCTGCTCCGGGGACAGCCTCTGCAGTGAAGGCCCATTTACTTCTTGCTTTTATGATGCTGTTAAGTGACCCAGCCAGAGCTGTTGGACATTTCTGAGGACACTTGCCCTGCTTGATTGCATCACCAAGCCACTGTGTCCTATGTGGCAAGACTCCTGCATGCATCCATGCTGAGAAGTGGGGTTTGGGTGGCATGAGGCTGTTACTTAAATGGGATTAGATCTTGAGGGAAAGGGGAGCAAGGAAAGTTATGCCACTATTTATTCTCCTGCTATCTCAAAACATGAAGGGTATTGTAACAACAGTGGCTAGGCAATGCTCATCCCAGCAGGACTCTTTCAGAGAAGGACTCTACCAGGAATCCCCCCATCTGCCACTGTTTGCAGAGCTTCCCTTTCACTGAAGGCTTTGATGGACCACCCAGCAAAACACTGGGAGCCTCATGGGCTAGTAAATGTAACTCAGCCCTTCCACATCCAAATAAATCTGTCACTGTGGGTACTGTATGATAGATGTGTTGCTCTAATACATTTCAGACAACTGATGGACAAACAGGTTTCTGCCACGGTGAACTACATCCCAAGTTGTGGTTGAACAGTGTTGGATGGAGACTATCTCCACGTGTTGCAGGAAGGACTGGACACCTTCACCTAGGTGATGTTTTCTTGTGGTGTTTTGCATGAACAGCCTATCACATCAGAAAACTGAGCACCCTGATGCCCTTGTTGGAGCAGAAAGATTTTCTAGAAACCAATGACTGGTCTGGTTTTGCTTGTGAACACCATACCCTCTTTCTTAATGATGGCACCCAACTGGAACCTGCAAGCCTGCTTCCATGACCTTATTGTGAACCACTGAAGCATACAGTCTTCTGCCCACCAGCCACAAGTGGCTAAAGAAAATACTGCACAAAAAAAGCACTGGACAAAGATGCTCTCTGTCCACATGCATAATTGTTATTTTTTCAGACAATTTCAATTAATTCAATTGTTCGATCACTCCCCAAGACAATTTTCTCATCCCCATTAGGGCTAAAAGGTTAAGCTGAGGGGTCTAATTACAGAACAGTTCATGCTCAGTGGAGAAGAAAACTCTTTTCTTGTTCAGTCTTTCAAAGCCCAACAGATAACATTTGCCTCTCTGCAGTTCAGCCATGTTTGTCCTAAGGTTGTGAGGAGGTGACTTGTGACTGTACAAAGTAAAGAGGTTCAGGTGTGTTGTGGCCTCTTCATTCGTAGGCTGAGAGAACTCAAAATAGTACATTGACACTGAAACCTCAAACCTCCGTCCCTAAGAGACTAGGGCACCAGACAAGTTCTGAGTTGCTGCAGTTTTGCCAGAAAATGAATGTAAGGACCTGAATCCAGCTGTTGTGAACATCTAAGTGAGCAGATGTTTCAGGTGAGCCGAGTGTCTAAGTGCCTGCCTGCCTGCCTGCCCAAGCCTCACCAGAAGTATTGAGATGACTACAAGGTCATTCCCATCCTGAAGCAGAGTGGAGTTAAGCATCTGCTGCTCATTCTTTTGCAGCATAACCTTGTGGTCAATGCAGCCACCCAGAAAGATGGAGACAGAGGTGCAATCCTCCCTGCAGTGAATCCATGTCTCTTGCCACTGGGAAGCATCCCTTAATCACCACTTTCCAGGTAGATGGTGGAGGAGAGAGACTTCCACACCTCATATTAAAGAAGAGAAGAATGCAAATGTTGGAGGCTGTATGATTCTGGGAGATGATGGGATTGGCAAGAGGGACGTTGACTCTAACCTTGGCAGTACTATTCAGAAACACACCGGTCACATAAGTCCTCATATATCTGTACTTGTATTATGCAATCTCAGGAAGTGTGTGGAAGCAATTTGAAGTAGACAGACCAGTGAGAGGACACAAGGGAATATCATAAAACTGTATCAGAGGAGATTTAGGTTAAAAATTCGGAAAAGGTTTTTCACCCAGAGGATTGTTGGGCACTGGAACAGGCTCCCCAGGGAAGTAGTCACAGGACCAATCCTGACAGAGTTTGAGAAGAGTTTGGATAATGCTCTCAGGCACGTGGTGTGATTCTTGGTGTGATCCTGTGCAAGGCCAGAAGATGGACTTTGGTGATGCTTGTAGGTCCCTTTTGAGTCAGAATATTCTAAATATTTGGGTCTACTGTATGCAAGGACAGGGCTTTGTGTAACATCACTTGCAGAAAAGGAGCAGGGTGTCTTTTTTCTCTAATTTTTTCACCCTGAAATAGCTCATTTAAATGGAGCTGATTTAAGATCTTTAGCAGTATTTCAGTTCTCTCTCAACTCTTCCCACAGTTACTCATCATGTACTGGGTGCAGGATTCCATTAAAGGAAACCAACATGCCAAGAAGCACTTGTATTCACTGCTGAGTTTATCATAGAATCATAAAATGGTTTGTTTTGGAAGGGACCTTCAAGACTATCTATTTCCAAGCCCCCTGTTGTGGACAGGAACACCTTCCACTAGACCATGTTGCTCAAAGCCCCATCCAACCTGGCCTTACATCTTGCTTCAAATCAGCATGATCCTGGAAAGAGAGTGTGTTTGTAGATGGATAGGAAACAACTTACATTCATTTGCAGTTGTGTTTCTGGAGAGAAGATCCTCTTCCCCTAAATCTATATGTCCTCTTTTCATACAATCCCACTATGCTACAGTCTGGAGGGACTTGTATCATAAATGATCCTCTTCAGTGGAGCACTGATGTCTACTAACAGATACTTTTCTCTAAGCCCTGATACCTGGTGATACTGGTCCCCAAATTATCCCGTACAGTGGTTGGGAAGCTGCCCCAGGCATTCAGACTCCTGAGCACAGACCTGTGCGTTTTCACAGCAGCAAAGTGCTTCTTCTGGTGAAATTCATCTCCAGACTCACTGGTTGCTCAGGTCTGAGACAAAGTGAAGAAACTGCATCAGAGGCAAGGACTGACTTGCCTCATCCTTGGCTTCTTGGTGTTCAAGGCATCTTGGGTTGTCCCCTATCCTGGTTGGGGTTTGCAGCATGCCTCACAGGAACCCTCCCCAAAGGCTCCGACTTGCCATCAGGTGGAAGGAATGTGCCAGCCACCAAAAACTGGAGTCCTTTAATCTCCAAGACACTTTTCTCTGGTCTGAGATGTGCCTCTCTCTTGCATTCCCTGTGGTTAATATGGAAGCATTGCCTTCTTTGCTGTCTGCTCTGTATTTTTGTGCTGCTTTGGGGCATTTTTTATTCTGACCTCTCTCCCATGGTTGATATGCCTCTAATCACAACAAATGCATAGAAAATAGTCAAGGTTAGTGCTGCATTGGTTTATACAATAGCAGTTGACCCTGGCCATCATTCCTCTTTCAGAGTCTGTCCTCACAAAGAAGAGTTAGGTGAGTACCCCAAAGTGCCCAATTATCTGTTATCCATGAAAAAGTCTTTGATCCTGAAGGACAGCCTTGACATATGCTTGGCCATTTCAGAAGCATTTTTACTGTAGCAAGAAACCTTCCTCTCCATACACCTGCCTGGCAAACAGCCTTGACATGGGGCAGGAAGACCTAGTATAAAGTAACCTCCTGATACAAAAATAATTCCAGAAGTCCCTCACTGGACACATGTCCCCACCTTCTACTGGGATGCATACAATCTCTTCTTGATTTCCCAGGTCCTCGCGGTGTGTTTGATCGCAGAAGGTCAGCAGCTGTACCTGCACTGGAGTCACAAGGTGGGGAGAGTCAGGGCTTTCTGGTAACTCTAATCTGTGCTTTAAGTTAATTGAGTCTGTGGTGTTTCTTTGCAAGAAAAACCTCTTAGACTGTGGGAGAGAAGGAAGAGAGGGGAGGCTAATCTTGTGAGGATTTAGATACCCATAAAAATGATATCTCCACCTGAGCTGATCACTCAAACTCTCTTTGCACTCAATGAAGGGAAATGAATTCCCTGAGGATGCAATTCATTCAGCTGGTCATAGGCATCTAAATTAAGATCAGATGAATCACACTCAAAGAACCTTTTTTCCCTGCTGGCTCTAAAAGTTGCCTGCAGTGACTCAGGTGAAGATGTCTATATTTGACACATTTACATATGGTAACATGAAGTCAAAAGCAAAGTTTTCATGAGAAGCACAGCATGATTTTCTGGAGCAGACCCCAACAACAGTGAAAAAAGTGTCTGCTCTCTCTGCAGAAGAGAAAGATGGCTTTTTCAAGGCATCCTGGTGCCTTATGCCTTTTGGTCTTTGGATAGTTCCCTGGAAGTGTTCAAGGCCAGGCTGGATGGGGCCCTGAGCAATCTGATCTAGTGTGTGGCATCTCTGCCCGTAGATGATCTTTACTGTCCCTTTCAACCCAAACTGTTCTATAGTTCTTAGTTCTATTCTATGGTTTGGGAAATGCCACTTGGATATTTGAAGACACAGAAACAAATCCTCAGAGACTTGTTGCTGCAAAATTACATGTTAGAATCATCTTCCTTGAGTAATTTTTGAGGCTATGTGAGGAATTTTAAAAAATATTCCTCTAGCCGTGCAGTTTAGCGTAGAATGTAATGCCATTGCAAAGTCTGCAGTGGAAGGGAGAAGCTGAACATGTGGATGCTTGATCTTGTGTTTCTTCATGTAAGTAATGGAAACTGAGTGATCTTTACTATTGAAAAATGGATTCCAGAAGAACAAGAAAGTTGTAGAACAATTGGTAAAAAAAAATCATAAAAAAAAAAAGGGGCATTCTTGGGTGCAAGGGAGTCGGGATAGATTATTAAGGTGTTGATCCATAGCGGATCCCCTGAAGAATGGTTAAGGCCTTGGTGCAATTGTTACTTGCCCTTAGTTGTCACCAGATAGGTGATGTACTAAGAAGAGCCTGCCAAACTGAACAAGAAGCTGAAGAATTGACTGAGATACCTCGTCACCTTTTGGGTTAAAAAGTGAACTCTCACCTCTTAATTATGGGAGGGTTTGTTATTGCTGAAGCCTGTTGCAAAGCTGCTCATAGAACAACGAAGTTGTGTCATCCCTTTTGGGTGGAATTTGTCACTTCTGAGTTTAAAAGTGATGGATTCCATCTGCAGGTTAGGGATTAGTGTAAACTGACGATTTAGGCTCCATCTGTGTGAACACAGTGAGAGAGGCATATTCCATCATAATGCAAGCAGGAAAGGATCACCTCTGAAATTCCTCTTTCTCCAGGGATTACAGAGGGAGTCCTGAGGGCTGACTTAGTTGTGTACCCAACTCTTGAGATCAGTTTTGCCATACTGATAGCATTGTGGATCTGGTTTTAGTCCCATTGGATCTCTCTGTCTCTGAACTGGCGTAGTCAATCTCATGCGTCCTAAACAATTTATCAAGCTGCTTAAATTCGTCTGTGACTCAGATGGATGGCACACCCTTTGCAGAAATGCTGAAGCTGATTTATGTCTTCTTTGTGTCCCCAGATTGGTACTTTTCTTGTCCTGGGCTTCTCTATAGCATCCCTCTTTGCATTATCTATACTCTGGAAAGATCACCGGAAAACTGTCCGCCTGTCATTCCAGGTAAGAGGGGTTAGGAGGTCTATTTGAAAGAGCAGCTTGTTTATGGAAGTATTTTGTGACAATTGGCAGATATTCTGTATGGTAGGTGTTTTTCACATGGGTGTTGCTAGCAGGGTACATGGTTCTGAGTAAACTTTTATTATGACTTAACATTTCCTGTTGGGAGAAAGGAAACCAAGGCCCAAGGCTGAGTTTTAAGCTATGTGATGTAACATGTCTCAGTTTGGGAAGTTATAGGAAGTTATAGCTTTATAGTTTTTTATTTTGTTTTGGTTTTTTGGTTTGTTTTTTTTTCCCCTTCCGAAAAATGTTGTAGGTGTACTGTTAAATTTCGTCTGTCCAGGGCAGGTAAATCAGACCTCCCTGGATGGTAGGTTTGCTGGAGCAGGAACTTTCTCCCTCATCCCTCATCCCATTCTGCTGGTACAGCAGATTTAGCATTAGCACAATTTCTGTCTTTTGTGACTCAGAGGTGCTTCATCTCCTGAGGGCAGGAGAGCACTGAGGTTTTGGGGAGCAGGTGGAAAATGCTGGTGTCAGATGGGACAAAATGCTGGATGCAAGAGGTCAGAGTGTGTGGTTGGTGGCCTCCTCAACTCTCACCAGATCGGAAGGTGGAGGCAAGAGCTGTCCACTGCTGTTCAGTGTCTGAGCATCCAGGTCCCCACTTGTATTGGGAAGGAGGAAGTATGTAGCATTTGACTACACAGCAGCTTTGCAGGATCCAAACCACTATACAATTCTACAATTCTATGCTATTTGGGTCTATTACCTCTCCCCCATGTGGCTTAGTGCTTGTGAAGGCTGGGAGAGCAATGCAAATGGACTGGAAGAGGAATCAGAGATATGGTGTTTGTAGGGTGTGGTTAATCACACATTCCTGCTCTACCGAGTTTGCTAACCATGGGGTTATGCACTGGCAAAGGTAGTGAGAAACCATCAGCTTCTCCTCCCCCTGACAGACACCAGGGAATGTGGATGAGGAGAAGGAGACGTGAGCCTGTGGGCTCCCCAGAGGTGCTGTTTGTTTCAGGTGTCCATGCCCCTTAGATGGCCTCCCATTGCTGTTCCCAAAGGCCATGAATCTCTTGTAGATACTGTGTCATGTCCATTAGCCCTGCAAATCTATCTCAGGTATTCTGTACATCTCAGATGGCACCTCTGCTTGCGCAACTGAATCCTGCTTCTGGTTGAGAGATGTTGGTATCGAGTGTCCGGGGCAGACAGTATCACATGCAGTAACATCTCTCAGTGCCTGCTGCTTTCTTCAACCCATCCAGCTTAGAAAACCATCAGGACTAAGTAATAGGAAAGACTTGCATCTGGATAGTTGTTTTTTTTTTTTTTTCCTAGCACATACCTTAATAACTGGAACATTCACCACAGGGCTCTGATGAGCATGAGAAGATGATGGACTGGTTTCTTGCTCAGATTGGCCTAGTTTTAGGAAAAGTGTGTCAGACCAACAACCATTCAGAGTCTGTACAAAAACTATTTCTGCTTGGTTTCCAACTCTATTCATGCATTCATGACAAGCACAGAAGTGATTCTTGTCTTATGATCTTCTTGTTTAATCTTTAGGATTAAAGAAGTCAAATCTATTGACTATATCTGTCCAGCAATATTATCTAATATATCTGCTTCTCTTATACCACAATAGTTTCATACCACAGTTAGTAAATACCACATTTTATCCCTCAGGTTTGTTGACATCAGTTTAATGATTTAACTGCAGTGTGGTGTGGAGATAGCTATTACCTGAATGGGATTGTATTGGAGTGGTTTAGATTGGGTTAAACCGGAAGATGCTCACAGATTATGGCATATCACTAGTGGCAATCATGTCCTCATGGATGAGGGTAGTTGTGTCCCCTTCAGCTGACTTAGGAGAAAGTAAAGAAGTGAGGAGCACTGCTCAGGCTGGGGCGCACTCCTCCCTGGCCAGGCCAGGGGCGCATGTCTCTCCTCCGAGTCCTGAGGTGTTTGGCGGATCCAATGCAGGTGTGGGAGAGTGGTTAACTGCTGGTATCTGCAGCAGGAACCTATCCAGGTGTAAGGGCTGTACCTGTGATGGGGACTATTTCCATCTGTCTCCACAGTTCATCCTTTGACTAAAATCCTTTTCTCTCCTTGCCAGATTACAGCTCCTTATCTCCACATAGGGGCAATTGCCATCATGGTCCTTCTGTCCTGGCCTGTGGCTCTTCATGCCATCAGAACAGATAAGAAAGGTATGGCAGCTCTAGTTCCTGCTCCCCGTATGACAGAAGTTGTATATGAGTATGGGAAAAGAGGCCTGCAGGAGCCCTTTCCTCCCACACCTGCACTCCACCTGGAGGCGACTTTTAAATTCTGCATATGCCAGGGAAATTGGTGGGTCTGGGACTTGGGCTGTGCACTGTCCCAGTGTGTTACTGGTTTGCATACTACCTTGCACTGTTTTGCCCTAAACTGAGCCTTGAGATGGAGGAGACTAGCAGAAGCACCCATGTTCTGAGTCATGAGTGAAAATTCGTTTAGCCCTCTGCAGGAGAAAGCAGCCAGTGACAGCTCCCTGGGCTGATTTTTGCTTGCTGTAAACAGAAGGGATCTCCAGTCCAGCCAGACAAACCACTTCAGACTAGCATATCTCAGGAGAAGCCAGCTGAGATAGGGCAAAGAGTTTTTTGATCAGTCCTTAGTGTTATCTCATGGAAAGTTCCTGTCCACCTCTAGAAAGTATGACCAAATGTCATAAGGACAAAGCCAGATGCCAGGAACAGCTGCAGAAAAGCCTGACTCTGGGACTGGCTGTTTTTATCTGATTGTCTCTCCGTATAGCCGAAACTATCTACCTGATACCCATCTGCAGATGCTGATTAGCAATAAAAATCACAGACAGAATGGGCTGGTGAAAGCATTTTTTTTTCCTGTCCAGGACTTTTCTTATTGAACTACATCTGGGGAGGTTGGGGGAGAATATGGAGGGACCCTAGACATCACATTCCACCATGCCTGAGGTACTCCTAGCTTAGTACATCATCATCTTAGTGTAAGCCCAGATTCCTTCAGAGCCACTGGCACAACATGCGGAGGGATGGTGGTACTGTTCAAGAAAGAGCTGTTGCTGCATAGGTGCTCATTTCTCAGAAGAACTGTTTAGGTTCCTGAGGTGAAGGACCCCTCGGGCTCTTAGGCAATGTGTCAACAGACTCCAGAGAATACTGTAGAGAATGAGTTGGCAAGTTTCTGAGATACAATATCTGTGCCCTCTGGGTCTGTAGGGTTCTCTAGGTCACACACAGAAGGTCACTAAGAACAATCTGAATGAACCAGGGAAGTATTCACAGTAAGGAGATGTAACATAGCTGAAGGAGAGAGGTTCCTACTCTTCTTCATTGTGATTGAAACTTCAAAATTGTGCTTGTTCTTATCTGAGTAAGAAAAAAATTAGCATCCTCCTGTTGAGGACTGTTTTTCTACAGATGGGGGATATTTTATTGCACCACCTCTAAAGAAAAAGAAATAAAGGTCATGTCTTGCTGTAAGGCATAGTGAGATGTAATTAAAGCATAAAACCTGCAGTCCTGACTTGGACAGCCTGCATCCTTGCTTTGACCAGTTTGTTTTCCTGAGTTGCATTGTTTGGAGAGAAAGTGAAAATTAGAGGAAGAAGGGATGGAAGAAGGGATGGGACAAAGCCCAAGAGCTACTTAGCTGGAGGACTGTATTAAAAGTTAAACGTCAAGGCAAACTTGTACGTTACGACGTGGATTAACTCTAGCCTTCCTCCTTCAAATTCTTTCAGTTATTCAGGTGTTAATTGTTGGTCCATACCTGGCTGTCCTTCTCTTTCTTTTCTTGATACCTCTGGGGATGTACTCTCCTTGCATCAGAGAGATGGGAACACTTGGACCAAAGCCAGCCCTCATTGGACACCGTGGAGCACCAATGGTAGGTTGGAAGAAGTTATTTTATGTCATTTCTTCATCCTGTGTCTTGCTACCTTCATCATCATTTTCTACTGGTTTGAGGTTTTTTTCACATGAAATCTGTGGAGGGTGGAAGGGGAGACATTTCTGGTTGGGACTGTATGCCAAAGGCATCACTGCATGGGCATCTTTACAAGGATAATGCTGTTCCTGAGGGACAAGGTCGGTTTGGATGGGGCCCTGAGCAATCTGGTCTAGTGAAAGGTGTCTGTGCCCATGACAGGGGGATTGGAAAGGGGTGATCTTCAAGGTCCCTTCCAACCCAAACCATTCTATGATTCCATGATCCTTTGACAAGATGGGTTGGCTAAAATGGAAGAAAATAAACAACAGACTTTAACAATAAAATGATGCTCCCTTAATAAAAACCAGAGGTGTTACAAAGAGGCAGAGTCCTCCAGAGTGTGTTTGAAAATGATCTGCTCATGTGCTTTTCTTTTTTCAGCTGGCACCAGAAAACACTGAGATGTCATTTCTGAAGACAATTGAGCATGGTGGGGACGGTCTTGAAACAGATGTCACCATTAGGTGAGGGCAAAACATTGCATCTCACAGAATATATGCTGCTTCTTGTAAGAGTTGTCTTTGGAGACATGGAGCTCCAGGCGATGAGGTTTTACTGATGGCTGGGACAGGGTCCCTCAGCTGGCATGTGATGACAAGGGCTGTAGGGCATGGTTGTTCTCAGGCAAGTCAATAAGCGGCAGCTATTGATTTAACAATCATTATTTTTACAGTGTATTTTAAATGCTTGGCAGAGTATAACGACAAGTCCCTACTCTACTCAGGCTTCCAGGTCACAGTGAGGGTTATATCAGGTCTACAAACCAACAGAAAATTGTGTTCAGATTTGTGACAGCATTGCCCTAATTATTAGATCTTTAATTACCTTTGTTTGGTGAGCCCATTGCCATGAGCAGCCAACATTCTGTGCAGGATATGCAGTTTTCAGGCACTGAATGAGAAAAGCACTGACACTTAGATGTTCTACTAAACTAGACCTTTCTACAAGAGAATATTTTGCATTTCCATCACTGTTTATTCGGAATTCAGTCCTCTGAAAAACATAGAAACACTTTGATATCAGCAAAAAGAGATTTCAACCATAAGTTACTATCCATTTGGGGGGGAGATGGCAGGCAAAAAGGTCATCATCTTCACATTGCCCGTAAGGAAACTGAGGCACAGAAAAGCATGACTTCTCTGAGATCACCTAGAAATATTTAAGCTGGAAATAACCTGGTGTCTTGAGCCTCAGTGTTCCTCCATACTGCACTCTCTGCACTGAGGGAGGCTGCACTGCTGCATTCATGGTGGCCCACGTATTCTTCTGACCTGGTGTAAGTCTGCTCATGTTGTGAATGAGCCTGCACCCCAGGTGACCTGAACTCTTGCTCTCTCACAGTTATGACGGGGTTCCTTTCCTCATGCACGACCACACCTTGAAAAGGACAACTAACATCCAAGAGGTCTACCCTAATGACACTGATAAAGATGCTGCGTTATTCTCCTGGGATACCCTGCAGAAATTGAATGCTGGAACATGGTTCCTTAAGGTAAGTGTCATAAAGGGTTAGAAGCATTCAAGGTCAGGTTGGACTGGGCTCTGGGCAACCTGATCCAGTTGAACATGTCCCTGTTCATTGCAGGGGGGTTGGACTAGAAGAGCTTTAAAGGTCTCTTCCAATCCAAACTTTTCTATAATTTCATGACTATCACCAACTGGATGTAGAAGAGACACCAGCTGCCTATTATTTAACAGCTTCAGTGTTAGAAGAGAAACTGCTGGTTGAGCCAAAACTCAAAGAAGTCAGTAGAAATCCTTCAGTTTGGGTCTCTTTCCTCTTTTGGGTCCCATTTGCCTTTAGGCTGAGGAGTCCTCTAACAATTGGCTGGTGGGTGTTCTTGTGTCACCTTATCATGGCAGCAGCAGAGCTCCTGGGCTGGGGGAAGACAAGAGCTGCTTGTGCAATGTGCTGTTTATAATATTCAGAGCTAACAAGGTGGGACACAGAAGCACAGCAGAGCTAGCTGTGAACTGTGCAATTTCCTCACCATGTCCTCACAGCCTGGGTTAATTTCCCCCGTTTCTTGTGGAGAAGAAATAAGCAAAATAAAATACCCCCACCTGTTGAGGACTGACATCAAACTTTTTCCCTTTTAGCGATACAGCTGACTCCCAGAGCAAACTGCCTGATTGATTTCCTTTTTTTTATATCTGTTTATTTCTAGAACAAACCATTTGTAGGGATGGGCTCACTGTCAGAGGCAGATCAAATCCAGGCAATGAATCAGTCCATTTACAAGCTGAGTAATTTTTTGCGCCTCGCAGACAGTCACAATAAACTTGTGATATTTGATCTCTACCGCCCTCCAGAGAAACATCCTTACAGGCACTTGTGGCTCCGCAGAATCCTGGACGTCATGCTCAAGGAGGCGAAGATTAAACGCCATCTGGTAGGGTGGCCTCACTTCTTCCTTATTCCTTTTTCTTGCTTTCCAAGTTGGGACTTTGGGATCATACTCTGAATGATTTCACCTGCATAAAATTGGCCCCTTGCATTTCACTTGATTTAAAAGGCATCATTTGGAGTATATTCCTACTATTAGTTCCTCAGAAGGTACTCAGTGATGTAACCCTTCAGCAGCACAGGAGATAAGGCAGTGTATATACCACCTAGTGTATATACCTACCGCCTTAGCCCCTAAACAGCACCCTTTCATAATTGTAATAATTGTCAGTCTATTCCCTGCTACCCATGCTTGTTTTATATATTGCATAAAAAATCCTGGCTTTAATTAAAATAAATTCTGAGTCTTTATTGCCTTCCTCCCCCGGCAGCGGATGAATGCTAAAGTCATGGGAATCGGGTTATGTACCCATTGATGTCTGGGGGGTTATGCTGATCTGTATCTGCTGAAGATCTTTTCTTCGTTGCTGGAAGAATGGTAGAACAGAATATTTTCTGTTGCTTTTTCCATAAACCAAAGCTGTCTTTTCATTCATTTTCAACACTGCATCTTTTGTTGGGCTGTGTGAAACATACTCACTGATTTCCAGTTGATAAGCAAGGAACAGTGGATACTTATTTCTTGATAAAAGTGACTTGCAAGACCCTGCATCTCAATGGTCTTTGATCACTGGGAGAAACATAATTTGACAGGCTGGGTTAAGTCCCTCAAGATGTTATCTTTACTGGATTTGTGTGAAGACTGGGGCATATTAGGGGCATGAATTCTTCTGCTGAGAATTCACTGGTTCCTCTTGTTTCCTGCAGGTCCTGTGGCTGCACAACACTGTGAGGTCCTTCGTTCAATCTGTCGCTCCTGGGTTTCAGCACACGATGGGCAAAAAGGCACCAATAGAAGAACTATTGAAGAACAATATTGTCAAACTCAATCTGGTCTATACTGACATGTCCAGTGAAGATATCCAGTAGGTTTCAGCCCCAAGTACAATCTTTGGGCCACATCTGGACTATGTTTGCCTCATGCGTGGGGCAATGTCTCCCTCCAGTGACCAGTTCCAGGGTGTATAATATTTTGGGAATAGGTCCTTTAGATGAAGTAGCCATCGCTGATGTATTTTGGGGGTGACAGACTGCAGTTCACTCCTAGTGTTGACTAAGAGCTGGCACATGTAATTAAACCCTGCTGTCCTCAATTCCATATTGACCAGGATCTGAGGATCTTCTGATAGAATTACACAGCTGTATCCTGATTTCTTGTCTTTCTATTCATGCCATCCTCAGTCCCACCAACACCGAATCATGGAGAATGAACAGCTATTTAACCTGCCATGGCTCTTCCACAAACATCAGTGTGAGTGCATAATGGTGTGATGAGACACCACCACCCTCTTGGAGCAAATGTTCTGGAGACATCATTTCTTGTCTGTTACTACCAGTACTCTGTTGCATGTGACACACTGAAAATGTCATTTCTATGATGGAAGGCTCCACATTTATTGCAGGAGTTTCCAAAATGCTACTCTCACATGGAAAAAGAATCCAACAAACTACCAAAAAAACCCGAGCTTTACCTGTCCAGCTCTCCTTTTGTAAATAGGATTTTTTACTCTTTCCAATGCACAAAACCATTGAAATCTAGTTGAAATTAAGAAGAAAGGAAAAACTTTCATCCTTTGGATGAGAGTAATGTTCATGTTTCCTCAATTGTAATTTTCACAGCATGTAAAATCATAGAATCACAGAATGGTTTGTGTTGGAAGGGACTTCCAACACCATCTAATTCCAACCCCCCTGCCATGGGCAGGGAAGCTTCCACTAGACCAAGTTACTCAGAGGCCCATAGCCTGGCCTTGAACATGTCCAGGGATGGGGAGTCCACAACCTCTCTGGGCAACATGTGCCAGTGTCTTATTACCCTCACAGTCAAGAATTTTTTGCTAATGTCTGCTTTAAACCTTCCCTCCTTCAGTTTAAGGCCATTCCTCCTTTTTCTGTCACTCAATGCCCTTGTAAAAAGTCCCTCTCCATCTCTCTTGTAGCCTGTTTCAGTATTGGAAGGTGCTCTAAGGTCTCCTCAGAGCCTTATCTTCTCCAGGCTGAAAGGCTATAAAAAATCGTAGGTAGATCCATCTGGGTAAACCCTGTATATATCCTAGGTAGATTTATAAATGCTGATATTCATGATACATTGCTTTACCATTATACGAAGAATGAACTTCATTTAAGTTTATACTAAGTTCATATAAGTTTATAATAGCTTGTAAGAACTTGAGAAATGGTGAAATAATGGAGCAAACATAACAAACTTGGGTGGCCAGCATTGAGATTAGCTCAGATGGTTAGAGCATGGTGCTCTAACCAACACCAAGGTTGTGGGTTCGATCCCTGTATGGGCCACTCAGTGAAGAGCTGGACTCTATGGCCCTTCTGGGTCCCTTCCAGCTCAGGCTGTTCTGTGATTCTGTGGGATGGTTTTGAACACACTGTGGGGAGATTATAGAATAACAGAATGGTTTAGATTTAAAAGACCTCTAACATCATCAAAGCCAACCATTATCCCAGCACTGCCAAACCCACCAGTAAACCATGTCCCCAAGTGCCACATCCACATGTTTTAAATACCTCCAGAGATGATGATTTCACCGCTTCCCTGGGCAGCCCATTCCAATGCTTGATAACCCTTTCCGTTAAGAATTTTTTCCTAATATTCAAGCTAAATCTTCCCTGGTGAAGCTTGAGGCCATTTCCTCTTGTTCTATCGCTTGTTACTTGAAAGAAAAGACCTACTCCCACCAGGCTACAGCCTCCTTTACAAACACATTGTTACATTGATTCGTATGGCAGAAAGATTAGAAAGGTTTTGACCTTTTGGGCATTTTATCTGCATTTTTTTTCCAGCAGTTTGGCTATTCTGTATTGACCAATTGTTAATGATTAATTATTGGCTGGTTGGCTTTCCTTTATGTTCCTTATCTAGGTCCTAAAGTAAGCACTTCCTACAGAAGATTACAACCATTTCCCATGATCTTCCCGAATCTACTTGAGTAAGCCCGAAGGAAGTACTAATCTCCTTGCTCAATGAAGGTTGTTGCCTTTTGGTCTTTTAAAGGAAATATGCTGAGGCAAACATCACCACCAACTTCTATGTGGTCAACGAGCCATGGCTCTTCTCCCTGGCATGGTGCGCTGGGGCACACTCTGTGACCACCAATGCCGTCCACTTGCTGAAGGATCTCAGCCAGCCACTCTTCCTCATGGTAAGTGAAAGTTTTCTCTACCTCAGGAGTGGGAAGTAGCAATGGGATGTCCATGATTACCCTTGGAGAGCATGGGCCAGTTCACACATGGATAAAGCATCCTATAAGTATCCTTTGCATAAGAAGGACCTGAGTTGAAACCTGGCTTACTTGGAACCTTTAAGCCACTACAGGTATTACCATATCCTTCTTTTCTCCTGGCTCGGGTAGAAGCACCCTACTTGTTAGGATTTGCACTTTAGGCCTTGAGATGAGGGAAAAGAAGTCATATTGAGACTTGTGCAGGGAGAAGGGAAGGGCCTTTGAGGGCACAAGCTGATACGTGAGGATTTCCATTTCTAAGCTTTTGAAGCACCTTACTGATTCAGAAGTTTCTCATTTCCCAGAGCTTCCCACTGCTGTTGTCAAACTTGCTCTTGTTCCACAAGTCCAAGGGAAACAACCATAGAAACAGCCCGTCATTGCTGGGTGGAATGTTCACATCATTTCCCTATTTGTTATTCTGCCTTGGACAGCCTATAAGACCAAGAAGCACTTGAGGCATTGGACCCACCAGAGTCTCTTCAGCTTATGGACTTTAAACAGTTGGCTTCACACTCTTGAATTAGATTTTACAATGCTCCCCTCCAGAGAACTGCAGTGTTTCAGTCCATTCTAAGTTTGGGTGGAGGTCCAGTCTAAGGATGAATCTTCAGATGCTCTTAAAGTGGGAGCCACCCCAGGCCCTCTGTGATGTTCAGTAAAGGGCAGTTTTGCCAGAGAAAATGAGATCCCACTAGTTGATGGTATTGTTGGGGCAAAATAGAAATGCAGGGTCTGCCTGTACAAACAAGAGGTCTCTGTTACATTCACTGTGATGGGGTAAAATCTTCTCGGCTACACAACAGACCTGCTTTTGTGAAGGAGAATGATTTGGCACCAACACCCAGTGGTAAGTGGCCACTTTGAAATGCCACCAAATGCTTTAAACACCCAAGGGATGTTACTGCAGATGCAAACCAGGCAGCTGAATAGCCATATTCAATCAGAAGGAAAGAGCTCGAGTAAACATTTTTGCAAATCTTGTGGTCCTTGGTGGTGGAGACAACCTCTGTTGTTCTCTTCCAGACTCCACAGCAGTACAACATCATGTGGATCCTGACAGATCTGACCTCTGTGTTCCTCATCTCGATCGTCTTTGCTGTGCACTGGTAACTACCAAGTTGTTAATGGCCACCCTAACCTGATCTTTTGCTCCAGGTGAAGGGAAGGAGGGATGCTTTCAGCTGCCCTGAAGGGGTAAAACTACACTTAAGAACATTAACTTTCCCTTCTGGAAATGGAAGAAAGCCCTGAAAGTCTCCCAAACCTCTCTGTTTCTCCTGCTTGCTCTCATTTTCCCTTTTCATTTTGGCAGCTCAGGCATTGTTTACTCTCAGGATTCAGTGGAGAACAGGTGGATTTACAGCAGCAACATAAACCAATTATCAAAGCTGATGGGCTGAGAAAGGAACTGATATTTCTATTATTACTATTTAGACAATGTTTCATTGGACTGATTTGTGAGGAAAGCTCTCAATGTCAATAATTGAGCATTCCAAGTCTCTCTGTTTGCACATGCCAGAGCCCCACAGGAAATCCATCCTCCCAGACAAAAATGTCTGAGTGTGTCACAGACATCACATTTTGTTTCCTCCCACTCTGTAAAAGATTATTGGACATTCTGGGGTTCATGGAACAGGCTCAGCCCAGCTGGTTGTGTTTGGCTGCTGTACGTTCTGCTCTGCCACAGTTGTATGAGGAATGTGCCTATGCTCTCATCCCAGTAGTGCCCAAGGAAAGCAGGATGTGCTGGGCTCAGCTCTTCAGCTGGCTGGCGGTGGGTGGGTGGAAGGATCAGAGCAGCCAGCCCAGGGGAGGTTTTTGCAGGATGCCGTCAGTACAACTGTGCTGCAGGTGACAACAAGCAGAAAGTTTGGGAAGCCCTGGGGTGAGAAGTCTGGAATGCTGTTACTTGCTTTGGCATAGGAAGAAGTTTTAGTGCTGATATTGCTCTGGGATGGTGGAAAAACTAATTAGTAGCAGTTTGATGAACTAGCAGCCGTACAGGCATTTTTGCTGGGCATCCAGGCTTTTCCCTTCCCAAGGCAAGGTAGCTCCCTCCCTCCCTCCCTTCCTTCCCCTCTTACTCTGCTCTGCTCTCCTCAGGTCCTGCTTTCACCTTGTTCTCAAGGCTGCAGGTTTCAGGGTGGTGCACATTCACCCCTGTAAAGCATCACCACCATCAACAGACCTTCTCATGCCCCACTCCTCCAGGCTCATGTTCATGTTGTGTGTGCATTTCCCAGCGCCCTGTGGATGCTTCTGGTCCAACCAAACAACAAACTTTTCTGGGCTGGCCTTGCAGCAAGGACATCCCCAGCCCTCCTGGGACCAAAGGGCCATCAGCAGTGCCTCAGTGCCCTGCGTGGTCTTCTTTGTCAGGTTTATGAACGCACCAAAATCACAATTTTTAAATTTCCCTGGCTGCTTAAGAACCAGTGACTGTAAACATTTCTGGGACTTTTGAGCTCTTAAATCGTGCTTAGAAAACAGGGCTTAGTCACAATGTTGCCTTCAAAATGCTGTTGCACCCTGAAGTGTGGATGCTTAGACATCAGTCATGCACTTGAATCCTTTCTCGATAAGGACCTGAGAAAATCCCAAAATACCTGCCCTCACGAAGTAGGCAAAAGGTGTCCAAAGCCACAGAGAGCTGTGAAGAAAACCACAGCAAGAAGTGGCCTGACCCAGGTGCTTTGCCCCGTGCAGGTGGCGAGAGAAGAAGTTCTCCTGCTGTGTCCAGGACAGTAACCCGATGCTAGAGAGTGGCACCTACAACAAGTTCAGGACAGGTGAGCAGGGTGAGGAGAGCAGCTGCATTCTGCTCAGGGTGGTCTCCATGGGGGCACCAGCATCCTGATGGATGGGTTGGTGATGGGTTTCCATACTATAAAGAAGAATGCAGTCTGGCTTATCTCAGCCTCAACCCCCTGACCAGCTCAATCTAATTGGCCCTGCTTCTAGCAGAGGTCGGGGCAGACACCTCCAGATGTCCCCTCTAACACTCATTATTCTGCAATGCTGTGAAAAGAGACCCTGTAGGCACTGAGCACTCTTGGTTCTGCCAGGCAGGGTAGGATTGGCTGAGGACCCTCCCATGCACCATGTTTCTGTACCCATGGAGCTGTGATCCAGAAAAAATGACCCAACCTGGGCTGCGTGCATTTTCAAACAGGTTCAGTTCGCTCACAATGGATGTCGAAACAGATGCAGATGTTTGGTAGCTCACTGTGTGTCTTCCTTTCCAGAACTCAGCGACATGCCTGCCGTCCTGGCCTGACATGGGCAGAGAGGGGACATGGACCTGCCGTCTCAGTGGAGCTGGGGAAACCAACTGGGAGGGGCTCAGATCTACAGTGAGGAGGAGCCATTTGCCTTTGTGGCCCTGCTGGAGATGAGCACCAACCTTCCTCTCCTACAGCTTTTCTCACATTTCCATGCCTGGCAGGGATCCTTTGGGTGTGGGAGAGCACAGATGGAGTTGCAGCCATCAAGAAACTGTGCACTATGGTGAGATGCAGCAACCACATGGGAGCCACCATTTACCTCTGAGACCATTGGCATCCCACAGGGCAATCATTCCTGCCGTGCGCAAGCCCTCTGTTTCCACGCATGCTGCAAACATCTGAGCATCCTCTGGTCCTCCTCATTCTCAGGTGCCCAGATTTCTGCTATCAGACCAGCCTCTTCTCCACACACTACCTCCCTTCCTCCCTCCTTGCAGGTCTCCTCCATCCCCAAGAGCACACTATCCCCACCACAATGGTCAGGAGCTGCTAGCTGGGTCGTTACAATCGCTACCTTTCTGTAACACAGGCAGGGGCAACGTCGATTTTCCTTTTCCCCACTCTTGCCCTGCCATAGACCCTAACAGGACAGTCTCTTCCCCTTGGCTGTGGGTGAGGGCATGTCATTCCCAAGGGGGCTGAAGGACTTTTTGGTACCTTGGCCATGTAGCTACTGGGACTATGACCAGTAACACACCACTTTTCTTCAGAAGGATTGAGCTGTGTGTGAATTGGTGCCACCAAGTGTCCTGTTTGTTTTTCCCTTGGGAAGGTCTGTACACCCCGGGATTTATTCCAGTTTTCATTTCTTCCAGTGGCTGCTAGCACACAGTGGGGAGGGGGTCTATGCTCTGTAAGGGAGATGTAAAATCTCTCAGGTTTAAGCCATATCTTTCTACTTGAACAGATAGTAAGAACATGTTTTTTGTAAATTGCAAGTGCTGTTTAAAATAAATTTTATCTCTCCTATTCTGTTTTGTTCTTATTTCAGCAAACTGGGAGAGGGAAAGAAAATAGTAGTCTACCTGATCAAGGCTATAGAAGTTTTCTCATACACAAGCCTTTTGTTAAATAAAGTTATCACAAGTGAATTGTGACAGCGAGGCATTAGATTTCAGAGTTATCTGTGCTGAGAAGCACTCAAACCTTTCCAAGTTGCAATTTTGGAGTATTTTGAAGGCTAGAAATGCAAAAAGCAAGCATCCTCCTTTGGAAAAAGCACTAAAGGGCTGGTGAATTGTTGTAGAGCATCTCCAGATCTATAAAGCATGGGGAGTGGATGGTGTTAAATCGCCCTCCCCATGGCTTGCATACATAGCTGGTTCATAATTTTTCGTGGGTACCACATATATGGAGGTATATAGGCAGCAAAAATAGGCGGTGAGGAGTGTGTGGGTTGAGCGTTGCATGCACCAGGGGCTCCTCAGCCTGTCCCTTGGTGTTTAAGTCAGGGCTGTGGTCCCCCAGCCACTGCCTTTAATATGTATAGGGAAAAGCCACCTCAATGCCTTTTGATCCACATGTCTCGCTGCTGCTTGGCCAATACGCACTGGTAACTCCCTGTACTCACCCTCCTCATCCTCAGCAGCCTTGCTCAGGCAGAGCCTGGCCAATTAGACCTGTGGTCTCCTTTAATGCCTTACACTCTGTCACATCTCAGTGACTATTTTTGTTGCTTCACAGCTAGTGCGGTCTGGCAACCTTGTTAAGCACATGGCTGGTAGTCTGACTCCCACACACAAACTTGTCAGCCAACACTTCCTACATTCAGTGATTCAGCTCAAAACTCACTGAAAGATTCATCCCTTGTCATAGAGGACAACCAATGGAGACTCCTTGGGCTTCAATGCCTTTTCACCCCAAAAGAAAAGATTTTAATTAAGTTCCAGCCCAGGCACACTGATGGTTTTCTTCCCATTCCTTGATACTCTCATCAGGAGTTGCGCTGTACAAGGAGAAGTCTTGTCCACAACAAGAACCCAGAAGCCCTGAGCCCACCCTTCCCATGGAGATGTCACCACAAGTGCACAGCGCAGAACAGCCTCCCACAAGCCACTTGATGCTTTTTAATTGGAGTATTTCACTTGGACATACGTTTTTTCGTGTTACATCACGTGGTGTGAATACAAAGAGGCCAGCAGATGCTAATACATATGACACACAGGCACACGCACACAGAGTCCCAGCCTCCCCCAAAATGATGGGGTGCATGGGAGGCCAACAGAGCTGTAAGTGGAGGGATGAGGGTGGTGACGGGGGAAAGATGACCCAGGACAGCTCTGGAAAACACTGCTGTGCTGCATCGTCTGCTGAGTGTGCTGTGGGAGGCAGGGATGGCTGGAGACTCAGAAGAAGCAGTGACAGTGGTGGTGATGATAGGCATGTGTCTAAGGACAGGTGGGATCCCTGGGACAGCTGGGTCATGGCAGCTGGGGAAGGGAGAGAAACGTCAGAGGTGGATGGTGAGAAGGCAGCTGGGCTCCCAATGTGGTCTTGGCTGGTGTGACCATGCTCCCATCACCAGAGTGCTTTGGGTAGGGAATGCTGGAGGAAGTGGATCTCCTAGCAGCCCTGTCTGGCTGGTGGATGTCTCCGTGCAGCATCTCATTTGCTTCGATGGAGCAACCAAATTCCTAAGTCACTGCTGCATCCCACTTGGACGTCATGGTCCTTGAGGTCTGGTAGGCAGCACTGCCAATTCCGCCTGGCACGCCATGGTGTTGGAGATCTGAGCCCAGCTGAGCTTAACAGAACAGCATGTGAAACCCCACACAATATGGACTCCTACAAAAGCAGTCAAACCCAGCCCAATGCACAGGACCAAGGGAGGTCTCAACATCTACTGAGATCCACTTAGAGTTAGTGACACCAACACCAGATCTTGGCGGACAATTGTCACCACTCCTGATACCCCACACTCAGCCATGTTCTCCTTTGAAACCTGGATTTTGAAAGGCACCCCCAGGCTTCTCTCCCTGCATCCTCCCAGACACAACATGGTTTCAGCCTCCTCTCTGCCAGCAGGTCCTATCTCTGCTCCAAAGTAGGCTGCTCTGCACTGCGTGGCGTTGAGTGGCAGATGAGGCAAACAGCCAGCAGATGAGTACAGCCAATCAAAGACGGAGAAAAATCCACCACAATCAAGGGTCTGCCCTTGCTGTGAGTGGTTCAGGTCCAGCTGGGACTCATGAAGAGCTGCTTTATACAGAAACACACACACAAAAGCACAATAAAATTATCAGCTGGTACAAACCCAATGGCCAAGATCGTGTTTGATTTACATTTCAACATAGGCTTGGCCTCAGTCTTCCAAGCATGGGGTGTTCAAAACCGCTATATCCATACTGAATCTTGCAGTTCAAGTTCTCCCAAGGTTAATTTTTCTGGGCACAGGGAGCAAAAGGAGATAATTCATTTTCCAAGCTTCACTTCCAGCTGAGCCCTTAAGTTGGGAAAGATGTGCCTTACTCAGCCTCTGGCAGTCATGGCTCTTGGGGAATCCCTGGGCAAGGGGTTGTTCTGCAGGTTGCCCTCAGCCCCGAGTCAGCATCCAGATACCGGCACGAGATGTAGGATTTTTTTTTCCTTTTTAATATTTTAAAAAATAAATAGAAGAAGAAACAAAACTTTAAAATTTGTTCTTTAAATATTTCCAGCATTGCACAGATAGCACTTTAGTACTCTAGCCTGTTCAATCAGTAGTTTGTTTATTCTGATTCCTAGTTAAAATGTGCTCCTCCCAGCCTGCTTTTTCTTTTTGTCCTTCTTAAGAACACAGTGTATTCTTTTGTAATGACAAAAAACAAGCCCTGCAGTGTTCACTGTACATCTTTCCAGCATGGGTCAGGGCTCCATTACTCCTCTTCAAACCTGAAATTCCCAGAACCTCAACAAAAACCTGTTAGCATCCTAATAGCTCTCGTATTTAAGAAACAAAAAACCAAATGAAAACAAAGCAAGCCACGCACACACACACACACACAAATCCTCTTCCAAGAGCCTTTGTGATGCCAACCATTGGGTTCAGGCAAACCTCCTGCTGGAGTGTCTTTGCCTTAGTCACTCTCTGAGAGCAGTGGTTTCCCCCGGAAATCTTTGAGGCGTAAGATGGAGCCAGGATGCAGGGCGAGGAAAGTGAATAGGAGGTCAGAGATAGTCATCTTCGCTGGAAGGGGAGGTGGGATTGGAACCCTCAAGGTCAGAGTCCAGTGAACTCCCTGATGGTGTTCGGCTCATCTTCCACATCTGGGAGGCAAAGGTTCTTGCCCAGCTGCATGGGTATCCCACAGCCCTCAGCTGGTGAATTAGCCCCATGACCGCGTGCCAGTGGCTTCTTGCAGTTCACTTGCTACCCTTTGCACTCCTCTGTTTGCTCATGGCTGTTAGCATCTGGCTGATGTACGAGGTCAGAAGATCATCCATCTTGTACCCCTGAGGAGGAGAGAGAATATGTTACCTGCCTTTAGAGCACAGTTTGCAGTCTCTGGCTTGTGCCTCCTGAACACATTGGCTACCAGCTGTTGACTTTCAAGTTTTCAGGTACATTTTGACCTGTTCCACCATTCTCCTTGGGTGAAATGTCACCACCTCAAAGAACACTGTCCAAACACTATTTGCAGCATTGAGATGGAGCAACTCCCTGTCCCAGGATGCTGCTGAGGCTAAGGACACAGGGAGCTTTGGATAGCTTCTGACATGGCAACATTCCAAGCACCTTAGGTTTGCTTGTATGTTGGATGAAGTGAGAGCCCTAATTCACTGAGGAGAGCCATGAAAAAAAAGCACAAAAAAGCACATCAGGAGCTCTTCTGAGGGACTACTTTCAGCCCAGAGAATCCCTGAGACACAATTTGCTGCCAGAGTCAGGATTTGGCCTAATCTTTAACATTTCTTACCAGGGAGGTCTCACAGAGCAGCTTGCTTCCTCTCACCAAGTTGCCAATGGTTATGTGGAAGTACGTGTTGCCACTGCTCCAGTTGGAGATCTTGGTGAAGGGGTGAGTGATGAGGATATCCTGGTGGGAACACAAGACTGACACTCAGCATGCAAGAGCCTCAGCTTCCATGAAGGGCTGTGGGCACTTCTCATGTCCCATGTTCACTTTCCATCACAGCAGACCAAGGATGTCTACTGTCATGAGACTCATGGGAACGGCACTGAGATGCAAGACTCCAGATCCTCCAGAGCTTGTGAAGGACTGCCATGCTAGGATGACCGTACAGGTGGCGGAAGTAACAAGTAGGATCTCATTTACTTCAGTTCCTGTCCTAATGCCCGTGAAAGGATTAAGGAAGGAGTGGGTGTATCCTCCAGTTCCAGGGCCCGAACAGTTGATGCTCCCAACCCATCTTTTGTTGAAAAAGACTGGGCTGGCTCTGTGTAACAGTGAATTTCTGCCTCCGGAAAGCTTTCTGTCTACACAGCTTTTCTAACTATGCTTAATGAGAACTCACTAAGTTCTGAACAACATGTCCTTTGGGAATGACTTCTGTGAGGGCTTGGGGACTGGGCTCAGGAGCACCTGCTGAAGACCTCAGTTTTGCTTACCTTGGTTTTGGGATCAATGAGGCTAACTCCATGCTTATTGATGGCAATTAGAAGGATTTCTGGATAATTTGGCTCTGTAGTTTGCTGTTGGAAATGAGATGAACTGGTTAGGAGATGTGTCAAGCAAAACTGGACCCCTTCCTATTTCCTCGCTCCCTGTCTTCTTCTGAGAGCACTGGTTTCTACTGTCTTTGATGGAACTCTAGTGCCACGGTGGATGGTCTGGATTTGGTTTATAGTGGGTGCAGACACATCTTTTGGAAAACCACATTCCCCTTTGCCTTGGCAAAACAGAGAAGGGCTCTTGTGTGTTCAGCAGCATAGCTGTGGGAACAGACCCAATGACTAAGACATGCTGAAGCTCTACAATGCTTCTGTCTGTGTCAAGAGGTAGGGCAGCAATTAAAGAGTGTATTTGCCCTTTACTGACGAAGAGTATCCCACTCTTTCCCTGTTTCATCAGGACTGTCCCAGTTTGGTTCAGATCTGGAACCCCTCTGTGGTACAGGGCTCCTGATCTTGGCTAAAAGCTGCGAGAGAACCCCCAGGGCAGGTACCTTCACTTCAAAGAATGCTGATCCAAATGTAGGCCACTTGAAGATAATCTTTAGAAAGGCAAGCTTGGCTTCTTCTCTTGTTTTGCCTGCGTGTTTGTTGTAGTATGCCACGATGGACTGCAACAGAGAACACAACAGAGATGGAGGGTTTGCACTACCTGGCACCAGGGGTGTTTTTAGGGAAGGAGCATCAGTCCCACAATGA
The DNA here is from genome assembly GCA_013397565.1 of Ptilonorhynchus violaceus. Classification (NCBI taxonomy): domain Eukaryota; kingdom Metazoa; phylum Chordata; class Aves; order Passeriformes; family Ptilonorhynchidae; genus Ptilonorhynchus; species Ptilonorhynchus violaceus. Next base: position 127,051 of record VZRJ01002956.1, read on the forward strand.
TAGAATCATAGAATAGTTTGGATTGGAAGGGACCTTTTAAAGGTCATCTAGTCCAACTGTCCTGCAAAGTGCAGGACCACCTTCCACTAGAGCGGATTGCTCTGAGTCCTGTCCAACCTGACCTTGATGTTTCGTTCTAGCCTCTGTGCCAATGAACACTTCAAAAAAGTGCTGGCTGGTCACTGGAGCAGGGCCTGGAACCAAGGCAGGTCCTTCTTAAGTGAGCTGAGCTGGTGACTTTTATAACATTAAAGGGATTATAAGTTTTGACCCTCCAATTTATGCAGCAGAGGAAACTGAGAGACCTTCAACCCAGATATGCTGATAGCAGATAGGAAACAGAAAGGAACTTATAAGACTATTTCTTGACAGTGAGACACCTCTGCTATTTTAAGGCTAGACCTGTCTGTACCTGTGCCACAGCTCTCCCAGTATAAAGCAGGGAGAATTACCCCTTTACTCAGTAGTCTGCACTAAGCCACAGACCACTTCTACACAAGACCATCTCTCAGCATGTGTCCATATGGCTTTGCATCCACCACTACAGCCACAGTCTCAGGACAAACCAGGGCAAGGCATGTGTATGTGAACATGCATGTACAATTTCTCTTCTTGGTGGTGTGAGGGAGGCTGAAGGTCTGATAAGGCTCAAGAGGGACCACGGGTCACTCATCCTGGCAGTCCACCTTCAACGCTGAATGTCAGACAAGTCACCTGAGAGACTGGGCTTCCCCCAGCCAGGCCTGGTGTATGAATCAAACTGCTGGTTTACCCTTTTCCAGTCATCTGGAGAGAGCTGCCGGATGAGGTCCTGAGGCACCAGCTCCTTCAGGAGCTTGGGGATGCTGGGGAAATAGGACTTGTCATCCTCAAACTTCACCCGGTAGATGAGAGCTGCCAGCTGCAGGACCTCTTCCCGTGAGCACTTGTGGTAGCCACGCAGGTACTTCGGTAACTCCTGCACGGAGGAAAGAACAATTGAGAGTCAGAGAGGATGTCCATGGACCTTCACCCTCAGATGTTAAATGGAGTTTGTGGAGGTATCCAGCCCCTGGTTAAGAGGCTGTGCCCTGAGAACATCTGCAGATAGACAAAGTCTTTGCAACCTACTCCTAATCCCTCCCAAGTCTCCACTGCTATTGCAGGGTCCCGCAGTACCTGGTAATAGTGGAAAATTGAGTCTGCCATCGAGTCTTTTCCAGGCGTTGTGTTGGTCCACAGTTTTTTCATGAAGAACACTTGGTAGGTGAGGGAAGGCACTATACCTGTGCAAGCAAAGCAGACATATGAGAGTAATGGTCTGAGTATCAGCTGGAAGTTGGTGTCTGCAAGCCAGCGGTGCCCAAGTGCCATCACAACCTGCAGGGACAAGGGCATTCACAAGGCCAACTGGGCTCTGACTTTGCAGAGCAAACCACATCACTGCCATGGAAAGCTTTAATAAAATGGAGAAAGTGTCCGGGTTCACTCGCACAACTGTGGTACTTCTCATGCCTAACAGGGAACAAGAGGAGTTGTACCCTGGGGGCACCTGTGTCTTGCAGACACTGATAAATTCAGCAGAGCTGCAGCCAGTTCCACTGCGGATGTGGTCCGTGAGGTGAGATGAATCCCACCACTGAAACCTTCCTGCAGGCAGCTCCTGGAGAGTTGCCTGTCAACAGGTGCTCCTCACAGGGGCCAGGACTAGTCCTAGAGCAGAGGTCTTGCTGCTCCTGGATGGATCACCTCCCAGGTGATGTCCCCAGGGATGGTGCAGACAGCACACCCCCATCAAAGTGGCCCAACAAATCATAAAATCACAGAATCACTGAGGTTGGAAAAGACCTCTCAGATTGAGTCCAGCCATTAACCTAACACTGCCAGGTCCACCACTAAACCATGTCTCTATGCACCACATCTACATTTTTTTGAGCACTTCTAGATTCCACCACTTCCATGGATAGCCTGTTCCAATGCTTCTGGCAGACTGTGTGGTCAATCTTGTTTGAAAGAGCTGGAGAGCTGTAGGAGGGCTGTGTGTGACCCATAATGGAAAAAAGTCACCATTACCATCTTTTGCTGGTCTTGCTTTCTTTATCCAGTCCGTCAGGTGTCTCACAAAGTCAAAGAAGAAATCTCCCTCAGGCACGCTGATGACCTGGGGGACACAGCACATGGTCACAAAGGCTGAGCAAGTGAATCATAGAATAGAATCACAGAATATCCTGAGTTGGAAAGCACCCAGAAGGATCATCAAAGTCCATCTTCTGGCCCTGCACAGTACACCCCAAGAGTCACACCATGTGCCTGAGAGCATTGTCCAAATGTTTGAACTCTGTCAAGCTTGCTGCTGTGACCACCTCCCTGGGGAGCCTGTTCCAGTGCCCAACTCCCCTCTGGGTGAAGAACTTTTCCCTAATATCCAATCTAAACCTCCTCCGACTCAACTTCAGGCCATTCCCTTGGGTCCTATCACTGATCACCAGAGAGAAGAGATCAGTGTTTGCCCCTCACGAGGAAGATGCAGACTGCAATGAGGTCTCCCCTCAGTCTCCTCTTCTTCAGGCCGAACAAGCCAAGTGACCACAGCTGCTACTCATACAGCTTCCCCTCAGGGCCCTTCACCATCTTTGTAGCCCTCCTTTTGATGCTCCCTAACAGCTTTATTTCCTTCTTACACTGTGGTGCCCAAAACAAGTGGAAAGACACCACAGGTGGGGTTGGCCACTGCCCATCCCATCTCCTGTAGTTGTTGCTCACTGCTTTGTGCTGGTTACACTGATGTGTTATAAACTGCTGATGTGAGAAAGTCACTGCCAGCACATTGCTTCAGGCTCCATTCTATTTTCACTCATTATTCCTTATTGCAGCTTCTTGTTTCACCAGAACAGTTCCTTTCCCTTCCTCATGACTATCTTCATAGATTTCTCACAGCTGTCAGAGGCAGCTCTAAGTTGCACATTCTTCTTATTTAGTCCTTTCTTATGAACCCACCTCAGCCACATGCTAGGAGAGCTTTGCCCATCTGTGTTTTGAGTCCTTTGGGGTGACTGCTGTAAGCCAGGGCTGTGGGACTGCAAACCTCACCTGCATCAGGTTGGATCCGACTTAGAAATGCCACACAGCTTGTAGAGAAATGCTTTTCACCAGATGGCTCTGGCTCCACCAATGCACCCAGTGGCAGGTGGGTTGTCATGAGCACCTCAGGGCTACCTCTGCCTCTGGGTGGGCCACTCACCTTGTCGGAGATTTTGACGAAGAGGCTGAAGCCCTCAGAGGACTTCAGGAGCAGCCTGTTGGAGATGTTCTGGCAGAAGTCCTTGGCTTTTGTGCTGGATTCCACCTCAAAAGCCTACAAAGAGATGAAGATCTTCGCCACCGCTATCTCAAGGTTAATTTCCACTTTATGCTGTCTCTGAGGCGCTCCAGTTGCACATGAACAGAGGGATTTAGATGAAATCAGTGACATTGTGGACTGTGGCTCTGGGCATTGGAAGGGACATCTATAGAAGATCTGTCATGTTACTGCTGTACCATTGTGCTTTGTGATGCTTTATCTATATCCTGTGATGGCTTATCCAGGGCTCTCCAGGCAATACAAGAGATTTTTCTGATCTAACAGTGAAGTGTCAGAACTATTTGTTTGGGGGAAGAGGGGTGGGAAAGAGAGAGTGAGAGACCTCCAGGCTGATTTGTCCCAACTGTCTCTCCACTGATGATGAGGAGGTCAAATGCCTGGCTTAGACCTGGTCTAAGCCAGATGCCTGATTTCTAGATAGCTGAATAGAGGGAAAATAAGAAAACTGACAGCCATCCTGACAGAAAATAATTTTCTTCTCTCCCATTTACCTCATCGGTGTCATCAGGGAAATAAACCTTGTGGAAAATTTGGGTTGTTTTGTGTTGAATGGCTTCCACTTCTACCAAATGGGGTGGGTATTTCCTGGATCCATTCCTGCAAAACAAGAGGTGGCAAGTGTTCACAGCATCATCAAAGCAAGAATCCTTTGCTTAAATCTTCCATTTTAATACATAATCTTTTGGAGTAATTTCACCTACTTTCTTAATATTAGATTTTGGTTTTTACTCCTAAAAAGAAGGAAGAAAAATTTTAATGGGGAATATGTTTTTGCTTAGATTGCAAGTGACTTAAGTGGACCCAGACAAAGTTGATTCATCTCTATTTTTCTGCACTGCTCATCAGCAACATCTTCCACCCAATGTCCCTTCCAATCAGTTTGGTGGAATACAGAGTGAGGCTGTGAGCTTTCACTGTCCCCCACAGTCACCAAAATATCTCCTAGCTGTATTTTCTAACACATATTTGGATGCTGTGGCACAGTCAGGACTAGGAGGTCTTTTGGTGCCATACCTCAGGGCTTTCTGGAGTCTCTGGATACAGTCTGCTGCCAAGGGGTGATGTTTCCGGGATTGCAGGAACCTCTGGACATGGGGCAGGAGGATGTTACTCGGAGGGAAAAGGCCTGTACACAACCACAAGAGCTCCCAGCCTTTCTCTTCACTGTATCTACACAAGAAGAGACCCAGGAGGCAAAAAGTCACTCATAGCACAGACACTCCAGATCTGCTTTGCCCAACAGAAGCCAGTGCATTTGGGCCAAGGGGAATGAACAACTCTTACTTGATGTGGTTGTCTGTGAGCTGCTTGAGGGTCTGGCAGTAGATTTCATCCTTCAGGGGCTCAGCTTTCAAGGCACCTTCAAATATTTGGTCTGTCAGCTCATTGACTGAGCGGGTCCTTTTGGATGGGTAGTCACCCATATACTTCAGCACTGGTGGGAGGCAGGAGTCAAGGATCAGCTAACTGGGATATTTGGAGAAGCCCCTCTGTTGATGGGCTTAAAGACATGTTAAAGACATCCTACACATGACTGCAGAAGTGGCTGCAAAGGAATATTCAGGCATCAAACCCTGTCCCTGAGGTCAGGTCTGCATCCATATTGATAAGGGCTGTGGCTCTCCACAGCAGCTGCATTTTGGAGAGACTCAGCTGAACCAAGACAGAACAGAGCCAGTGAGTGTGGACCAGCAGGACTCAATAACTCATCTCCTACTCCTCATTTATTGAGAAGTAGAAACACCTCAGATTTCAAGGATGCTTGAGTACAGATCTATGGCTCAGACCCATCTCCAAGACTATGACATGTTCCCACAGCCCTTAAGAGGGACCACAAACTTTTCTGTGGGCTTTGCTTGGGGCCCTAAAGACACTGTTCAGCCCTCTGCCTGTCAGACCTTTTGCCCAAGGGCACTCCCAAGCAGAGGAAGGATATCAATGAAGGCCATACAGGCTTCTTGAGACAGCTCCTCACTGCCCAGGATCTTCTTCAGCAGTGGCTGTTTGATGGGCTCACGGGTGTAACACCACAGCTTGTCCTTTCCACGGCTCTTGGTGATCATGACCCGGCTGAGGGTGTGCTTTGGAGGTGGTCTGGTGGCAAATGCAAAGGAAGAGGTGGAGAGATTACAGGGATGAAAGGGACAGCTTGTGGCCAATGTTTCACCTAGGAAGGTTGCTCACAGCACCTGGCTAATGAACTCTTACACCAAATGGGACTTCACAATTTAGTAAGCATCCAGCTCCAGTTCTGCCCAAAGATAACCACTTATACTTTCCTAAAGCTCAGGAAAGTCTCTTATAGACCCTACCCAAGTACTGACACCAAAACCACCTACTCTATCCCATCCCAAAAAGCTTCTAACCACAGGAATGGCCAGGGCAGCCACACTGAAAGAATATCACCTAGCAGTACAAGTCTACCAAGGGGAAGACATCTCAGAGGATCTGGTCTGCCTGTTTGGATCGTCAGCCCATCCAAACTGAAATGGGAGGTTTGGTCAGCTGCATGCAGCAGCGGTGCACATTTAAATATTTGGAGCTGAGATGAAAATGCCTGCACCTAATTCAAGTGCTGCCTATATGCTCTAAGCACACCCTCCCACATAATATTAAATTTCACATTGTTACAGCTCTGCTGAGAAGAAATCCTTTATAAAACCTTGTCTGTGGAAAGCCTACAGTTCAAATGCCATGACCTAAACTGGAGGTTGCAGTTGTACAGCTACATAATTGGATATTCAGAGTCTTTTCCAGCAGCAAAATTTTCCTGATTCCCAAGCTACCTGCAAATGGATTCCTGTAATTTTTAAGGATGGTTTAAAAAAATCACCTAAAATAATCATAGGAAAATTCCTCCAAGGTGTATGGCTTTGCTCTCTCTTCACTGTCTGAAATTGCCATCTGAGAGGTTCTTATAACATCTTGTCGTTGGTCAGGGGTCATTGTGACCAGTGCCTGTGGGATGAAAAGCTCTCTGTTACCTGGTATATTTGGAATAAAATAGATCTGTAGTATTCAAAGAGAGGAAGCAAATACAAAATGACAAGAACAGTGAAAATAAGAATAATACATCAATTCCAGTTGACAGTCAGTAAGCACTGTGCAATTGTCATTTCTCTGTGCCATTCTCAGTCACCAGTGCAAGGAATAACAAATGTTTCCATAGCGTGGATCATTTCCTAATGAAGACAATGTGCTTTGGATTCTACAGCTCCGTACATGAATGTAGCAGTTCTCTCACACTACGGATACACCTTTATACAATCAGGCCAGCTGGAGGGATTTAACACAATATATGGATATTCCAAGTCACAAGTTTTTGGTGTCCTAAGTGCCAAGATCAGAAGAAAGGCTGAGATCCCTTTTGCCTTGGACAGCTTGTCACCTCTCTCATTCACTTTGGTCTCTGCCTCATCTTCAGGGAGACTCTGGCCAGATCTAAGCACTTCAGGAAGGCTTTGACCTCCCTGGGCCTTGTACCAACTTGTGCAATTCCATAAGACAGCTTACCACAATCTCCAGTGGAGGCATGGTGACTGTAGGCAAGACATAGACAGAATCAGTTGGGAAATCCCCTCTCTGCTTGGTCCGTTCGTTGAGCCCATTAGCCCACCCCGAGTTCATCACTTGTTCTCCTGTGTCCTGGTCCAGAACTATGAGGTCTCCTTTGAGGAAGCTGAGGAATCCGGATTCCTCTCCCACTGCAAGAAAAACAACCATTCGATTGATTTTTTTTTTTTTTCCAAATTCCTTGGGAACATTAAATCTATCTATATGTTTACCACTGAGCTGGACTATTTACTTACCAGGGTTGGGGTTGTCTTGGAGAGTGACCACATACTTGGATCGTTTCCTTAGTCCTTCAAGGAAGGTCACCACCAGGTCCCGGATATCCTCTGCATTGTTGGAGGTGAAAGTGTATTCATCACCTTTAATGGTGGCCAGGGTGAAACTCTGCCCTTGCAGCTTTCCTCCTCTGGGATATATTTTTATAGGAGACATAAACATGAAACATAATGACATCCAGAGGTAAAGCCTGGAAAAAGATTGATTTATGGTGGGATTGCCAGCCAAATCTATTCCTCCTTACCTGCTGCTTGACACAGCTGTGATCTCTGGGAAAGAGAGCTCTAAGAGAACTTGCTCCTGTTCATCGACAAAGTACACCCCCGTCCAGTTGACAGCTACAATCACATCATTTTTAGGCAGGCTTGGCCCTGGGTTGAAGACAAGACATACAATAAGCTCATGAAGGGTCTTAGGATACAGAAAATGTTTCAAAGGAGGATGCAATGACCAAAAAGCTCTGTGTTTTTTTAAGGGAGAGAAATAGTGGCAGACCCAAAGCCTGTGGGAGTGTTTGCTAATCAGGATGCACCAAAAAATAATGTATCCAAAAAAGACCAGTTAGATGATGCCCTTCTTGTCTGTGGAATCCCCATCTCTCCTTCCTTTTGCTTTAGAGCATCTTATGCTCTGGGGATGTGCTTTATTGACTCACCTGAGAATTTGAAGGCTTCGTAAAACCGAGAAAACAGCAAAGGCCACTTGAAACGTGCAAAATCCACTACTTCTTCCTTGACCTTTTTTGGGTCTGCCCTCTTCTGAGTATAAATTCCCTACAGAAAAAGCAACCCACAACTAACATGAAGCAAAAACACAGTTATACCCAGGAAGAGAGCATGCAAAATCAGTCCACGTAACCTGAAGATCCTGGAACAAATATTAATGGGCGTCTCAGTGTGGCTAAGGGCCAAATAAATTTCTACAGGAACAAGTGACAGTTTGGGCAAAGTCCTAGCTACAGTTCCCACTTCAGGGAATAATTTGACTTTGAGAAGGCTGGGCAAGCATCTGGAGTGACCAGTCTCTGTGAGATTTGTCTCAAGTGACTTTGGGTTTCCCTAAAGTAGGTGTCTACTTTTCAGCTTGACATTCCTTTAGCTCGAAGTGAACAATCAACAGCCCTTAAGCCCCTTATTTACGGCATCCTTAGACACCTGACTGTTCTGTACAAAGCTGACAGGCTGATGGAGGATGTGCAAGATCCAACTGAACTGCATCCCCGGCTCTCCATTGACAGTTGAGACTCCTAATGCACATGGAGATGTTTATATTTTAGGTATCTTAATCTGAAGCTGGCTCCTGCTGTTATATAAATGCCCGTTCCCATGCCAGGAACATCATCCCTCATGGGTGGTCATGAGTAACGGGTAATGAGTTATGGAAGGTGTCGCTGTGTGAGAGTGTCACAAATGCTCTAACTGAAGCCAGGGAGGTTTTGTATAATGCCTGGCACAATAAGGTTGCGACACTGCCTGGAGACATGAACCACCTCTGTAATACAACCAGTAACACCACAACCTCGTGCAACAGGAATGTCCCCTGAGACCCCAGAGACAGCATTTTGCATCTCACAGTAAATCTTTGCAGGTTGTCTTCTGTCACATCTTGCATAAGAACCAGTGGTAAAGCTGAATATGGTTAGTACAAACTCTGCCCTTTCTCACTGATTCAGCTTCAGGCCAGGCTAAGAGCTGAGCTATGATGTATGACCTATGTTTAAAAGGCACGTGAAGTTACTGAAGCACGACATGGTCTTTGCCAGGTGATCTATTGTCCCCACCTTTTTATGTGCAGCTATGATGAGCTGAGCCCATTTTTCCACTGTTTTGGAAGCTGTGATCTCTCTGTCCGGGATGTAGGATGGAATTAGATTTAGCAGCCTTTCCAGTACCATCTCTGACCCATAGTCCACGTAGTACTGCTGGGAAGCCAGTTCTGCCAGATCTTCCTCCTGTGGCAGCCAAACAAGCCAAGTTAATGCTGTAACCAGGACATCACAACATCCATCCTCCGCCACTCAAGGAGCTCATTGTGGAGGCTGGGTGTACTACAATATTGTGTGGGGATGCTTCCTTCTGGCAGAACTTCACCAGTGCTTTTTGTACATCTAAAGTTCAGGAGATTGACCACTAAAAGCTATGATTAAGCCTTAACGTGTTCAGTGACTAGCACCATACAACCTTGTGCTGTGTGGCAACATGTTTGTCCCAGTCTGTCCCTGCAGATCAGTCAGTTTCTGATGCCTGCAGTCAGCAGTGGATGGTTTTGCTATGGTAGACAAAGCTTAGTGGTTGAAAACTGCATGTATCCATCATTTCCCACATTTGGGAAGACCAGCAACTGAAACACCTGTACATAACACAGAACTGTAAAACATCCTTTAGTGCAGCTATATTTCAAGCACTTTGGTGTGAAGCAATAGAGCTACTGAAATGGTAATAGCACAAGGAGACCAGCAGCAACAGGTGTGGGAGAAAGGGCAGGACTTCTGATGGTACAAAAGAGCAGCAGTTAATTCAATATAGATATGAAAAGATGATTTGGTTTCCAAGGTGACTGGATTCTACCAGATCACAGGAGAATGGTCAGATGTTGGGGAAGAGAGATGTCTTCAATTTGACACCTGGATGATTTTAAACAGAAGCAAAAACAAAAACTCCACACAAAACCAAAAAAAATTTGGCTGCGTGCCAAAAAATCCCACCCAAAAAACATGGACATTTTCAGAGATTTTGATGTTTCCTGAAATGATAATTTCAGTGACACTGGAATAATCTTGTAAACTCCCAGAGACTCTAATGCCGTAAATTTATGCTGCCAGTGTCTGTTCAGTGTCTGTGTGGCAGCATTACCGGATTTGTATTGCATGGCAGAGGTCTGGGTATCCTGAAAATCATCTCTTATGCCTAAGGCTTGGCAGGATTCACCAAGCAGGGTTCTGCTGTGTACTCCTGATCTGGTGATCTCGTTACAGACTACCTGTGGCCCTCCAAACTGAGGCTGGATGAAGTGGCCATTCACTCTTTCATCCAAAATTCACCTGGAGACAGTGCTCATACAGCACATGGGAGCATCCAAGCCCAATCAAGAGTATCTGGTTGCTGTATCTCCTGTTTTCCAAGTGATTACCATAAACCCCAAGCTAATGGGTGTCCAGGGAGGAATATTTATCATCTCCTCTTTGTAACCTATTTCACCATCTCGCAGACACTTGTTGGACCAGACCAGGAGCCGCTGAGGTCACATACCTTGTCACACCGGTACTCCCCAAACTTCACCCCTCGCACGATCTGCTGGTAAATGAGATTGGTGGCCACGTTGTCCTCACTCGGGTTGTGCCAAGGAGTGAAGATCTCCTTTCTGAAGAAGAGCCTCCATGGCGCGTTGCGCTCCTGTGCTCCCTGCTCCTTGGCGTACTGCTCGCACTGGGACACTGCATCCATGACGTGGTCATTGCCACTCCCCAGAGAGGACACCTAGGCAGGGCACAGGGAAATGTGGCATTCACCTGACTAAATGCTGACCTTTCTAGGTAGAGATATCTATTTTTGAGTCACTTGCCCAGACTTCCTTTATAACCAAAATAAATCAATGTATCTATGTCTTCTAGCCAGCCAAGACTGAATAGTTCTGCAGCATGCCTGGGTGAGCCATTCCATTTTGTGCTCCAGTTTCCCATCCAGATTGAAAGGAGAGCATCAACATGAATCAGCAAAGCCAATGGTCCCATTTTAAGCTATTGTTGATTCATGCTGTGCTTTGAAACACACTGTTTCAAAGTCATGGGCCTGCATCCAACCATGCTAAGCATCAGACAAACACAGAATAAAAAAGCCTGTCGTGTTACAGAAATTTATGTCTTCTCAGGGGTCTGCCATGAAGCCCTAAAGCACTATATCCTCTCAGACTTAGCATCTGTGGCTGAATGTCTCCTCAAAAAAGATGAAGAAGACAGAATATAAACCATTTTCTTCTGCACCTAGAGGCAGAGGTAGCCACATCTGTAGGTGAGAATATACTTCATCCTCTTACACAGCAGCTGTTGGAATACTTCAGTTTCATTGACTTGCAGCTGTTGTCTCACCTGATGAAGTTTTACCCTATGTCTGTTTTCCATTCTCATTTATGCTTACCTTTATTTATACAGAATTTCTGAAAAAGATGTGTTTTTATGTTAAATAAATCAAGTTAAATGCCAATGCAGGTATGGCAGTTTGGATTTTAGCTCATTTTGGAAGCTTAATTTCAACTGCTAGCTTTCCAATTAAATTTAATTGACTCCCTTGCATAAAAATCCAGGTAGGTTGTTTTACTGGAAATTCATCTTTAATGAGCTTGACTGAGAGTAAGACCATAGCTTCACAAAAGTATGTAGGTGGAAATGATTTTCTGGAGGTTTCTGGTCCAGCACACTGGTCAGAGCAGGTGCATCTTTGAACAGGTTTCTCTGTGCATTTTCCTGTTAAATCCTGAATATCTCCAAGGAGAGAGATTTTCCTACAACCCTGCTGCAGAGCTTGACTACTCTTATTGTGAAAATCATGCTGACACTTGCACTGTAGAAATAATCCTTCTGCCTTGTGGAAGTTATGTGACAGCAAAGAGAACCTCCCTCTTCTTTCACAGAGCTATGCAGGAACAGAATTTAAGATATACCTTGTCAAAAAGTGCAATGTAAAGTGAAAAGCCAAATCGGTCCTTCAGGCTGATTTTGTCGGCCAAAGAATTACAGAGCTCTTTAGCAGTTGTTGCAGAGTCAGTCAACAGTGTCTTTGTTGTCCCATCCATAAATGTGACAGGCAGCATGATTGGTTTCTTGGACTTGGTTGCCTAGAGGATTAAAGTCAAGCTTTATAAAGTTATGTGTATTTTGATACTCTTCACCTACATCCTCTTCCACCCCACTCTGGTAACCGTTTACTAATCCCTGATCCAACTGACTGGCTGCTTTTCAATACTACTATACCATTTTTAGCCACTGGAAGCACTTGGGAGTCACAGATATTTTATTTAATACATCAGTCATCAAGGTGCTTAATCCAGTAAATACAAGCTTGCCTGGGAGTGCTCATGGACACTGAAGCACAGCTGTATATGCTTGCAAATCAGTGTAGAATAGGAGCAGTTTTTGCACAGACTGCCTATTCCAGCTATGATTATCCCCAAACAAGTCCCAGGGACCACTCACAGGAGGCAGTTTGCCTGCAGCCACCTTCATCTGGAAGACAGATTCCTAGAATACACGGGGCCTTGGTCTGTGCCAGCTGGCCTCCATGCCCAACAGCACTCTCAAGCACATTTAATTTACAAATATTGATGCAGCCAAAGGGACTGATCTTCAACATATTCTAGAACAAAGCCAGTATGTATGGGAAATGCAATATGTTGGAATTATCTGAAAATTCTTGACAGAAATAGGCATTTTGTCGCCCTACATTCTGTCCTGACAGAGATGTGGTTCTTTTGACAGAGAAAGGCTTAAGCCCTAAGCCCCAGCTGCCTGGGGAGGATGTGGAGGGGCTCATACCTGCAGCTCCAGCCAGCTGGGTGGCTGTGTCCTCGTCCCATTGGCAAATGTCCGCCTCAGCCTCTCTTCACAATAGGGAGCATAACCCGGGGGGCCTCCATTGATAAAGTTCCTTAAATACTGTTGGCAGCAGGGAACACATTGTTTAGACCTTTGGCTTTAGAGGCCAAGCATTTGCAAAGGTTAAAAAGCAACGTTTTACTGAAGAAAAGCCCACTGGGAGTAATGACAGCGATACCAGGCTCAGATGTTCCTGCATCACATCACTGGAAGCTGAGAGAGAGTAGCACAGCCTGCACCCCTGCCTTGTTCTTCTACTGTGCATTTCTGGCCTCAGAGGAGATAAGATACCAGACGAGACAGACCTTTGATTGAAGCCAGAGCAGCAGCTTTTCTGTTCTTGCTATTGCTGTTACTGATTTCTATCTCTGTATTTTAAAGATGCATTATAAAATGTTATTGAGTGTTGGCCAAAAAGATCAGAGTGAACGAAAAAGATGTGTAAAGAATGATCCAGGGGAATTGTAAGTGAATGCCACTCAGAACACTTAGCTGCCAGAACAAAAGATCTTTCACAGTGACATTAAACAGGTATTTCTTTAGCCAGATTTTAAATTGCATTTTGGAAGATCCTAAACCGGAATTTGAAGCACTTCAGTGTATGTTAAAAATACAACCACAATATTGTAGAGAAAATTAAATCCAGTGACTTCCACAATACGAAAGATAACACACTTAAAAATATTACATAAATATCTTGGCTGAAATGTTAGCTAAGACTAATAAATATGTAAATCAAATTTTTCTGAGAGACTTTCTAGACAAAGAGTTCTCTGAATGATAACATATAGCTATTCCTTCAGAAACACAGACTGCTTTGTAACACTGTCAGCCATAAATAACATGGCTAGAGAGACAGGTATCTCTGTCAATTGTAACTTACAGAGACACTGTGAAATATCTAGGTAATACAGCCAGGTTATATGGACGAGAGCTCTTGCAAATGATCCTAAGCAGTCAATGCAGTCTAAAAGTGTAGTTTTAATTATGCTATTGCTAATAATGAACTATGTAATTACATATTTTTCATATTTCTATTTTCTTGTGAATGAACCTTCCCACCTAAGCCCACTGCTGGTTGAAAAAAGAGGTTCAAAGACCAGGAGTGCTAATGTGTCTTGGCCCATGCTTAGCACATGATGCAATAAAGGTGTCTAAAGGGATCCAAAGTGTAACTTGCAGATTTGGGAGCTGGAATACATCTTGAAGACTGCCTTGTTGTCAGTTAAATCCTTAAAATGTTCAGTTTTAACTGACATTTTTGAAGGACAGAATCATAGAAGGGAATGGATGCCATCCATAGGGACCTGGACGTGCTTAAAAGGTGGGCCTTTATGAACCACATGAAGTTCAAGAAAGCCAAGAGCAAGCTCCTGCACCTGGGCTGGGGCAATCCTAATCACAAATACAGGCTTGCCAGAGAACAGATTGAGAGCAGCCCTGAGGAGAAGACTTGAGGGTGTTGATGAACAAGAAGCTCAACATGACCCGGCAATGTGCACTCACAGCCTGGAAAGCCAAATGTGTCCTGAGCTGTATCAAAAGCAGCATGGCCAGCAGGGCAAGGGAAGGGATTCTGCGCCCCTGCTCTGCCCTCATGAGACCCCACCTGGAACGTTGTGTCCAGTTCTGGGACCCCCAACACAGGAAAGACATGGATCTGCTGCAGCAAGTCCAGAGGGGGCCACTAAGATGCTCAGGGTACTGGAGCACCCCTCCTATAGGAGACAGGCTGAGAGAGTTGGGGTTGTTCAGCGTGAAGAAGGCTCCAGAGAGACTTTAGAGCACCTTCCATAACCCAAAGGGGCTACAAAAGAGCTGGAGAGGGACTTTTGATAAGGGCATGGAGTGACAGGACAAGGGGGACTTCCTTTAAACTGAAAGAGAGCAGGTTTAGATTGGATGTAAGGAAGACATTCTTTCCTATGAGGGTAGTGAGGCACTAGAACAGGTTGCCCAGAAAAGTTGTGGTTGCCTCATCCCTGGAAACATCCAAAGCCAGGCTGGATGGGACTCTGAGCAATCTGGTCTAGTGGAAGGAACCCCACCATGGCAGGGGCAGATGACCATTAAAGATCCCTTCCAACCCAAAATATTCTCTGATCCTGTGAATCAATGATTCTGAGTGTATTCTGAGTCTCCAGAACTACTCATAAATTATTTCTGGTCAGTGCTTCACTATCCTCAAGTAATCTTCTCCTATTAAAGATTTAAACCAACATGACTTCCTGTGCCATACTTCTCAGTTCTCATTTCCACAAATAATTTAATTTTCTGCCACTTTGCCAGTGATTTATCTGCTTTATTAGATTTCATACTGACAAGGCCTGGGGATGAAGGAGGGATTTCTATTCTTGGCTTCAGCTCTTTGAGTTCTGAAGACCAAGTACCTAATCGGATATCTATGGAAATTAATGAAACATCTTTATTTCCAGTCAGGCACTGGAACAAGTTGTCCAGGGAAATGGTGGAATCACCATCCCTGAAAATGTTCAAAAACCACGTAGATGTGGCACCTGTGGGCATGCTTTAGTGGTGGGCTTGGCAGTGGCTGGACTGGACCTTAGAGGTCTTTTCCAACCTAAACGATGCCATGACTCTATAACTCATTTGGAAAGCAGACTGTTCAAATCTAGGCAACAGGCAATAGAACTTTGCCCAGAAAAAAAAAAAAAAAAGAAGAAAATCTTTAGGAACAACCTGATTTTCAAAAGTGTCAGCTGCTTAGCGTCTCCCACTGACTTCAGTCCTGCTGATCCACAGTGCTGCTGAAGACAGACTATGCCATCTCACGTGGCTGTTTGGAATTGGATGTTTTCAACATCATGTGGAACGCAGTATCATTCAGAGAGCACCTTTGCAAATGTAGTTCCATGTAAAGTAAATCCTTCCCTTTCTATGTGTAATTTTTTTGGTATCAATTTATATTTACAATTGGCTGTGTTCCACTCCTTGACAATTTTGGTAGAGTAGAAACCTGAGGTCATACTGTCAAAGCCAGTAGATTCTTGAATGAATGCACAGACCTTTGCATATGAGAAATAGGGGAGAAATGTGGGCTATTCTGCTTGTGAAAATTCCACTTGCAGCCTCCCACAATCAACCTTCCTGCCAGAAGTCATTTAATCCCATCTTCACACATCTTAAGTGCAGGAGGCATCATCTAAACTGGTTGTCTACACCACCTTTAAAGTAAGAGGAAAGAGCCACTTCTCAGGAGTGACTAATTTGATTCACATTAGACATTGAACTTGGGATCATGCACACTTTTCTCAGGAACTTTGTCATCTTCATTTCTGGCAATGATAAAGACTGGGATTCCCTCTACTGTGAAACCCAAGAGAAAAGCTGGTCCCATGAGTGGAAAAGAAAGTGTATGGGCAGATAATGCATGAGACAAATGTCATCTACAATTTACCTTCACAAACTTCTCAGAAGGAGCAAAACATCCCACACAGAGGGACATCAGGATCCAACCCCTGGCATGGCTGCTTTTGGATGGGTTCTGGGTCAGCTGCTTGCAGATTTGACAATAGATTTCATCCCTGCAATGGGAGTAAAAAAATATTAAAAGTTAAACAATAAAAAAAATTTAGAGGAACTATTTAACATTAATTAATTTCTATTAATAAACATAAACACACAAATTGGCTAAACCAGAGATGTGCAAGTGGCCTTCATTTGACACCTTCCAATTTTTGAATGCTTCATTTAGCAGCTGAAAAGAGTTTGAGTTTTTCATTAGCAGACCATTAAAAATATTCACACAAACAAAAGAGATATAGTGGTCAAATGGAAAACAGAGTAGTGAGGAACAAAAGTGATCATTAAAAAACCCAATCCACTGTCATTAGGACTTTCAGAAGTGTTTGAATCTGCATGGCCTTTCCATTGGGCCTGATATGGACAGTAAGGGGACGTGATCCAGCTCAGCCTGCATTATACAACACAACCACAAAAATTATAAAACAAGAGCTCTGTAAAGCTGCAGACAATATCAAACTTGTTTGAATAGCTCAAGAAAAGCTCAAGGAAGGAGGAATGAAAAGAATGGCATGTTCATGCCTTTGTCTTGATTTCTAACCTTAAGGCTGGCCTGAGGATGCCATTACCAATAATGAAATGGAGCTTCTCCAGGTTGGAGGTGGGTCGGTCTTCGAGCATGCTATTACCCTGCAGCGTAGACTCGCCGTCGTGAAGTCTCTTTGTCACCTGCCAACCAGACATATTGCTCTCTTTCAGAACAGCCAGTCACTGTGTCCCCCCCACCCCCATCCCAACTGTGTGGTGCTCCCCCAGGAGGACTCCTCCACCAGCCAGGAGTCTCAGCAGTTCTCCAAACTAGGACTTTACAGCAAGGGGAGGGTTTGACTGTGTTTGCTTTAATCAAGTACGGATGAAGTTAAAATGGTCCTCTCTAGTCACATTTCCACCTGCTTGGTCTTTTCCCAGGGTCTCTACAACGGCACCCTTACATCCCAGAGCTGGTCCTGCAGCTAGGATAGGGCCACCAAGGGCCTTTGGAATAAACCCATGTTATTGCCAAGGAGGACCTGTCCCTTAACTCAGTCATATTAAAATAATCATCAGTGTTTTAACTGACAAAATGGACCTGCTCCCCATGCTAATGATGCAGCTGAAAATGCATAAGCATGGTGCTGTTTGTGAAAACAGGGATGGCACTCATCTGCCTACCAGCTCCCTGTCTCAGCTAGTCAACCCTGTCTCCATTTAGAGTCACTAAAGAAGGATGGACATTTCTAGAGTGTGTTCAGAGCCAATTAGAGTAAGCAGGATTGTGTCCTATTTCTACCCACTGACCCTAAAGGGAAGGAGGGTGACTATCTCATGGAGCAATCTTCATGCTCTCAAGCAGCAATAACTAGGTGAGATGGTTCTCTGGAAACGGGCAGTCTTCAAATTGTTTCCATCACCTCCACCTGAAAGATTTATCTTTCCTCACTCTTTTGAGACAGGGTCTTTCAAAAGCTCTCAGGCTGGGGTAATTGCTCCCATGCTCCTTGCACTGGAGTGGAGCAGAGGATGGGTGAGTGCAGTTGGAGACCCCACCCCTGCTACCTATGCCATACTAGAGGGCAGGAAGCTAAAAGCAGGGATGTTCAGACCATCACAGAGTGGTGAGAGGTATCAGCAGCTGGATTGGAGGGCTGTGAAAGAGGGGAGGGAAGGTGCTGGATGGATGGAGAACAGGAGCCGAGGGGAGGCCGGCGCGAGGTGCAGAATGACTCAAGGAGACACGGGAAGCCAACCTTTCCCCTTAAACACTCCTTAAATCTTTCAGGCAGAGAGACAGGTAGCGCCAAACCCAGAGGAGGGCTGGTTCTATGTTGTCTAGGGAAAAGCAGAAGAGAGTCAGAGAGGGCTGCAGACAATCCAACGGCACTTGTGCTGCCAGGCGGCCAAGCGTCTCCTCTCACCTCCTCCGTCAGTTTGGATTTCTTCTTGAGTGTTAAGGAGACCAGTTTGTGCCGCACACTGTTCTTCTTGTGCCCATCAATGTGAGTACTCTGCAAGGCAAGAGGGGTGGGGGCAAAGTGGTGAGACACAGATCCCTGACAAGTGCTCTCCCTGCCTCCCCTGTGCTCCTGCAGAAGACCATCAATCCTGAGCAGAGACTGAGATATTTCAGAGGCTGGTGAGAACCAGAAGTGTGGACCCATATTTCTGTGCCCCTTTATAAGCCAGGTCTGGCTCTGAATTTTGTAGATACTCACTAACCAATGAATGTCCTTCAGATCAAAATTATATATTGGTAATATCTGAAAAAAGTTTTTAGCTGGAAGCCATCTAGTGAGGGATTCACGGACAGGTGGCTACCCACTGTGGTTTTGTAACTTTTAACCAGCCCTGTGCTCTGTTTCCCAGAAGAATAAATTTGATGTGGGACAGCTCCAGGCGCTGACTACATATCATCAAGTTACTTGCTGGCTTTCTGCTTCTACACCAAACTTTTGGACCCAGTTAACCTCTCCCCATTTAAAGAGCTTTGAAAAGACCATGATTTCACACCCAATCCACACTTTGACTCCTGTGGCTGTGATGGTTTATATCCATTATAAACGTGAGTTAGTACTGTAAACCTAGATTTGCATATCATTTTACTCAGGGTCAGCTCAGGTACTTCTTTGTACTCTGAAGAGATGATTGACCACAGAGAGAAAGGACAGCTAATATTTTCCTTCTCTTCTGTACTACCTGATGTCTCAATTGGCCAAAATATGCCTCTTTGTAATAAACAAGCAAGAAATTATGGGTGGAAGGAATGAAAGGTGATTCTTGTATATTTTTACAGAATTATGATCCTGAGGTAATTTACTGAAAGTGCTGAATGGTATAGTTTATAAGAACGAGAAGATCTGTTAATTTACCTCTGCAAATGCTGCAGAGGTTTGTCAAGAAAACTTCTTGAAAATTAAACAATGACATTCAGAAGATGCCAATAGCAGATAATATCTTGTCCTATTGAATAAAGCAATTGCCAAAGATGAAAGTGTGTCAGTACTATGGACATTGATTTATCCACAACAATGTTTTGTCTGGGAAGTATACCAAGATGAAGTCCTTCAGTGACATCCCAGAAGGCACTCAGGATGAAATAGGGATTTTTTTTTTTTAATTTTTATTTCCACAGCTTAATCTCCTGGTAACTAATTACTTCCTGTTCCAAGATTAAGGGCACATTTTTAATTTAGTTGCTTCTGACCCAGGGCAGATCAAAAAGAAATCCCCAAATAAGAGACATAGGACATTGCATTCCCCCCCTGTATTTTGGCCCTGCAGGGTGGAGGAGAGAGATCAAAGGCCCATGAGAGGTATCAGGGCACTTCCTTCACTGGAGAACATTCAGCTGGGGGACATTCTGTCATCCCTGTGAGGAAGGAACAGGATCAACACCTGACACACAGGCAATTCTCCCTTTGTAGAACAGGCACAAATAAAATCAACAAACTGATTGCCTGCAGCAAACCCCACAAGTTGTTTCTTTCTAAGACATTTCAATATCCAACACCTAATAATAGCATCTCTTTGACAGCCGCAGCAGTTACCTCTCCTTCTCCCTGTAGAGCCTGCAGTTCTTTCTTATAGGTCTTCTTCCCAAGAGTCTCATAGATTTTTGTCATAACTGGTATCTTCTCACCACCATCACTCATGGCTGTGTGATATTTCGGCTCAGGGAGGTCTCCCATGAAACGGAGGATAGTGATCCATACAGCAAGTGCTGCCTGTTTGAAAGGAAAGTTACACTCCATTAGCCCACACCAGGGCAGTGGAGGGGGTGGTCAAGCCGTGCTGAATCCACCAGGATCACCACCCTGGTCTCTCTGTACATCTGCAGGAGATAAAACACTTCCCTGTGTCACACAGGGAACAGTTTTGCCTGCAGGATACATCCCCTCTGAGCATGGCAGGCTGGGACCATGCCTTCAGGCTCTGTGTCTGTGCTACCATGAGTGTGTTTGTGACCCTACAAGGGGTTTGCTTCTTGGTAGGAGATGCCAACCTTATCAAGGGGCGGCTCCTAACCTGCTTCAGAGGGGAAGCAGAACCACACACAAGTTCATGGTTACTGCAATGTGCAGATTCAATCCATTTCTGATCTTGTACTGCTGGCTATGGGACAAGCAGCTCTCTTCTAGCTCTACAGTGGTGTGTATGATAAGGTAAGAAGTAACTTTTCCAGTCCCCTAGAAGCTTTACAAGTGGTACTGAAGCAACAGTTTCCATTGCCCATGCCCTGAGCCCAGAGCACTTCATAAATTATCTTAAATACCAAGGTACAGAGATAGACTCACTCCTCTAACGTTCGTTGTCTTACCAGCACTCAAAGCATGCTGGTGGGACAGTGGCCACTGAAACATGTGCAGCAGATGATAGCCCAAATGGAAACTGCTGGTGCCCTTTGGCTGAAGAGTTACCCAGGCTTGTTTCAACCCACCCGGCCCTGCTCAAGGTTTTTCATCCCCTGCCTCACCAACTGGTCTCCTTCATCTTCATGGTACAAGAGAGGCTGCTTGAGAGGCCGGCGGATGTATGTGTGTGTTGTCGTGCCCTGGAAATATGTGGCAGCAAACTTGGCAAATTTGTACTCTGAGAGGTCTTCCTCCTCTTCCTCAGGGAGAGGCAATGCTGCATCCAGGTCCTCTTCCTCCAGCTCCTTCTGGGCTTGCTCGAGATCCTGTTGTGGAAGGATATGTCAGACACTCAGCATGGCTTTGGATATTGAACTGCATATCTCAGTTTCCCTTTGGGCCTGTCTTTTCTGTCAGTCTGATTACCATCCCAAAAGGAAAAGTCAGCTGGAGGAAAAACATGGAATAGAACCCTGGAGCTCATGCAAAGCCCAAGCTCTGAAGGACATGTCTGTGCCCAGGAATGTCCCCAGAGTAGTAGAAGAAACAACAAGCATGGCCCCACTCACAGCATGGGGAAAGGGTGTCCAAGATCTAAGTGCCATGAGCTATGATGAAGGGCAAAGGCAAAGATCTCAAAGGTCACAGGTCCTCCATGACCTGATACTGCTCTCTTCTATTTAGTAGCCTCAGGAAAAGCTGCCAGGCTGCCTGCCCATCTCCGGCCACAGCATGGTAATCCTCTGGGGCCACACAGGAGAGCCTGGCCTTGAAGGAAGCCTTCAGAGACCCACTTTTGTACTGCTGTACTCTTTCCTGATTCATTAATGTTTTGCTAAAGCCTTTCGTGTGATGATCAGGCTCATGTACATCTCCAGTACCTCAAAGCCATTGGGTGCCTGTCCTTCCTGGCCAGGCAGAGAGGAGGTTGTCCCCAGGAATCCAAACATTTTGTCCACCATTTCTGAGTCGTTCACTGGCTCATTGCGAGCTTTCTCCATCTTTTCCAAGAGCTCTTTCTTCCGACGTGCTTCCTCTTTCTCCTTTACTTCTCTCTCTGCATCTTCCCGTGCCAGCTGGGCCAGGCGTACCTGCAAAAGGACAAGTGCAATGACTGAACTGCTCCTTCCAAAGAGCTGGCACTAAATTCTGCAGGGCCTGGCTTTAGGAGGGCAGACTGCCTGGTGCTTAGGGCACTGTACCAGCATCATGACTTGGAGCAAATCAGTGACATGTCCATGTCTCGGTTTCCCAACTGCAGAAGGACAAAGCAATGCATTTTCCCCATTCCTTAGTGACTCCTTTGGGGTTTTGGTCCATGCACAGAAACTCTCACTGACCTTGTTTTTTTCTTTTATACAACAACCCTGCATGTGCACACACACACACACATAGTGTCCCAGTTCCCCCTTTATACAACAGCAAAAGCAAGTGAATAATAACTATAATCTCTGGCATTCCTGTGCAGCAGATCAGAAATTCTGGAGCAGCTTCAACCTAATAGCACACAGAGTACTTTAGAGAATTAAATACAAACTACTCAAGCAGGGCAGAAATCCCTTAGATATTTTTGTCATTGCCCCTCAAAGGAAAACAGACAGAACCGAAGAAAGAGATCAGTTCCCGCATACTTGGTGTTTCTTTTCTGCTTCCTCTTTGGCTTTCTTGGCACTCATCTCCTTTCGGAGTCGTTCCTCTTCTGCCAGTCGAAGTTTCTCTGCTTCCAAGCGTCGATAATACTGTGGGAATAAACAGAAGAGCCCTTCTTAACAGGCACCTACTTATTTTTGGATTTTTTGTTTTTCCTTTAAAAATGGATCCCAAGAGCATGTGATGCAGAAGCATGTTTTCCTCCCCTCTCCCCACCTCTGTTCCTCCTCCGTGGTACTTACTTCCCCCCGGAGGCGCTTATAGAGCCTTCGGGCGATCATGCCCCGGGCGTACGCCTGGACAGTGAGGACAGCCCAGAGGCGGTGGCGGAAGGCCCTTCGGACCAGGTAGCCCCGGCATCGTGCCTGAAACTCGATGATCCGCCGGCGAGCCATATGGTACTGCTTGTGAAGCTTGCGGGATCGGTAGAGGGCCTGCAGCCTCAGGAAGCCAATCCGCATCTGCAAGAGGGAGCAGGATGAAACCACCCCGCCACCCAGGGGCTCGCCCAGCGTAAGCAGATTTCCATCACTAATCTCCTGCCTGCATGGCTGTAAGCAAGAGCCACTGAAATCAGTCCCCACGACGGCAAACCTTCCAGAGGGAGGTTCTCCAAGAGGGGGAGAAATAAAGCCCTCTGGCTGCTGCATTGAGTCAGAGCCCAGGAAGGACAAAGACAGTTTCTTCCCCACTGAGTCCTACAGAGTTCATGCCCTGGAAAGGCCTCAGGATGTCTGGTTGGTCATCCCAAGGCAGCAACAAGCCATGAGGGTTGCTCCCATGGGGGTCCAGCATCTGCAAACCTTCTGCCTGACAGTCAAGGTGCTGTTTCATGCCAGGAGGCAGCACCCTGACCATGCTGGAGGTAGCTATTTCTCTCAAGTTGCAGGCTTGGAGGATTATATTGAGATACTTTAGACCCCAACAGTCTTCCCAAAAGACCCTGCTGTTGGGTCAGAACCAGCTGGGACAGGGAGAGAAGAGGACTAAGGACTGGGTTGGTGAGAAACACAAATATGGTCCCTGGAGTCTGTTTTTTAGAGGAAATTGCTCTTGAGTTTTCAGTCACCTGGAAACTAGGGAAAGACTTTTAAAATCCCAAATGACCAGTTGGTGCAATGGACATCTAAGTCATGGGGAAAAGGACAGCTAGGAGGTGGTCAGGTGCTCTCTTCAGTGAGAAGGCAAAGCAGCAAGAGCTCCAACTGATAAAAGTCAACCTCACCACTTCCCAAATTCAATGGGACATTTTGAAACAGGAAACTCTTATGATGCCCCAGCTGAAAGAGGTAGGAAGGCAGAGGTGTGAGGAAGCACTGCTGTACTTACAGCACCGTAGTTCTTCCTGCAGTTATGTCCACGCCAGTATCTCTGAATCATCAGGACTGAATTCCTCACTTTCAGGAAATTGGACCTGCAAAGGCATTTCAAGCACTTGCCTCTGTGGTTTGGCTGCAAGTTATCATCATCTCCTGGGCCTCATTTCTTGGGGATTTGAACCTGAGCGTCCAGGTGGAATAAACACTGCATTTTCAGCCTGAAAATGTCTCCTTCCCCAGCTCTCCTTGCTTTCATAGAAACATCTGTAGGGACTCTCTCTGAGAGGTCTCTGCAGGCAGATTATGCCAGGTTATAGGAATGGGAAGAGTATGAGATGCTGAGAACGGTCCCTTCTTTCCCCCAGCCCTGCATCCTCTTCTCACATCTAAAATCTCTTCCCTATGTGTCCTTCCCACTTCATTCTAGCACCTGAGAATGGATTGAATCCCACCCAGACAATCAAGAGCAAACTTCATCAACACCATCCTGCTATCCCTATCTGCTCCTCCAACCCTTCTTAGCCTGACCTGATTCCCCCTGTAGACAACATGGAGACAGTTGTGTTGGGAGGCCTTGGGGGTCTGACTAGGATTAGTGTGTGAAAGATTGATGAGTTATTTAGCACGTGCCCTTTCTGCAAAGCACAACCTGAGCCACAGCCATGGCTGGGACAATGAAAGAGCAAAAACCCCAAGAACTGTCCCTCCTCCATGGGCAAAGCTTGTTCTTGGCTGTGGCTCCTCTTCTTCATCCACAACAGTGCTGTGAGCTCCCCATGGGCTACCTGTCCTCCTCCCATGTCTGGAAACTGGGTTGCAAAGGGAAGAGTTCTGGACCCCTTGGGCTTTGGGGAGAGCAACTTTAGTCACAGTAGATGACCCAGTGGTCCCACTGCAGTCTTGTGGAGATCTCCATAGACTGGAATCTTAGCATTGTGTTCAGCAGCCTTGGACTCCCATTGCTGCTGCACTGTCATAGCAAACACCAGATACCCTGAAGATGGCACTGAACAGGGACAAAACGTCCTATTCTGTCCAGGTTTGAGACAGATAACACAGTTATCCTCTTGTTTCCTCTACTGTTTTCCTCCAGCACTTGCTGCACCCAAGTGCCAACACATCAGGGGTCACCTCTGATCATCTGGGCACCCAAGGAGTGATGCAGCCTCCAGGAGTCACTTGCTGGAGGAAGCATCCCACGCAGCCCACCTCCCACTGGGCCCTGAGGTTCATACCTACCTGTCTTTATACCCACGGACCACCTTCTGGATGAGGATGACTTTGTCTGTGATGGCCTTGTCTCTCTCAATCTCCAGGAGCATGTCATGGTGGTCCTGCGGGAGGAAGCAACACAGCACCAATGTCCCAAGCCCTCCCTCTGCCTCACATGTGGCAGGAGGGGGTGGTACAAGACCCTTCTCCAAGAGAGATGTTCAAAATAAACTCTTGGGTCATTTTACATTCCCACCTGCTCACTGTGGAAAGCCTAACATAAACCCTAGTGATCAATTGTCTTCATTCCAAATGAACCAGGTCATCCAGAAGCTGCAAATGCAATGCTTCATGGCCTGAAAACAACCAAATTGCATTGCTCTTCCCCTCAGAGCTCCCTCCCAGTGCTCTCAGCCATGGGAGCAGTTCCTAGGAGCACTGGACAGGTTTGTAAGCAAACTCCAGGCTGCCTCAGTCCCATCACTTCTTCTAATCAAGACTGCAATGCCTCCCTACCCTAAGGATAAAACAGCTCCTTGAAACACTGAATTTCCTCTGCCATGAGGCTTTCAGATGCACCAATCCAAGCTTTATTCTGATTCCTCCCATGCCGTGTGTGATTCGGCTTTCTTTCCCAGTCATGGCATGCTGAGCCATGGGTGCAGCAGAGGCAGTTCCACACGTTTCCTGCTTTGCTTGACCTCCTGTGGCCCCCCAGGGCCTCCCGATTTCTCTGTTTCCTGTCCTGACAGCTGCGAGATCTCGATAACAGGGTCTGGAAAGAGCAATTAGTGGGAACAGCTTCTGGGGAAGAGATTGGGGTGTTTGTGCTGGCAATGGTATTTGGGGGTGAATTTAGATGTAAGCAATCAGGGTTTATCACTGAGATTTTTGCTCAAGAGAAGCCTCATCTTCCCAGAACAGCACAGGAATGGGTTTTTAAGGAAAGATGAGTGCATATGGGGCTGCAGGGGACCTGCAGAGCTGGACTGCTCTGCAGCAGCTGGAGTGATGCAGAAAAGGAGACTGTAGGCACGTCTTGGGTCGCACAAGGATGTGCAAAAAGCAAAATGAGTGTATTGTGCTCACATCCCTCTCTCTGCAGGGCTTTGCATGGGCATCCCTCCGGCTGCTGTGCCTTTTGGGTGAAGGCAGGAGATGAAGTTGAACGACTCAGCCCAGGAGGGAAAAGGCTGTGCACTGGATGTGACTACTTTTGTGTCTGTATTGCTTTGTGATTGCATCAGTGCTGGCACAGTGTCAGGACTTTCTCCTGCCTATTGCTCCTAAACTGGCCCCAAATACTCTGCCTTATCCCAGGTTCTACCCGATGACATGCCAGCCCAGAGACCATGGAAAAAGGTCATGTCTTGTGATGGAAAGGAAGTGGTAGGACACCTCTTCAGAGGTGAGGATCCAAGATGGCAGGGGAACCACGCACCTTCAGGAATATCTTTGTCTTGCCAATCTGCCAGTCATCATCCTTCCCCAGCACTGCTTCGGCAATGCGCTGGCATGTCCCACGCAGGTCGCCCTGGTAGAAAAGGGGCTGGGATTCACCAGAACCAGACTCACCCATCACTCCTTGCAAGCCCAGTGTGGACTTTTTCTGGGCCCAAATCCTGCAGTTTTCTGTTAATGAGGTTCTTAGGGCTTTACTGTCACCATGTTTAAGATGAGTGGGAGGGACAGGCTGAACATGGCTAGCTGTCCACGCCAGCCCTGTAACCACTTTTGTTTGACTTGGAAAGCCCAGAGCAGGACTGTAACATCTGGGGATCAAATGGGGCATAATTGTTTTTGGAGAGGATGCACACCCCACAGATATCTCTGGAGATTCCCCAACAGAGAGCAACCATTACCTGTGGAAGAAGATTCTCACCTGCTTGTACGCTGGCTTCACCCCGGGCATGAGCACCCGGTAGCGGTCCACAAACTCCACAAAGGTGTAGCGGATGGGATATCCAGCTCTGCGGATACGGATGGTCTCCATCATCCCCGAGTACCTCAGCTGACGGACGCACAGCTCCCGATCAAACAGCTGGGGAGGTTACAGGACATGGGGGTTGGATTGCAAAACTTTTAAGGCTAGTTCATTGTACCTATGGGCAACTGTGCACTCCTGGCATAAGGGCCTGGCGAGGCACAGACTGCTAGGTATGGACTTTCTTTGCACGGTTTGTTATCTAATTCATCCCACATATTTCTCTTGGACTAACCAGAACAATACTCAGAAGCAGCAGCATAGGATGATGTAAAGACCCAGAGAACTCCAGCCAGAATTCCGATACAAACAATTTTTTTTCCCCTAAAGCACATTTTAGAAGGAAGTAAAAGTTTTAAAATAACATAAAGTAACAAACAGTCAGGACTTTCCACTGACCTTTCACTTCCGCTATCCCATTTCCTATCACTATCAGTACATTTTCCTTCAAAGGCAGGGACAGAAAATGATCTCCAAGAGAATGTTCTCTTTTGCAGCCACCCTGCACAGCTCTGTGTACCTTTATCTGGGATTTCTTTTCCGTTGGATTATTAAACCAAGGCCAAAAATAAATTTAGCAAGAAATCACATTTCATATCACACTATAGTCTCTGATTCAGTGTTAGCTCAACTACTCACTTCTTGAATGGTGAGATTAATTTGTCTTTGTCTTTTTATGCCCCACCGAAAGTTTTGTAGACAAATAGGTTGAACAGAGACTTCTGGCTTAGCACTTGCAAGAGCTGATGAAATACAGACTTCCTATGCAGGACATAAAATACCAGACCGAATTCCAGACATCCAGGTGTAAAAACAGCTCAAAGTCAGGGTAGTTGGAATAATTTGCTAACATCAGTTCAGGATGTACATCTATTTCTCAACATCACTCACGTTCATAAAGAAGGTCTTGTTCTGATCTCTGCTCAGATGATCATCACAGATGAGACATATTGTTAAATATTTACCCAAAATATTCCATTAGCAGGCTATTGGGTGCCTTTTTACTCTTGCCGAAACCAGGATACGAACACAGTAAAATGATCTTAGAGAGCCACCAAACCTTTTGCCATGCATCATATTAGGCTCACTGAACAGTAAAAAGAAGTTTCAAACAAACACTGCTTGTATGTATCGGCTCTGAAATTCAGTATTTTATGCTTTTTTGCACTCGGCTGAGCTTTGCTAACAGACACTGACTTTAGGTGGAGCTCCAGCTCTGGCTAGATTAACTTTATCTGTTAAATAAAGCTCTTCCTCTCCAAGCAGTATCACTATTAAGTCTGGTGAGCAGATAACAGTGATTGCTCGCAGCATCAGGATCCGATCCTGCAGGGTGCTGACAGTGGGATCAGGGCGTGCAGCACCCACCTCATCACCTGCCTTCTGCTGCAAAACTCAGAGTCCCCTGCCTGAGCAGTTTGTGGACAGGAGGATTTATAGTCCTCTCCTTTCTTTTCATTTGCTCCTAAAAGTTTGTCGCCATAGTGTTCACTGCTTTTCAAGCAAATCACTGGGAATTGGAGCAAAATAACTCCTCTCACATTTCCTCTGTGCTATTTTGCCTCTTTCTCCCTTTTCTTT
Source organism: Ptilonorhynchus violaceus (assembly GCA_013397565.1). NCBI lineage: Eukaryota > Metazoa > Chordata > Aves > Passeriformes > Ptilonorhynchidae > Ptilonorhynchus > Ptilonorhynchus violaceus. The sequence goes on from VZRJ01002956.1 coordinate 155,444, forward strand.
TAGAACGACACTTTTGCAATTGGTGAAGAGAAAAAAAAAGGCAGTGGACAGGATCAAACAGGATTTAAAATGAAGGAGATCCATTGAGAGGAAAGGTTTTCAGGAAAACACCCATAGGAAGATGGTTTTTAGAAAACACTGAACTCTGCCATAGAACTAAACCCATAGCTCAGCCAAAGTCTCTGGCAGGAAGGTGCCTACCCACTATGGGCACTGAGAGGCATTTCCTATCGGATAAAGGGCTGCAGGGTCAGGAGCTCCCCTCTGCAAAAAGTTTCGGGGTGCTGTTGGATTGCAAAGGAAGTGCCTGATTTTGCCAACCCTTTGTTGGCAACTCTGTCGCTTGCACAACAGGCTGTGGGTTGGTTTTCTAAGCGCACAGGATCAATCCTGACTCCAGTGATGCCCAAAGCAGTTTTGCCGGTAGCTCCAGGGCAGAATGACCCCACGGGCAGTCCCGTACAAAAAGCCACCAGGAGAGAAAAGCAGGACTTACCATGGGCTTCTTGTACTCATTGGGCTTGATGCAGCGGACAAAAAAGGGCTGGCACACGCTGAGAGTCCTCATCAACAGCTCCAGGGAGCGCTTGAACTGGCTGCTGAGCGTCGGCGAGCGCTTCCTCGTCTCCGCTCCCTGCAAAACCGCAGCGGAGTGCACTCAGGAAATGAAAGGATAACACTGCCTTTCCCCTCTGGCTGCGTCCCCAGGAGCCTCCTGCAGCAGCCGTGGCTGGAGCGGGGACCGGGGCCAGAGGCGGCTGAAAGCTGTGGCAGGAGAGGGGAAGGGCAGAGCCGGCGAGCTCGCAATGGCCGGGCTCCGGCAGCCTACTCCCTATGCCTCGATGCTGGGAGGAAAGGTGCCGTGATTTAATTTCTCCTGCTTGAACCCCTCTGTGTGACTGAAAAGCCCATCTTCCATATGCAGAGCCATGAGGAAGATCTGCCCATGAGAGCAAACAGCCTCTTCTGGGCCATCAGAATTCTCTGTATTGCAGCTTGGGGCAACGTGCCTTCCCAGGGATGCTCCTCGGGAACAGCTTGGGCGTCCCTGTCCCTGTGCATTGCAGCATGGGCATGCCAAACCCTCTGTCATGGTTCCTTGTGTCAGGCTGAGCCCCTCCTGCTCCCTGGGGTGAGGACCAGAGACCCATGTAGTGTAAAAAACAATCCAGGGGAATGCCTGCTGCAGGGTGACTCTGCAACAGTCCCAGAAACTTCTGCTGAGGTCTGTATTCCTCAGCCTGTACTACCACAGATTCGAGTTGCTTTTGGAAAAGAACATCAACTAGACTAAATGAGGTGAGTATTTAGGGTGCATCAGGATAATCTGGAGTATTTTTCTTGGTTTAGCTCCCTTGGTTAAATTAATAACCCAATCTCTACTTCGGGGCAAGTGTTTCTAAATGTGAATGGATATGTTTCTCTTGATAGTCCCTTCTCCCTGCTCTGGGAAAACATTGTTAAACCACCTCCAAACTAAATGAAGTCCCCAGCTCATTTCATGTGCCAGCCACTATTACCTGAGCTCATTACACATCAGTCACAGTGGTGCTGTGTGTCTAGTGGTGTTCAGGGAGCCTTTATGGGACAACAGGTAATGCCAGAGGGTTAGAGGAAGAGCTGGGCAGCAGGATGCAACTCCCTCTGAATTAAAAACAGGGTGAACGGTCACATGACCTGTGACATGACCTGATGTCCAGGGAATTCCCAAAGGGAGGATTCCAGCAGGATTTTAATGCATTTTTTCCTCCAAACATCCTCTTATTTGCAGGTGGTCAAGCCACGTGTGGAGTCACAAAATCCCCATCTGCACTGGCCTTGCTGCCATGTTTGGCAACCTTTATTTGCATATTTTTGTTGTCATGTTTATTCTTACTTTTGCTAAAATCTTTACATGTGCTTCATTGCACTAATAACCTGTTACATTCCCACCCCCCAAAACTAAGGAATTCCATAGAATCACAGAATAGTTTGGGTTGAAAGGGATTATAAATTCCCTCTAGTCCAACCCCTTTGCCACGAGCAAGGAGTTTACTCAGACTGGATGTGATGTTGAGACAAACCCAGTCAACACAAACACAAAGGCATCATGGAATTTCAACAAGAGAAAACCCAGCTCATGCAAACACCACAAAAACCTGGCCTGCTTGTCAAGAAGAGCATGGGTGGGCTACCAGTGATCTCTCCCAGCAAAATCCTCCCCTGAAGGACAAAATGCTAACAAATCTAGAGTAATTAATGGATGCAGCTGCTACCTGCAGAGCACTGTAGAGTCTGATGCTCATATTTTGTCACAGATTTTCTGAGGAAAAGGCTGTTTCAGCAAGAATCCTGGTTTGAAAGGCTTTGATGAATGTTTTCTTATTACTTTGCTAATTATTCACAAGAGGTCACCTCTGTGAGATGTGGAAGGATAGCCACAGGGGTTAGAAGCGGCAACAGATGCAGGGGCAGGGCTGGATCTTGGAAACAGCTGCATGTTAGCCAGATTTTAGTCAATTTAGGCTTGGCTGGGAGAGATCATTTTTGAGCCATGTTCTTAGGAAGGGAGCAAAACTTTGTACAAGGTTCTACAAGGGAATGCATGAGTGGTTTGCTCCCAGACAGCAAGAAATGCCTCTCCAGGTTGCTGGTGCTTCACATTTCTTTCCTGCATGCATCCAGATCTGGTAAAAAGCAGTGGTGCCATCTCCATCCTTACATCTGAGAGCTTTTTGCTGAGAGGGGTTGGAGGGAAGGGGCCGTGACCAGAGAGCAGCTTGTCTTCCTGTCCAAATAGTCAGAGTGGTCTGGGCTCCTCCTGTCAGGACCACATTGTCCCATTCAGGGATGACATTTCAGGGCCTGACATTTGTGCACAGATCCCTCTCAGTGGTGGGCACCAGCCCTATGGGCACTATTTGGGCTCTCAGATACACAACGAATACTCTGACAAGTGTTTTGCATCAGCTACAGCTTCAGGGATGGGTGACACAAGTCATTGTGGTTCCTCCTGCCTCACCTCAACACCAGCATGGTGAGAATCACACCTCTTCCCTTATTTCAACAAAATGACCCCAAAAAAGGAGTGGAGCAGCCTGTCAACACAGCCTTGCAAGGCACTGAAAATATAGGATTTACTGCAGAGGAGAAGCATTTTTTTTTAGCTTAAACCAGACCCAGTCCCCATAGCCTGATGGAGAAAGGGCTGATATATTCTGCTTTTCCCTGGCCAGACATCTTAGCTTTCAAACTCTGAGACTGTGACATCTTTGGGACTCAGACTATCTCTTCACTGGTGTGCATACAGAGCCCAGCAGAAGGGAGGATGAGACCTGTGTGCCATGAGGAAGGATGAGCGGGATTCACAGGTGCTGTACCCCAAACTGGGGCACTGGGGTATCACTCAGCCTGTGCTCAACATCAGACGAGGAAAAAAAAGAAAAAAGCAGAAGAGAAAAATAAAAAAAGAAGATAATTAGATGATTTACAGACAAGCATCATCACAGAAGAGAATTTACAATAATGTGCAGACCAAAATGACATTTGGACATGCTTCAATGCCACTTCTTTCTGCCAACTCAAGCCAGTCTGAACTTTGGAGGTGCAAACACATATGTGGCTGTTTGCAACATCACCGAGACAAAAGGCAAGAGAGAATATCATCAGCAGGACACAACAGAATGTTCCCCAGCATGGGGTGTCTGAGATGCCCAAGTGGCACAGCTGGAGCATCAGGACATTTCCAGGACATCTCTGTGAAGCTCTAAAATCTTTAGGGACTTATTCAGACATCTTCCTTTGGTGTCTTGGACACATTTAGGTACACATCTGTAGAGGGCTGAAAAACCAATTCAGCCTATCTGCACCTTATGGGTTCTGTAAATTAAGGTGGACACCAAGTGATGTTAGGTAGGATGGTCTTAATACAGACCCAGAGTGGCAACCAGGGTAATCACCAGGTGTTTTCCTTTGTAGTATTCAAACCAAGTAAACAGAAGCAAGGAGAAGGGCAAGTACAAGGAGAAATGTCAGAAACGGTAGAAGTTATTCCTTCTGTCCCTCTGCACCTTCTTCTTGAAGGAGCAGGCTGCTGGTGCACCAGAAACACCATCAAGAGATGGCAACCTGCTTCAATGGAAATGCAGAAAGACGAACCACTTGAGGTGAGTCAGGGAAGGAGAGCGAAGCATGTACCACCAGCAATACTCTGGGGAAAGGTTCTGGACAAAGGACCATCCTCCCATCTCCTAAGATCACTAAACTGGGCCATGCCAATGTGACATGCTGTTTCTCAGCCTGTTTTTCTGAAGTCTGAGAAGAATGATGCTATTTGTTTGTAATGTTTTTATATGAAATGTCATGGGGGTGGCCTCCAGGTGACCACTAAAAGCTGAGGGCACCTCATTCTGCAGTGTCATATAGTGAAGAGACAGTCTCTCTCCTAAAGTCTGTGCAGTCTGGAAAGTGCCTTCAGATGCAAAATTGGCATGGGCTACATAACAGTGCCAAGTATCACTATTTTGAACTACACTCCCATTTTAGAAAGCTTATTGATGTGCATATATATATATATATATATATGAAAAATTTTTTTTTCTCTTGGCTCTTCCACCCTTACCTCAGTGTCTAACAAATATGAACAATTATTATTCATTAGAAAACCTACAAAACATGAGGCTTTGTTGTAAGAACAACTATGTCAACAACAAAACTCATAGAAATCATCAGTATTATGCCTCCCATTTCCCTGTATCTCCTGATGATGTCTTCAGAGAAAAAAAAGGTCCTAAACATTTCTGACAGATTTTGCACAATTTTCTCCTGGATTTAATCCCACCATAGAATCTAGAATTACAGAATCAGAATGGTTTGGGTTGGAAGAGACCTTCAAGATCACCTAATTCCAACCCCCCTGCCATGGGACACCTTCTACTAGACCAGGTTGCTCAGAATCCCATCCAGCCTGGCCTTGAACACTTCCAGGAATGGGGCATCCACAACTTCTCTGGGCAACTTGTTCCAGTGCCTCACCAACTTCACATGAAAGAATTTCCTCCTAATACCTAATCTAAACCTTTCCTCTTTAAGTTTAATGCTGTTCCCCTTGTCCTATCACTCAATGCCCTTGTCAAAAATCCCTCTTCAGCTCTCTTGTATCCTAATTTAGGAAGGACTTTTTTTGTGTGTGTGGCATCGCTACAACTCCAGAGCAAGGCCCAATGATGTGTTCCAATCCAAACAGCTTTAATCATGATACAGAGAGGAAGGAGTCCACCTCTGGAATTGAATGGCTTTGGGTCATTTTGGGTCAGATCCTCCTCATTGGAATTCCAAATCCAAACATCCAAGATACTGCAGAAGTAGGAAGGGATGAAATTCAACCCCACACAAGGATCTGAATTTTCAAAGCCAGGTCAATCTCCAACATAATTCTCTGGCTATCAAGGGGATGTGGAAATGTCAGCAGAGTAACAAAGCTTACATCCTAAAATCTTTAGCACACAATATGCTACCTTATGGCCAAATATCTAGCAAGCAAGGTTTGGGAAGCTATCAGAACCAGTCAGCAGATGGAATGCAACAGAAAAGACCTAAAAAAGGTGCCAAAAGCCTGTTTTGATGATCATGACAAAATTTCATATTATCTATGTCTTTGAAGGCTTGGATCTGAGGTCTCCCCTCAACAAGGTCTAATCCCCCTCCCCCAAGAATAATGGCATTTCCACACAACCCAGAAATGCAATCCAGGAGTTACCTGAAGTTATTTAAAGTGATTCAAATACCAGAAAAAAAATCCTTAAAACTTCAGCTCAGCCTGGTTCTGATTTTATCCAAACCAAATTCCCATCATTACAAAACTCTTCTGAGTAGAATCCCAGAATTAAGTGACACAGTCATACACCTGTACCTATTCAACAAGCTGTAAAAATGCTCTCCATCACATTGGTCACTTGAAATGGATCCTCTATAGATAGTGCAGGAAGAGGAATAAACCAACAGGAGTAAAGCACAATCCTTGCCAAGGAGAGGTGAGTATACAATAGAGGAACTCATGTATTCAGTTTACCTTTGGTGTGGGTGTGGGCGACTGGCCAAATGTGCTGGATGCATAGCCACAGAGAAACTACAAGAAGCACAGGTAAAAAAACAAAACAAAACACAAAACAGAGACAGAGAAGAGCAAACAGTGAAAAGAAGGAATAACTGAAATGGGAGCCTGACATTTTTAGTCTTGGAGGTCCAGCTGTAATATATTTCATGAACAAAATGCATTACTTCTTAGATTTTTGTCTAACCCTCTCCTGGCTTTTCCCCTTCGTCTCGATGTTCACATCTCTGAAGCTGGGGGAACTGCCATTGTTCAGCTCTTGCTTCTTGGAAAGAAACCTTGTACGTTTTTTAACCTCACTCATTATCCATCCAATTTCAGCCATCCCCACTCTTCTCCTTCACACATCTCTGCTCTCAATACACAGTGGTTGGGAAGGTGCCAGGGACAAAACAAATTTTCAAAAAAATTCTAAAGAAATCCCTCCCTTCCTCCCTAAATTTAATCCCAAAACCCAGATATTTTTGATAGAATTTAAACTTTCCAAGTCGAAAGCTCCCCCAATTTCCTATTTGTTTTTCCTTTTACAGGATTCCATCCTCCACTGCTCCTTCTACCTGCTCCTTGAGCAGGCAATGCTACCAGACCATACCAGCTGGTTCCTCAGAGGAACAGTGCACAACTCCCACTGAATCCATAATTTCACCTGGTACCACTCAAAGCAATGTTCTGGTTCAGCAAATACATGCAGATAGACCCTCTGTGTGATGGCCATGCATAAATGAGGCTTCACGGCCCCATGTGCTCCAGAAAAACCCAGTTCACCACAGAGGTTTCTTTGTGCACAAATATTTGGTCTTTTAGGGACCAAACAGATACTATAATATTCAAATATACACTCTAAACTGGTTTTTTGATTTTGCTCATCTGTGGCTTTTTAAAGCTTCTGGAATATAAGGACCCCATTTGAAAGACTGAATGTAAAGCAGATGTGGACTTGTTTTTCACTGACCCACAAAATCCTGCAAACTCATCAATAGGCTCCTGAGGACCAAAATTTGGAAGCTGTTGAGCAAAATATCTCATGAATTGATTTAGCAATCAATTAGCAAAGCAATCCCTTAGCAAAGCAGCCACTTGTCTCTTTTTAAGGGAAGATGTTGGATTTCATTGACCTAGGCCGAGTGTCTCTGGGAAGTTTCTCCACAGATTGCCTCACTTGGGGAAGGAATGCACACGTCCAAGAAGATTCAAGGATACTTTGCCACAGATCTTTGCTACATGCAGTCAATTCTCATGACCCAGGCTCACTTGCTCCTTCTTTTGGGGCATGTGTCCTAAGAAAGGGGCTGCAAACATTATTGAATTTTGATGGAAAGCAATGGCAAAAGCATCTCAGCCGCATATTGGATCCTGTTTGTCTGAGAATTTTCGTGTGGTGGTGTTTAGAAAATTAGTGTTTTCCAGGCTCACACTGACATCATGCATGACCAGAGGAGCTGGTACACAATGTTTGCTCCTCTTGCAGTTCCATGACAGTCAGGCTAAAAATCTCTCATTCAAAAAAGAAAAACAGAGATCATTAGAGTTTCAAAGCACAGAGACCACCACTTGGGACAGATTCTGAAGACATCTAGTGGAACTATTAAAAAAAAAAAAGTGAATGTAAAAAAAAAAGTCTTCTGATGCTTTAAAAGGTCTCAGTTCTCAGGTCCTAGACAACATCCAGGAAGACATCTCAACTTTGCTATTATATACTTCCAGCATCTTTTAAGGATGCTTTGGTAGGAGTCCCCATGAGGAAGCCTGTGTGACTGTGTAAACCCTCTCATTGATTCCCCAGAGTGCATCTCTGCTCTGCCCAAAGAAGAAATAATTTCTGAGGTGAACTGCAAAGCTTGCACCAAAAATAAAAAGCAGTGAGGAGTAAGCAATAAAAAGCAAAGTAAGCAGCAGCACTGATGCTAAGGGAGTTAGTGTCTACTTCAACAGGAGTATCCACATCTGAGGATAGCTCTGAACCCACCAGGAGTGACATGCCAATTGATAGCTTAGTTGGGGTTGATAAATGTTATCTTATTCCTAATGAAGTCAAGAGGATAATGATCATTAATTTCAGCAGGAGCAAAACGGAATGGCAAAAGGTTACGAACAAGGCTTGCAAAACATCATGTAGCGTATTTAAAGAAACGTCTTGGGAATGTAAATATTTCTTTCCCTTAGCAGGTAAAGGAATTCAGCACTTAAAACTTGGCACTCCTGAAAGTCCCTAAGTCCCTTGGTCCATCAGTGGCATTGGCTGGCATTTGGAAATGGGACTCCAACTGCTAAAAAATTTGTTTACTTTGAAAAACGTTATCCCCACACCCTCTGCAGTCCCATGGCTTTGCCTAGGGAAAGACTGGGGGATTTGGCCATAGTGACTGATCTGTGTAGACTTTCAGATTCTGCAATGGCTGATCTTTTAAAACAGTTTCTACTTTAATTTTGGGAGCAGGGCTGAGTGGGGAGGTTTAGATGTTCAACTTACTCAAGAGAACATCATACATACATTTGTGTTATTAATGGTGAAATGGCCACTAATCCCAGCATTTAAGGTGGTATCCCAGTAATAAATGCTCAAATGGGGTGGAAAGGGTTAAAGCAATAACTGTGCCGTTCTCTAAAGCTTCAGGGCATACAGTCTTCTCTCACACTGAGCATGGAGTAAGCACATAACCTTCTTGAGGACTGGGATGTGGAAAGGGGAGCTCTAACGCTCAGCTTTCATAACTGGTGTTCCCTCTCTCTGCTGTTGTAACAGTAAAACACAACTATTCCCTCCAAGTCCTGTGGCAGTGCTTAAAGACCAGCAGGATTGTCCCTTTGTTCTGCTCTGGTTTACAAGTATTTGGTTTTTACTTGGAATCACAGAATGGTTTGGGTTGGAAGGGACCTTCAAGACCATCTAGTTCCAACCCCCCTGCCATAGGCAGGAATACTTTCCACTAGACCACGTTGCTTGAACACTTGAACACTTCCTTGAACACTTCCAGGGATGGGGCATCTACAGCTTCTCTGGGCCACCTGTGCCCATGTCTCACCACCCTCACAGGAAAGAATTTCTTCCTAACATCTAATCTAAACCTGCCAAACACAGATCTGGAAGACTCAGCTGGAAGAGACAGTTCTTTTTCTCTCAGATTTCTACAGTCACAGAACTAACTGTTCCAATCCCTACACAATTAGGAGAGGAGCAATCACAGTAAAAAAAATAATACTTGATGAACCGAATGCAGTGACCTGGGGGTGTGAGTGTGGATGTACCCATGAAGCTACATTAACACTTCGTGATGGTTGGCTCACTCTAACAGGTTTGAAACACCCCAAAGAGCATCAGAGCAATGTGACTCTGCAAATCTTCCACCCCTTCCAGGAACACCCCTCCTCGTCAATAAAGATCTTCTCCCGCCTGCATTACCATTGCCACATCTGCTTGGAAGATCTGCTTGATGAATTTGTTTTTTGAGGAATGCACCAGCTGAATGATGTCTCCATGCAGCGTGTCCCTGTTTTTCTCCAAGAAACCTAGAGAAATAATGGGACAACACATAGATGACACAGTGCAACATGGGCAGCATGTGAGCTGCAAGCAGCTTCTGGGTTGTTGGATTACTGGATGTTCTTGGTGAGGTAATGGGAGTAATGAGTGGGCAGAGAGAGAGGAACCATGAGAAGGAAGACAGAGGCGCATCTTCAGATGGGGTCAAAGATGCAGTGGTGCAAAGCACTGCCATTCTGTCACAGGCACACACAAATGAAACAGCACCAAACTCTGCAGCTCATGGGCACAGCTGGAGGGTCAAGTCATTGCAGCCACAAAAGGAACACACTGACACTACTATGGACTAACACCCTGCTCTGCTCCAACACAGCAGCAGCTCGTCTGTCCCCTCACATCCCCTCACAGCCTGCAGTGCCCCAGGAGCTGCCCCATACCTTTTGTTTCGTAGTAAACAATTCCAGCAAAATGGTTAATGCCAAACTGTGTTTCATAATTATTCTTCGGAGGAATATAGTTGGTGTTAAGCTTGTGCTGGGAGTTCAGCTTGTTTAACATGGTGGCATCTGTACCCTGTGCGTGCATAAAAAGATCTGATATTTAACCAAGGTTATTCCCATTAAAATAATTTTCCAGTCAATAGCATATTTCTTTTTTGCCTCAGGTGACAATGTATTTAAAATGCATTTATTTTTAGAAGTGATGTGTTGGAAAGGTTATGTTAAGTGCAGAAATTACAGAAATTGATTAAATATCACTGATATGTTGTGATATATTCAAAATAGTGCTCCAAAAGGAGTATATTTAACATTATTTTCTCTTAAACTTTGCCAATAGATACTCTTGAGACTCTTGCAGTCATATTTTCCCATCAGAAACACTTGTTTTAGCATGGTTGTAATACTCATGGAAGAAAATGTAAGAGAGCAATAAAAACTATAGATAGGCAGCCCACTGGTGAATGTGTGTTTAGGGCTGAGCAGATCTCTCACAGAGTGACAGCATGCAAATACAAGGGAGATAAAATCAGGAGAGTCAGTGGCAGCAAGGCTGAGCCCAAAACACACCTTGGGGAACTTGCTCTCCTCGTCAATGAGGGAAATGATGTTCATAGGCTTGATGGCAATCATGTCCAAGGCATCCTGGTTATCAGTGAACTCGATGTGCTGCCAGTTGATGTTCTCCAGGTTGTACTCCTCCTGCTCTAGTTTGAAGACGTGGCGCACAAAGAACTGCTGCAGGTTTTCATTGGCAAAGTTAATGCAAAGCTGCTCAAAACTGTGGAGGGAAGGTCAAGAAAAGGCCAATTTAGATCCATCATGGTTAATTTTTCTACATCTCTCTCCATGCTTGAAGCAGTACTCTCAGACCTTGTCAACCACACAGTAAGGCTGCTGTTGGCTTAAAATTTCCTTATTGGTTCAGACAATCAGTTTTTCTCCCCCAAAACAGTATTATGTGTGTGGTCTAAACCAGTTTAGGAACTACGTTGTCTGCTGCAAGTGATTAGCTCTGATAATTTCTCATATAGAAAATGGCTTGGTCCAGATCAGTCCACTTCACTTCAGGAGAGGTGAAAAGACTGCAAGACCTTGTTCTTGGGGTGATGAAGGAGGATTAAGACCTGATTCTCCTTTTGCAGGCTCTTTACCTGTTCACAGTGAAGTTCTCAAAGCCAAAGATGTCCAGAAGGCCAATGGATCTCCTGATACTTTTGAGTTCCTGGGAAGGAGGTCTGTAAATTGCAGCGTTGATCTTCTCCACAATCCACACAAAAAGTCGCCCATAAATTCCCTGCAACATCCCAAAGATGGAGTTCACTGAGACAGGTCAGCAGTTTGTTCTGCTAGTCTGTGGCACCACTTCACCCATGATGGAACAGGCTCCCCTAAAGCATGGCCAACAACCAGGCGGTCTGAGGACATGCTCACCGACATTTGTGCCAGACTCCCGGCACGGTTTAAAGCTTCGAGAACCATTATGTAGATCAAGGAAAACAGACCTGAAAGCCTAGATAAAAGACAATTGAGAGTAAAATCCCAAATTTGGATAGTCCTAAAACTTGGATATATGGGCTCGCTATGAAGCCAGACAATCCTTTCCTTGGTTTCCACATATTTCTCTCTAGAGATCAGCAGAGCCATCTCACACTGCCAGCCAAGCTAAGAACATCTTGCTCACTTGGACAAGGTGCTTACTGGAACGTTGCAGCACTGGCTGAACAGTCTGATGATTTAATGAAACAGATATTGCTGCTTCTGTAATTCCAGAACTCCACATTTTAAACTGTTACTCATTTTTATTTTATAAGCTACAGCAGTGCTACCAAGAGGGGAGCCCAATTCAAAGGCCCATCACCACTAGAGAGGTCACTGTCAGTATTTGCAGACTTGTTAGCTATCAAACCAGCTTGATCTACCAAGTCCCCACAGATATGGTGGGTGTCCAAGTTGGCCAGAACATGCCAATAATGCTTGTCTTGCAATTTTACACGGGGCTGCAAACAGCACAGCAGTGATGCACACCCACCCCATCAACTTTCATCTCTCCAAAGCCTCAGGTGATGTTCTAAGTGCTCTGAGGGCTGCTGAACTGCTCTTTCCCTGTTACTGTGTAGTTCAACTTTATTTACTGCTGCTTATATGCCCAAATCCTGAAATTCAAGTGTGGGTATTATAGGTGTTGATAGAGTTGCTCTGATTTACAGCAGCTGAGGATCTAACCCTGGGGCTTAAGCCGAGATGTTTTCCTGAAGTTGAGGTGAAGTCATTTCAGAATGCTGACTTCTTCTGTAGGTCACCTTTGAGTACAGACAATCTCAAGTCTAGATTCCAAATCCCTTCCAGAGCAGGCTACCTAGTCTACTTCCATCTCAACTCTTTGTGCATCCCAACTGGAACATGGTTTCAAGAGCATCTGCTGATCTGAGCTCACATGGGCACCGAGCGAGACACTCTTCCTGTGCAGTGGATGCTCTGGTCTCAAAGTGGCAGATTTCTTCAGCTTATCAGTGGAGGCATAAGGGAATGCCCTAAGACTTACCTTTACAAAAGCGTCCCTCACATCCAGCGCTTGTTCCATGCTGAGAGGGGTGGAGACAGTCTCACCCCTCGTGATTATAGTCCGGCTGGTAAGGCAGTTCATCACGTCCTGAGGCTCAACCTGGCAGAGACAACACCAAACACAGTGCTGTACAGGGGATGTACCTCAAATGATGACACAGGCATTTTTAGAGAGAAAAATTAACATTTTTACACTGTATTTTAGTATGGAAAGTGTTCTTGTGACTTAGCATGAGATGTTAATGAGGTGTGGGAAGAGAGGATGAGGAAGCAAAGCAAAGCCTGCAAAGCTGTATGCTACCAGCATGGATAGTTTTGCATCTCCTTGACCCCTTTCCACACTTCTTCAGGGAAATGTCCACTCCCTAAGGTACATGAAAACAGCCTACAGAGAGCTGTGGATCACACTGTAGGAGCAGCAGTGCCTATGGAGATGATGTCCCTGGGGGATCCCTGTTGCCTCTTCAGGAGGCCACTGAAGAATGCTCCAGCCACTGCATGAATGGTTTGAGTGAGGGTCATCTCACCTCACTTCAGATACACAGGGTATATGACATCTGTCTCAAGTACTGGTATGAACTTTCTTTACATCAATGAGGGAAACATTCTGTTTTAGGGACTGAGGTATTTTGGATGTCCTTTTTAGGATGATGTGCCACCAGAGGCTCTCTTTCTCTCTACTGGTGTGAAGGGGAGCTCAGATCATGAAATCATGGAATCATAGGATAGTGTGGGTTGGAAGGGACCTTTAAAGATCCTCTCTTTCCAACCCCCCTGCCATGGGCAGGGACGCCTTCCACTAGATCAGGTTGATCAAAGCTACATCCAACCTAGCCTTGAGCATTTCCAGGAGTGGGGCAGCCACAAATTCTCTGGGCAATCTGTTCCACTGCCTAACTACCCTCACAATGAAGAATTTCTTCTTAATATCTTATTTAAACCTATCCTCTTGCAGTTTCTCCCTTCTTGTGTGACTCCATGCCCTTGTCAGAAGTCCCACTCCAGCTCTCTTGTCACTCCTTTAGGTACTGCAAGGTGCTCTAAGCTCTCCCTGGAGCCTTCTATTCTCCAGGCTGAACAACTCCAATTTTCTCAGCCTGTCTCCACAGAAGAGGTGCTCCAGCCCTCCGAGCATCTTCCTGGCCTCCTCTGGCTACTCAGTTCAGACGGAGACATCCACCTTCCTGCTGCCAATGCAGGGCACAGTATGGCTTATCCAGGCCTCTTCAGCCTCCTAGAGCTGGTGGTGCAAGGAGAGGCTGGCTCAGGCGAAGCTTTGCCACAATCCTTAAAACCTGGGATCAAATCAGAAGGGGAACAGCAGCACCGCAGAGCCACTGACCTCCAGCAACGTTGCAGCAGTGATGAGCGATGCTGACTGAACAACCTCGCAGGCATCCAGGTTGTCATAAGTCCGAGCTGGGGAGAGAAAGGCAGAGGGAAAGCCATCAGCAAGGGATATGTCTCTGCAGAAGGTAGATAGGGTGAGGGAAACGGTCTTTATGCACTGCCTTTGTGTGATGTCCTGGCAAAATCTGGCCATCAGAAGGGAGAGGAAAGTTCACACAACTGCTGGAGTCCTGCTGCTGGCTGTAAAGGACCTGTACTCTGCTGTGCCAGACCAGCTGGTGTGGAATGTAGAAATGTTTCTAGCATCTAAGTGCTTTAGGCTTCTGTCTTCCAAGGACGGTTTTTAAATCACTGTGTCATTTCTGACAGCAGAGCTGTTTGGTACCTTTACAAAGGCATATCTGATCACACAGGCAGCTGTCAAACACTCCATTAGCCTCTCCTTGTAAAGCCTGAGTCTACTGAATGGCCTGTGGCCATATTCAACCTCACAGCATTCAGAAAAGGTGGCTGTCATTGAGCATACTGCAGCCTGGCAGCCCTGCAGTGGGCAGGTGGAATTACTCCTCCTTCCTTGTCCTTACATGCCACAGTCAGCACTTGAGTCCCTGGCATGGCACCAGGGCAGGTGTTCTGTATACAGCCTTCCATCCCTGAGCTTGGCTCCCTCTAAGTGTACAGAATACAGATCAGCAGTGCACTGAACCACGTCCCTGTACTTTGTGCTTTTACCTTCATACTGCAGGTTGCCCATGTGGAGGATGGCAGCCAGCAGCTTGGAGATCTCCCAGTTCTCCGTGTCGGTGAACATGAGGACCTTCATAGCGGAGCGGATATTGGCGTACTCCTTGCTATCATCTCTGCCATCACAGGTCGTGCAGTTCCCCTGGGGAAGCAAAGAGGTCACATGGTGCATGGGGCACAGAAAGAGAGCATCAGGGTGTAATCCTAAGGTATCCAGGGCTTTCCCCTGAACCAGCAACATTTTGTTTAAGGGATGGTGCTGAACTCGTGGATCTGGCTCTGCCCTTTGGTGTATTCTATGATTCAGTGCCTTGTTACCTAGAGTTACCCTCATGTCCCCAGGTACCCTCTGTCTAAGAGCCATCAGCAGAGGAGAAAAAGCTCCCTCAGATGGGGATAAAGAGCTGGAGGCTCCCAACGATCCAGTTAGAAAGCTGGGCCCCAGCCTTGCTGATGATGTGCCAGGCTTAATTACACCTGCTTCTGTCAGCTCCTCTGGATATCAACACCGGTATATAGGGAGTGGGGCCGGAGGAAGCTGGCTCGGGTGGACACTTGGAGCACAGACAGCTCAATCCCACAAGCTGCTGAGAATGTGCCATCCAGCCAAGACTCCTCCATGTCCATTGCTGCCTCAAGAGCACTGGGCCATATCTAGCACCCTGCTTATTTCCAAACAAGTGGCACGGGCAACATACACCAAAACCATCCAAGCTTGTGTCCTGCTTCACAGGAAGTGTGAAAATAGCCTTGTCTAGACACAGAGATTAAGATTTTGCACTAAGACCGTGAGGCTTGTGGTGGTGGGACAAAGAGGTCCCTCAAACCCTGTGGCTAAGACTCAGGCAGGTCGTAACCAGCAAAGCAGCTCTTGGCTGCAGAAGCACCTCTCTCTTCCTTCTCCCTTGCTAACAACCTTTCACCACATCACTCCACCAAACCTCTGCTCTGCTGCGCTCTCACCATCGCAAGGTAGTTGTAGTCCGTGGCTTTCCCAAGACCCAGCTTCTTCTTCTGCTCCATCGTCATTCCTCTCAGCATGCAGTAGAACACGTGGTAATTCCTCTCATCCTGGGCCTGCAGTAGAAGAGCAGGTGTCAGCTCTGTGAGGAGAGCGGCACCGCAGAGGCCGGCTGCCCGAGCGCCAGCTCCCGCCCCTCGCAGCTGGATCACCTTACCTGCCTGCAGACCCGGGACTTCTCCAGCAGGTACTGCTCAATCTTCGCCCCCTCGATGGCTCCCCTTTTGTTGAAGTGGATATCGATGTACTTCCCAAATCGGCTGGAATTGTCATTACGGATGGTCTTCGCGTTCCCAAAAGCTGCAGGGAAGAATTGCGGTGGGTTAGAGAGGATGTGATGCAGGGAGGATGATGGATCTGGTCTCGTGGGTAAAAAAAAAATCAAAAGTGAGGCTGAGAGGGTTAAAAGTAGCCCCAAGGCCTTCCCTTAAGTTTGGCTGGATCAATTTCATCTCAGTGTGAGCAAAGAAGATGTATCTCAGATGACAGTCCTCAGAAATACAAGAGAGGAACACAAGAAGCTTGGGAATGGGGTGACCTTATGCAGGAAGAAGGGCTTGGACAGCAGGATTTTGGCAGTAGCTGATGAAATGCAAGAGAGTTGAGCAAGAGTGGCTGCAGTGTGCAAGGTGACACTGTGCAGGAAATGACAGAGCTGCTGCTGAGTGATTTGATGACAGAGGGGCAAAGAAGAGAGCTCATCCAAAAGGGAAATACAGATGACTAAGCAAACTTCCAGTGGGAGACTTCTCCCTGCAAACCAACTGTGCAGAGAAAGGTACCCATGTCTATCCTCTGCTAGGTATGGATGAGTGCCCTAGCTAGCATGCCCTGCAACTGATGCTCCAGGATTTCTGGCAGGTGATGGACACACTTTTGAAAAACAGAGCATCTCCTCCCTGAATCTTGGCAGTGACTAAATCCATATTCAATAAAACCCTGTGTGCATGTCACATTGCTGTTGATTCCTCGAGTACTTTTTACCAAGCAGTGGAGGTAAAAAATATAGAATGGTTTGGGTTGGAAGGGAGCTTCCAGATCACCCAGTTCCAACTCTTCTGCCATGGGCAGGGACACCTACCACTAGCCCAGGCTGATCAAACCTTCACCCTTAAAGAACAATCCCAATGTTAATCTTTAAGGAAAATGTGATTTTTCTGCATAAGCATAAAAGGTCCATCTGGCATCACAGTGGGTCAGATCACCTATTTAATTTATAGACATCCAATTAAAATAGTGGGGTTGATCACAGTAACAGCTTACCAATGAACCTGTTAAGGCCACAAGCTTGATTCTCATTATCTGGTTCTTTCTTGAACTCCTCTATTTCTTTTTCAGCATGCTGCTGCCATTCACTGACCTTGGAATGAAAAGGTGGGGTTTGCTGTTGTGGTTGGTCTCTGGTCCTATTAAACTGATATTTTATGGAACCATCAAAGAATAGGAATAGGAATTTTGCAACTATGGCCAAATAAAGCAAATAGTTGGCTGAATGTAGCATTGACGGGGTATTGGTGCTCTGCATGCAGCAGTGGAAGAGTGCATTCCAGCACTGAAAGGGGTGGTGAAATTTTTCAAAAGAACTTTGATTGAACATCAGACACTCAAAAAAGTATTGATCCGCATTTTTGAAATCCATACCACACAGAGAATTAAGTAAAATTCAGGGTTTTGTATCGATTTTTTTTGGAAAAAAAGTACTGTTTTAAGTAGAAAACCTACATTTTTTTCAATTTTAAGTAATAAAACAATTGAAAAAAATAATTCAGGTCAGCTGAAATACTTCGCTTTCAGCAAGACTTTTCAAAAATATTAAAGGAAAATTTGAGAGCTCGAATCAGAGAATATTAATATTGTGAAAAATAAATTCAGATAGAAAGAAACTGAATGTATTGTTTATCAAAAGTGTACAGTATTGATTTTGACTTTTTTTAAAATTTTGTCACTTTTTGAAATTCAAAGTGTGACATAAGTGACTTTCATTTGGTCTTATTTTGTGCTTCCTGAATCTGATTTTTTTCCCCCAGCAAATAAATTCTTCCATTATCCGAGGCCTCACCTTCCAAGATGGGATTTGCCTCCAGGACCTGCTGTTCAATCCAGGAATGCTGACCACTAATTGCTGCCAGGAACTGCAGAATCAGTTTTGTGCTTTCTGTCTTCCCTGCTCCAGATTCACCACTGCAAATACAACAGGAATGGAGGTCAGTGAAAACCAGGCTACATCCCTGTCTACATCCCTCTCTCTGTCTCCAAAGGGACTGCTGTCTGTGTGTCTCTTCTGTTAATGTAAGCAAAATGAGATCACTAAGGATGGGCTTCCAGCATCCCAAGGACTGGCTGTGGAACAAATGGTAGGACATGGTGCCAGACAGCTTCCAGTGAACATCCAGATTTGCTTTGTGTTCCATTTGGCTCAAGCTGTTGCTTGGGTTTGGGTATCCCCAGAAAATGCCATCATTCAATCAGAACTAGGAAGGTCACGAAGCACTTTCAGACAGTGCTTTTCCAGGTATGATCAGCAGACTATGACCCTGTGGTCCAGGGTCTAGCTGTTCCCATGGGACATCTTCATCACCAGTCTTGAGCTGCCATAATAAGGCAGACTGTGAAATACAGCCTCCTAACAGCAGGCACCTCCACAGGTCCCCTAGGCTTGTTCTAACAAGGAGCAGGAGGGAGAGGAGAAGCTTATGGGGCAGGAAGCCAGAGTTATTCCTCAAACCTTTCCCTTCACTGAAAGATAACTTCCGTTGTGATGGTACAAGAGGAAGCGGCTGGGCAGAAATCTTTTGGTGAGTCTATGGTACCTATATGGGGTAGCCAAAATAAGTGACTGAAATAGACCTTCCTGATGCTGAATGCCCAGCCCTGGCCTTATGGGCAAATTGCCTCACTTTTCAGGCCACTGGCACACTGCATTGACTCTCCTCTGGGCCTCACATGATCCTTTTTTAGACCAGCAAAATAAGCCTTACTGAATGGCCTTTTCAGACTCATGTATCTGAAATACTGCACATGGGATGTTCCAGGGTTATGGCTTTTTATGCAATGAAACTTAGGGTAGGCATGCCTTGGAGAGAAGGGTGCCTCAAAGGAAAAATACTGGGTTCAATATTTGACAGGATAGTGTTGGAGGGCTGAGGACATCAAATCCAGCTCATACCACCATTTGGGACAGATACTGGAGGGAACTATACCCATAACTGTGACCAGGCATTTCTTGGCGCCCACGGTTGACTGGTCCAGAGCAGAGCCGTGCATGGAGACACAAGTTCAGCAGTGTGAATGACCAAGTGATCAAGCTTGTCCCTGACCCTTCCTTGTGCAGAAAGTATAGATCTTTGCATTTTTGATGTCCGTAGGAGAACTGAGTTTAAATTGAAACAGGGAGGTTAAAGATTAATATGAGATCTATTGGGTTGTAAGGGTAAATACCACATTATTGATAAAGCACTTTAATAGGAACAGAGTAGCTGCAAACAGAGACCATCTCTGCACTGGGAATATGTGGATGGAAGATCCAAGCAGTCATTCAATTTCTCATTCTATTTGATAAGCTGTTCCAAATCAACCACGCTGCATCTGCTTTCAGGCTATGGCGCATTTGGAAAGTCACCGACTCACCTTATGATACAACACTGGTCCTTGTTGTTGCGCTGCATGTTGAAGTAGCAGTTGTCAGCGATTGCGAAGATGTGTGGTGGCATCTCGCCGATCTTTTTGTTGGTGTACAGGCGTATCTGCTCGGGTGAGTAGATGGGGAGGAGCTGGTAGGGGTTTACTGCCACCAGTATTGAACCTGTATATGTCTGGAGGAGAAGCACATGAAGGTTTATGGGGACAGTGAGAGACTTTGGCAGCTTGGATGGAGTGTGGATGGAGGCCAGAAAAATCAAGGCTTTTTAAAAGCTGGATGAAAGATGATGCTCAAGTCAGTGATGCTTGCAGGGTGGAGCCCGGAGCATAAGGGGAACAAAAGTCCTGAACGATCTAAATCAGTTCATACTCAGCCTTGCTCATGCACAGCATGGACTCACGCCTTAATTCATATTTTGTATGCTCTCAGTTAAGATTCAGAGTCTTAAGACAAGCTCACATTTACAAAAATATTGCCAGAGCCAGCACATATCCAGACACATCTACCGCATTGCACAGATGATGAGAAACTAGAGATGAAAGAAATTTGGGAACCATCCCCATATCTCAAAGCAGGACCAGTTGGATCCAAACCATTCTGACAGATGACTGTCTAACCTGCTTTTATCAATCCACAACAGCTGCTAAACTTCCCTCTGCAATACATTATTCTCTACCATCTCTGCCTAACCAAACCTCTCCATGCTTCAGTTTAAACCTTGTCCTATGCACATGGATATGGCCCACAAAGTCCTGACATATCCCTTCTCATCTATTTCTGAAATTTTGGAAGTGGCCTTTGGTCCATCCCATGCTCTCTGTGATACTCGAACAAGTAGAGCTTGTAGTATCTTGCTCTTTCTTTTCCACCCTTCCAGAAGCTGTTTCTCTCAAGCCTCTCACCAAAGGACTCATGAACTTTGTTATCTTGCCCAGATGCAGTGTTGAGGTTAGGAGGTTTGGCAACCTCCCAAGCTCAAGTCAGCAAATAAGAATCTCCTTCCCCTATTTCATCTGTCTAAAAGTTGGTGTCTAGAGCAGGTGAGTCAATGGGCCTCCATCTCAGGTTAGCCAAGGGGCAAGAGATGAAGGATGTTTGCACTCTGTGACTTCAACAAAGTCAATTCACCTTCTCTACGTTAGTTTTTAGCAACTAAAGTTACAAGATTAATCTCACCTTTCTTTCCTAGTGGAATCAGCTGTGAAAGTGCCCCCACTGCTGCATATATTTTTTTAGGAAACAAAATAAGTAATATCAACATGAAAATAATCCTTACGAGTTTTTATCTGTGTGGCCCAAAACCAGTAAGACTTTGGCACAAAGCAGCAAAGTGGCATAGGCAAGGTTGCTTGTGAAAGAAAAGAAAAAATTTGTTTGCCACCATCTATGCAACACTTGCCACCAGCTCAGGCTTCCTGAAGGCAGCCAGTAGGTGGCAATTGTGTCCCATAGTAGGCATGGTGAAAGCCAGTAGGGACTCCTCACCTTGGCCAACACAAGAGAGCAGCTTTCCATTCAGTCCCAGGTGAGGTTTGACTTTACAGTGGTAACTTGGAAAGGTCACAATACTCTTCTTTGTAATAGGGAGTTATGTGCCAGTAAGGGAAAACAGCTCTTCGAGCTCAAGAACAATGTTGTCACAACTCCAAAGGGTAGAAATTGGCTGTGAAATCATGTAGACTGGATTTTAGAAGAAGGCATTGAAGTAAGGGAGCAGAGAAGTCCCAGAGAAGCCTTCAAAGGGGACAGAACAGGCTACCTTAGTGCTCAGAGAAGGAGTGAGCTCAATTCCTGAACAGGATTATAACACCATGATTCCTAATAAAAACTCCTTTGAGTCCTAGCTGAGATATTTGGAAAACTCTTTTCCTCTTTACAATTTATTGCCAGGTTAATTTTAGGGACATTTCTCATCTTCCTTGAGCCCCTAAAAAAAAAAATTATCTAACTCTTTGCAGAGGTCTCTGAAATCCCTGCATTTCAGTCACACTGGTCTGCCCTGCCCCAAATGCAGACAGAGAGACTTTCAAAGGTGTTAACCATTAGTGGGAGAAATGCTTTCTGGGTGCTCTCACTGACCCTTCCCTTGTGATCCACAAAACACTTTGTCAGCATGAACTCTTGTTCTATTGCTTGTTTTTGTGGGTCATTCCTAGTTGATAAATAATCACAATTTGCCCAATTCTCACAGCTGACAGAATGCAAAACTTTGTTCACCCTGTCGATGAGGGGCCAAAGGGCATTTGCAAGGAAATATTATCTCACTAGTTTCTATTGCTGGGTGATGTCAAAGCCTTTCTCTATTTGAAAAATAAAGCAGGGACTGAGAGCAGGGACTCTGCCATAGCTGACCACAGGAACCGCATCTCACAGCAAATTCATTACTGCCTGCATGACCTACATTTTAATTAGCCCCAAACAAATCCTTTCTGAGCCTGCTTCCCTCTCTACCCAGAACACCATGGCTGACTTCATCTGGATTGTTACGGGGTTAAAGCTCTACCCAACATTACTGCATTTTGGCAGCCCTTAGAGAGCAGCAGCAGGCATTGGTTTCGTCTCCAGATAAAGAGATTTAACCTTACTCACGAGTCCAAACTCCCCACCAAACTCTCTTGCTATTCAGCATAGTTTCTCTTGGTGCATGCAAGCCAAACCAAGGGCAACAAGCCCTTGTTGAAGTTTTTCATATTTTGCTGCAGAATTTCTTTCCTTCAAGGTCATTACTGAGAAGCACTTAAAGCTTTAACCACAGGTGGGGGGTCTTTCAGCTCTGGGAAGGTGTCACAACTTCACCATGCGGGTCAAGCTCTGCACCAAAGCAGATGATGCTCTCCGTGCATTCATGAAGCAGCAGCAGCAATCGTGGTGCAAAGTAAATGAGAAGGCCACAATGGTGAACAGAAAAAAGTGATCCAGTGGAAGGCATGACAGCGATTGCAAAGGACAGTGCCAAGAGTCATACTTACCCTCCCGCCACAGTTTGTCTTAGGAGTAAAATGTGAGGGAGAAGAAAAAGGGAAATTATATTTTATTAGAGCAGAACTACATCCCCCACAAAGCTAAGGATATGAGGAAACAAGAGGAACTGAAGTCCCATTGGAAAAGTAATCATTTACTCAGCAGGCTCAGAAATCCTTTCAAGCAGTGAAACTTCACTATCTTTAAGACAGGGCTAATTATACCGCAGAAGAAAACACCTCAGGGGACTGGGTGTCCCCTGCCCACACGACATCCATATGGTACCTTGGCTTTGCAAAACTGTCATCAGTATTGACCACATCCGACACAAACCTACTCCTTCTAGTGCCATCACTCTTAGTAGGCGAGATCTAAGATTGGGTTCCTGAGCCCCCAACTACACACCTGCAGACAGAAGTGGTTTGCATGCCTCTCTATCAAGCTATGCACTCACTGTCATTTTGAAAGTGTCATTCTGATTTTGAGATTGCACTAATTGCTGTGCTGTGCCCAGTTCTTGGGCTGGCACTCTAAAGCCATTAGTGGTGTGGAGCAATCAAGGCACAGTAACCTGGAACCTCTGTGATGCAAATGTCTTTGTGGGATGTGGCCATCCCTTAGGCAGTAACTCTGTAGGACACGCTGGACTGTCACCATCAGACCAGAAGAACTGGTAGAGAAACCGACATGGTTATTGTGTCACTTCAGCCCAAATCACCACCCACGCTCACCTCCAGGTTAGAAGCTGCCCTTTGCATTGTCTCTTATTAGTATGATGTTGCGAAAAAACTTTTTGCCCAGTGCTTATTTGTGTTCATAATCTCCCTGGATGCCTGTGAATAGTTTGGCTGAACTAGGGAGCTCAGAGACAGAGCTTTTATGAAGGAGCTCGGTGTATTCACAGGCAATCTGATACTGCACACACAAAATTGTATCTGAGGACCTCTGGGCACTTAGTGAGGCAAAAGGTGCTTTCTGGATGACACAGGCACGCCAAAAGAGAGACACGGACACCACTGAAAAAATATCCAACACGATCCAAACTTTCTCAGAGAGAGCAGCAGGAATCCCCTTTGTGCCACTGCAGGGTGCCGCACAAGCAGGAGAAAAAGGGGCAATGCTCAATGGATAAATATTTGTTCCTTGAATGATCCAATCAGGTACAAATTATTGGCCATCTGTACTTCTCGGGTGGCATTCAGGTTGCTTGAATTCAGTTATCCATGTAAGTACTACACCTAACCTTGAAGATGGATGTGCTCTCAGCTGGGCCAGGTTGGACTGTAGACCTCCAACCTACACTTTCCTTCCAACATAAACTCTTCTGTGATATCCAAGCTCCAGCCAGCTCTAAAGCAACCTTGCCTGAGAGACACTTCTGTTTGCATAGCTGACAGGCAATCTTGTCTCTGTTGGCTCTGTTGATATCTCTGGTGACTGCCATGGATGCTCAGTGCACATGGAGACATCATCTCAGGTATGAATATGTGCTGCTAACTTGCTAGTTTATCATTATAAATGGCTGTGTTTCCCTAGAAAGACCTCCAGGGAGAAACTGAGTTAATGTAATATGAATAACTTTCAGCTTTTGCTCTTTTTGTTTAAACTGACAATACAGGACATTAGGCATCATGCCTAAGTCAAATGGGCACAATAGACACAAATAAAGTGTCGGAGTAAGAGATGCATTTGGAGGTCTCTATTCTCCAAGCTTTGGGGACTTAGGGGTGCCTTTTCAGCAGCCCTGTCCCCTTCCTCTAGGATTGGACTCCATTTCTGAAAGAAGAGATGGATATCTCCCAGAGCTGGGGCAAGGAGCTGTCAATCATATTAACAGCCTAGGTAACAGAGTGGTGTCTTCTCCATCACTGCCCAGCTCTAATCCAAAACCATCCTATCAAAAGCCACTGGACACCAAGCAGAAAAAGCAGACTTGATAAATAAAATCCTGCCCATGCTCTGTTAGCTTATGCTATCAGTGAAGTCTGTCTTGCAGTTCCCTCTGGCCTGAAAATCTAGTAGTCTATAGAGCATTTTAAAAATTAGATGACCAGGTGGTTTTGAAAAGGCCTTCAAAGGCACAGCAGGCACTTACCTGAATATCTGAAAATTGTAGGATTTAAGAGTAATACCAAATTTTCCGTATGTGCAGAGGCTGTGTGAGTCCATCAGCCAGCAGCAAACACACACATGCACTCTGAATTTCTGTGTGGGGAATTTGCACGAGACTACACAGCACACAGCACACTGATAAAACCAGCTCAGAGACTTGAATGCTGACTCCTGCCCTGCTGGGGAGGTGGCCTTTGTGATGCTATCACAGAAAAGAGATGCAGTTCTGACTGGCTCCCTGTAAACCCCTCAGTCTATGACTGCCTGTTTGGGTTGGCAAGGCTGCACTGGGTCCACTGGGGATGACATGACTGATCTGACCTAAGGAAGGACACTGCTGTCCCCAGAGATCAGCTGTCAGGATCCCAGGCATCGCAGAGCTAATAAGCCATAAACACAGATTGGGAAGCTTTTGTAGAGCTGTTCTGGGGGTTGCTCACTTTTTTGTTCCCTGTTATTTCATGCACGTCCCTCCCCTCCTCATCCTTCCTCTACCCCTTCCACCTCCAGCAACTGCTGTCTTCACCCACTTGGGTTGAATGAGTTAATGGTTCAGGGGGAAAAGGCAGAAGGGTCACATCCCTTGCCGTTTATGCCTCTACAAAAGTTTTTGCTTTAGGATGACTACAATGTGTTCATGGCCTGGGTTGAACTGGTTATTCCATGTGCAGAAAGCTAATGCACATCCCCAAAACTTCTACAGGGGAGGGACAGCAAGGTGGTGTGGACTTTGCCCATCACCTAACTCCTGGAGTCTTTCTCTGGGAGGCATCCACAAGCTCTGCCACATGTCCTCTAAAGTCAGTAGCCCTTCACCACTTGGGACAAGGTGAAGGTAGAAACCCAGATGCACAGTTCAATCAGGGTTTCCCCAGAGCTAAGGAGAGCAGGGAGTGCAGTGTAGAACAAGAGGGGGAGGTGAAGTGGACACTTACATAGATGAGGTGCTCCCGATAGCGAATCAACAGGTTCCTGAGAATTCCTGCCTCGTTCAGGTCCCCCAGGCGGATCATGTCCTCCACTCCATGGATGGAGGTGGGGTGCATGGGTTTGATGTGGCTGGCATTCTGTGGGGAAATCCAGTGCTCCTGGGAAAAGAGCAAAGGTGGAGAAAGATGAGTCAAGTGAGAGACCACCGGGATGAGAGACACAAACAACCCACCCCAAACAGAAGGACCAGACGGAAGAACACACGCAGGAGAGCATCAGCACACGCACCACAGCTTCTATTCCTGGGGCAAGGCAGTGATGAATTTGAAAGATTCATAATAGAGGAAGGAAAACATGTTTTTATTGAAGTTTTATTGGAACAGCAAGACACATGAGACACAAGCCATTCTGGCAGGAGCCTCCTCCGGGGCAGCATGGTCATCCAGCACATCAGGGGAGTTTATAAGAAATAGCAGATTTGGTTTTCCCTTCACAACTACATTTTTACCTCACTGGTTAATGATCTGCCACAAAATACTGCTGGGCAAAGAGAAGATGATTTAGAAAAGGAGAGAGGAATGGACAGGGGTAGAAAATCATACTTTTATTGGCAGAGTGTTGTTTAGACTCACCACTTCTAAGGGCTCCAAAAGCCACTACGAATTGCACACAAGGACTCTGCCAAACCAAATCTCTTTCTATCAGCCTTGAAGGGAGTGACAGCATTTACAATTACTCATTAAGAAAAAAAAAAAGCACAGAGAACCACCTTCTGCTTGTGATACAGACCTTATTCTAAAAGAGCCACCATTGCACAAAAAAATAGAGGTGGGAAATTGAAGGAGAACCAGTGTTTGGGCACATCTGGTATTGGTAGGAGGTTAAGAAGGACTGGATAACAGCAAAGGAACAAGAGATTGAGGTAGGTTTGCTCAAAGCACTATCTAAATGTATTTTGGGGGCTTCTGTTATCACTGTACTCAAGAAGCTTCTCAACCTTGCACTCCCAGTACAAGTAGGGACACAACATTGTCTTGTCTTTACAAATAGAAAACCATGGCATGGCTGATTCCCAAGGACATACGAGAAGTCCGTAAAAAAGTCAATCATCATGGCCCTATGCCCCTGGCCTAGCCAGGCCATAGAGTTGAAGAAGGGACATCATAACCCTTTGTACATACATTGCCTTCGTCATCCACAACCTGGATCTGTCCGGAGTCACACAATTTAACCACTGCTCCAATGGGGACGTCGAATTCCCGTCCGGTTTTGAGGTCCATCCACACATAATCCCCCTGGAACCAAAGACAGGATAGTTACACTCAGAACTGCAGAAAGTTCAGCATCCCTTGGCATACAAGTTGTTTACGTTTGGTACCCAAATCATTAGTACAAGTCAAATGACTTCCCTCACAAGCCACAAACCATCCCTTTTCACAGAGGCTCAGGAAAGCAGAAGCTTTGCATGTGGCACTTGGGGACGTGGTTTAGCGGTGAACACGGTGGTGCTGGTTAATGGTTGGACTCGATGGTCTTAGAGGTCTTTTCCAACTTTAATGATTCCATGACTCTGTGAAACCCCCTGCAAGGTACCAGCAGCAGGGCACGGTCCACACAGCATCCACCCACCGCCCTAACTCTCTGCTTCTCAAGCTTGTGAGTTGTTGTTGGTCACAGAGTGCATCCAGTAGAAACAGGTTACAGAGCAGTGATAGAGGCAGAAAAACTCCCCCAGGTAGAGATTTCCCTCTGTGTAACATACAAACCTACAAAGCCACATTTAGGAGATGGTTTTGAGCTCTGCTAAGCCTTATCTGGAAGCTTGTGGCACCTTTCTTCCTTTGATAACCACTATCAAATACACCTTGGAGACTGCTGAAGAGGAAATTACTAAAAATGTGTTAAAAACATAACCAGAGGCAGACATATGTTCTTCTTCAGGAGTGCTTCCAGCTACAGCAGCGTGTAGGTAGGCTGTTTGTATTTAAGATTTTATCTACTGCAAGCACTTCCACTTGAGTCCTGAAGCTGTGAAAAGTTTGAGCATTCATAATCCCGAAAGACTGTGTCCTTTCATGTGTTTCAAATGTTTTACCTCTTTCATTTGAGACCTCTGTGTTGTCAGCAAGCAGTTGACCCCTATCCACTCACTCCATGTCACTAGTGATCCTATAGACCTCTGCCAGTCTTGCTGGGCAGGGACTATCAGCTTATCAGATCTGTGGATATTAAATTACTCAAATGCAAAAAGGCTTTTAAAAAAGCTGTTTTCCTCAATACACAAGCAAACCCCATACTAAATCCCCAAGCAGGACTCACATCGAAACAAAGCAGAATTATTTCCCACCCCTATTCTTAATGTGAAGTTATTAAAATTGGGAGCAAACTAGTTGTCAGATGTGTTTGCATTCATGCAGCAGAGATTAATGTTGTGAACTTGTAGCCCCACCTAACCCCACATTCCTGGGGACCAGCTCCACTTGTACCTATTAAGCATGATGCAAATGCAGTATCTACCTTTTGAAGTCCTGAAAAACTGCTGGGAGAGGGAGAAGGGAAAACCAGGAGGTATCACTTTGCATATGCTCTGATATAACCCCTTTCCTGAGCATCCACTATCAAGCATTTCTGTGGACAGAGGATATTTATAGATTTGGTTTGACCCAATGGGCCGCTGAACAACCTTCTTCTCCATGCTGGGTGGTGGGAACTGGAGACATCGCCATCCAAGTCATCATTTACTAAGACTTCCAAGAGATACAAACCCGTGAGTACCACCAGGATGGTGGGACCCACACATGGAGAAACACTACACACCAGGAGCCCCCAGCCATTTTGTGCCAGACTCTACCATTGTCAGCTGCTTGCTAGTTTTCCACTAGGTTATCAACAAAGTCATCCTGCTTACATGGAGCTCAGGATCCTGTCCTTAGTTTGGGCTTTCATTTCCTCAGAGGGTTGTGCTGCAGCTCTAAGTATCTTTATCCAGCTCATGAAAATATAATATTCGTATCTTTTTCTCATTAACTGTCTTATCCTCACGTCTCATAACTTAGTTAAAAAGGGAAAAAAACACAACTAATGAATGCAATGTCAGGAGCAGATACATTATGAATCCATTTATATTAATATTTATTTCTTAGCTCCTTTGATCCAAGACTCTCAAAGCAATTCAGAGTGTTCAGCACTGTTATCCTCTCTGCATCACTGGGCAAATTCATGCACAGCATGGGTAACCTGATCAAGGTGTCAGCAAGAGAAGAGCTGGGTTGCTCAGTTCCTGCTCAGCAGAAAACCCTTCTGACACCTCAGCAGCTCTGTAAAAATTGCTCTTGATCAAAACCCCAAGAATTGTAATGCTGCTTTAAAAAAAAATCTCTAATATTGAATAGCTGTAAAAGCAGCCTGCTTCATATGTTGTATTACCACACAGCTGAGATAAAAGGCAGTCTGCCCGCCACAAGGTAAATTGATATTCTACTACCACTAAGACAACTTCTGTGCTTTGTCTGCCTAATGCACAGAGTGCTCATCCCCTCAAACTGCTCTTTCTAAACCCATTAAAGTGCAGTTCTTAATACTGGTGAAAAAAGTCTTATGGGATGGGCTAAGCTGGTAAGCTCAGGAAGGTCAGGAGGGTTAAAAAATAACATCACTTTTTAAGAGTGCCGACCTCTTTCCTCCTCTGACTTTAATCAATTTTATATAAACCCCATGGAAGTCACTTACATTCCTTCTGCTGAAGCAATCACCTTCGGATCAGCCCCAAACCCAGCAGATATATGGGAGATTTCAGGGCAAATCGGGGTGATTCATGCATCTACCAGCTATGGCTTGTCAGTTGCATAACCTGCCTCATGCCTAAACTGATGCAGTTTATTTTCCAACACACATGACACAGTACTGGGCAAGTGAGAATACCACCAGACCCTTTACAGCATCAACACGGTCCACCTCTTCCTCCTCAAGGCAGCCACTGGGTACTAGTACCCTTCCAAACTAGCAAAAATCTTCCAAACTGCTCTGGAGCAGACCCTCAGGACCTCACCAATTAGGGGCAGTGACAACCAAACAGCAGTGCAAGAGGAGGAAACACCACCGTGATTAGTGCACACACAGATCCACACAATTCACAAAGAGGATCTTTAGGAGGAGCTTCCAAACATGAAGAGCAAGAAGGCTGCACCGCAGGGGAGCTACAGCGCTTAGTGGGGGACAAAGGAGGAAGGTGAGAGAAGCTGGCGTAAGCAGTATAAGGATCCCATCAACAGCAAGACAGATTTCAAAGCTGCCTGAAAGCTTCCAGCCATGCTCAGGGCTCGGGACCCCCTATCTTACCGCTAAAATAGTCGTGGGCTTCAAGACCTGGTTGACATTGCGGAGTAGTGTCCATCTGCCCTGGTCTCTCTCCTGATCTTCCACCACCTCAGGGCATGGCTGCATGAAAACGACTTTCTTCTTCTTCAACATCTCCAAAACTTTGCAGTGGTATTTGTCCCTCTCTCTGCTTTCTACGTGTATTCCACCATGGATGCCAGAATGCTGTGGCCGGTTTGCTCTAGACCTGCAGCGTGACCATGCCTGCTGCTCGCAGGACACCCTCTGACCTGATTCACAATATGGCTCTTGGTAAAGATCTTCTCCTAGCAGGAAAATTTCCACGCACCAGCCATGGTCCTCCACTGGCCAGCTGACACGCTCACTGTATATGACCAGCCCTGAGGGAGTCTCAAAGCAAACTGTACAACTTTGCTTCTCTTCACTTAAATTCTTCCAGTCTCTCCAGCAAGGGGTGATACTTGGTCAGGGACCTGAAGGACACTGCAACTACCTGTTCTGGAAAAACAACTGCAGGATTAACAGGAAACCTCTTCATTTCCCCAGGACTTCTCCCTGTTATCTTCCTTTCTTAGTGAAATAACCGTCTGCCAGCTTGAGGACTTTCAGCACAGAACACACTGGGATACTTATTAATCCACAAATGCAGTCAGTCCCCATGCAACACATGGCATTTAATTAACCTAATACCTTTACATACCAAATTAACCAAAGCGCAGCGGGAACTCAAAACCAGAGGCCATCTGCATTTTCTTTAAACTGATCGCCTCGAGTAGATCCATAGCAACTGAATTTTAAATAATTGAGTGGAAGGTGTTCAGCGCAGCACGGCCTCTGTGCCTATGGGTGAGAGGAGAGCCTGGGCTGTGGATGAAAATGGGCTCAATACAAGGACCATGGAGATAATGAGGTTGCACTGACTCTACACCTGCCTGCTCCACAGACCCACTTCTGCAATCTCTCCTTCTCTATAGGGAGGACTGTTCTAGTAAGGACAAATCAGGACCACTGGCCCAACTAGAGGAGCACAAGGCACTTCACAGTAATCTCAGATTTGGTTTTTGCTTGTCCTATCTTAAATACACTTGAAATTTCTCATTTTCATCTAGGAAAGGCTTTTCTGCTCATTTAGAGAATTTCAGGCCACGATAGCTGGGCCCCAATTTCTTCCATTAAAATTTTGAATATAAAGCAGTGTCATTTATACAGACCAGAGCAGTGCATACCAGGGCAGCTGCTAAGACATTCTCATTTATCACTGTTTTAATGCAAAACTCTACAGATGCCTTGATTCCATGGGGTTTTCAATCCATTTGTCCATGAAGAGCATGACATAGGGACATGGTTTATTGGTGGACCTGGCAGTGTTATGTTAATGGTTGGATTCGATGATCTTAGAGGTCTTTTCCAACCTTAATGACTCTGTGATTCTATATGTTTGGAGGAAAGATTTCTAGATGAAGCAAGGCTTCATAGGTACCCTTCATGGGACACAGTCTCCAAGGACAACAGGAGATGACGGGTACATTGCACTCATACAGAGCTGCTTCTGCTCATCCATGAGGCACAGTGACAACAGCGAGGCAATCCTTGCCCAAAGGGCAGGTGACATTGTAGGTCTGAGCTGTATTACAAAGCCCTGGTACAATAAGGTGTACAATGAGGTGTATAATTCCTGTAGCTGTGCAGGGAAAGTAAGGAAGTGGTCAAATCTCATGGATAAGAAGCCAGGTGAAGATTAATGAGAGGGATGTCCACCAAAGGAGCAAGTAAAAATGTACACGAGATGTGACAGTAATGCAGGGAGAAGGAAACAGAGTGAATGTAGCAATCCCAGGGGAGATTGAATGTTGCAATCCCAGGGGACATGTCTACCTCCAGCATGACCTGAACACACAGTGCTGTAAATGGCTGCAGTTTTGCTCCCCTAGAAAGCAGAAGATAGATGTCAAGTCAAAGCTAAAAAACAATGAGAGGATGCACGTGGAAGGAAGGACTGAATAAATATTTATAAAGGGAGCCATAGGATGGGCTCTTTGGATTTGAGCAGGGTCCTACAGATGGGCTTTGTTGACCAGCACACCCTTCCTCACTGCTGTGCCATGGAAACTGGAGCAGTGTGGAAACAGCAGATCTGAGAGAGCAGCTGGAGTATTTATCTCACCTTGCACTGGAGCAGACAATGCGATCACTGCTCAGCTATACCCTGTACCATATTTCTGAGGCTGTGCATCCCTGTGTGCTGCCAAAGAGTAAGCTAAGGAGCAGAGCACTGGAATGATTTGCCCTATGTTATCCTTGAGTAGGATCCAAAGCAGAGATGGAACCCCAGAGGGCTGAATCCAGCCTCTGCAGTCCTGTTACACGAGTGTGCTTATTTTTCCCCTGGCACCGGGGCTGCTGAAGATCTGTAATTTCACACATTAGCACTACATATTTTTTGCATTGCTCCTCTGCTAGCAGGAGATTTTCTGGGGACTCTCAGGCAGAGTCACACTTGTCAGCTGGAGACACCCGGCATTTGCAGTCTGTCTGAAATGATCCGAGCCTGCTGCCTCCTGGAAATGGGAAACCCCATTCCTCGGAAGGGATGGCCCAGCTTGGAAACCAGCCTCCCTTCTCTATGCATCAAGGGGCAGAGCAACAGCATTAAGCCTCCTATCAGCCCTGCTTTTTCTGCAGGAATGTGCTATGCCTTATGTGGGAAACAAACAAACACACTTAGTACAATACGGGGAGGGACACGGTGGAGGAAAATAAACCTTTAGCTGGCTGGCAGCCCGTCAGCAATGCCATCCGGTTTAGATTACAGCTCCCCAGGGTAACATTAGACTCTTCCCTGCAGAGATAGAAGTATGAGCCAGAAGAGCCATGCTGGACCCTGCTCTGATGATTTACTACAACTCTGCAGCAGCAGGCACAGCTGAGATCAAGGTCCTGCTGTGACACACTTTGTGCATATTCATAGTAAGGGGTAAATGTTTATCCTAAAGAATTGATGTGGCACAGGGAAGAGGTTTATGCTGCTGCTGAGGCCTGAGTTCCCATTAAATGCTATTGCAGTGGCATGGACCTTATGCTGGAGAAATTCTTCCTGCAGGAAGCACCCTCACAGCAGGAGAACCACCTAATTTAATGAAAACGTGGTTTTCTTTGCCTCAGCCTTTTCAGTCCCAAAGAAAATGCATCAGACACTACCAGGGATGAAGAGGTGTTCTTGAATCAGTTATTTTTCAGCTAACACTGAAAAGCTGAGTTATTCAGTGACAAAAGGTCAGGTGTGACTCTACTAATCCAGTGTTCATCTCTGAGCAAGACAATCAGACCTTTGCTAGATGATCATCTCTTTCAAATGAAAAATCTTAGCCTAGCCTAACCTAGCCTAACCTATTCTACATTCAAGAAAGACAAGGAGGCACTCCTATGGTCATCAAAGCAGGTAATTAAACTAGGTCAGATGATGGTGACCTAAAGGAGTGTGTGAAGAGAACAATTTGGAGGTACAAAACTACAGTACATGTGTCCAAGGCCAGCTAAGGTGGCTCCTACCCATTGCATGGATACTGAAAGTCTCTAAGGGCTGATACTTGGGTAAATTGCTGAAGGATGTGGAAAAATCAGTGGTTAGCAGAGGCTGTCTGTGGACTCAGGCCAGCAGTGCTCCACTGATTACTACCTGTGGCACTAAACTTACTTTCCTAAAATAAGAAAGAAGACACCCTGCAGAATGGCTGTTGGTGCACCATGTGGGCCAAAAGTTATCTGTGGGCCATACCTCTGACAACAGATGTAAAATAACCTGTTTGTGCAATTGTTTGTTGGGTTTTTTTGTTATGGAAAGAGGCACAATCATATCCAGGTCTCCAGAGCTGAGTCCTTTACTCCTTTACTGTTCAGCTTTAAATAATGAAAATCCTTAGTGCACATGACACCGCTGCAAACATAGGTATTCCCCCAGCTCCAAATTTCAATGTGATTTAGAGAGCAGACTGAAATCCAAATGTACTGGTGCACTGCAGCTTATTACGCCAGTTAAGACTTCCAACAGCTACCTGAATCCTTCAGGCAGTAGAATGTCTGAGCTCCACTAAAAACACCTATCATCACCCCTAGATATCAGCTGTCTGATTCAGTTCCGCTCTCAATTACATAGGCGTACCCTGCTCAGTTTAATGGAGTTTCTCCTGGATTCGCAGCTGTGCAACCCGAGGGAGAATCAGGACTGCTCATCTCTATTCTTTGCACTCATCTTCAGTTGTGCCTTTGCCACTATCATCAGGAAGAGGTAGAAAAGGAAGAAGCAGCTTGCATTTCTGCTTCATAACAAATGATAACATAGAGGAGAAGCACACATGCTGGTAGTCAGTAACCTTGACAATTTTCCTATTTCATAAAAGATTCTTTCCACAATTTGTTGTAGCACATCAGGCACTAGCTGTCAGCCAAGGTAACAAGCTACACACAAAGGCTTCCTGAAGCAAAGGAATAGATGCAAGAGGAGTTGTTAAATAATTCAATAATTGATGCATCGTTGACTCGCCCTGTAACTTCGATACTGACAGGAGTGAAAAAAAACCTCCCACAAATGTGGCACTCATCCTAACATTTTCCCATTTAGCGCTGAGGGATAGTCAAAGACTCTGGGAGCAAAAATGACAGATTTAGTCAGATTTACAGGGGCACAATCTAGTGTGGTGTAACGAGGCTCAGCTCCCAGTGATGCCTGACCTCTTCCCTGGCTTTTGGCAAGGAGCTTGTTGTTGACTGTTTGGGACCTCTTGGCTCAGGAGTGGACTTTAAGCACGCAGACAAACACGGAGATAGAAGATGTAATCCGTGACTCCTATGGCATTACTGTCACGGGTGAAGTGGAGAATCCGGCAATCCGTTGATGCTACAAGCAGATTAGGCTGTCCCCGGGTGTCACCCACCCAATTGCTGTGCCAGAGCCCTGCGTATCAGGTCTCACACTAAAAGCTGATGGATACTGCTTGGGGTGTGATTGAAAAATCTGCTAAGATGCAGAAGTGGAACAGGAAATGAAGACTGAGCCTTTTAGCCCTGTGGCTGGGTCCTGTCCTAAATGCAAATGAAAGAAATCCAAAGGAAGACGACAGAGCAATCATAAGAAGTACAAATCTGGAAAACTGGATTGAGGGAAAATAAAAACAGGAGGAATCAAAGGGGGAGCACTTTAGAGTGGGAGCACATAACTCAATACTGTTAGACCAAGAAATATTCTTTCAGATCCTAGGAGTAAGAGGTTGCCCGGGTACCACACTGGGAACCTTCAGTGGGCCCATCAGAACCTCATGAGGTTCAACAAGGCCAAGTGCAAGGTCCTGCATTGGGTCAGAGTAACCCCCAATGCCCATATAGGCCAGGGGATAAAGGGATTGACAGTAAACGTGAGGAGAAGGACAGGGTGGATGAAAAACTGGGCATGAGCTAGCAATGTGTGCTGGCAGCCCAGAAAGCCAACTGCATCCTGGGCTGCATCACCAGCAGCGTGAGCAGCAGGATGAGGGAGAGAATTCCTTCCCTCAGCCTCCACCCTGGTGTGACCCCACCTGCTCTGGGGCCCCCAAGACAAGAAGGACATGGACCTGTTGGAGTGAGTTCAGAGGAGGCCATGAAGATGCTCAGAGGGCTGGAGCACCTCTGCTATGGAGACAAACCAAGAGAGTTGGAGGTCTTCAGTCTGGAGAAGAGAAGGTTCCAGGAAGACCTTAGTGCCCCTTCCAACACCTAAAGAAGGTCCAAAAGAAAGCTGGAAAGGCATTTTTGACAAGGGCAAGTAGTGATATGACAAGGGGGAATGGCTTCAAGATGAAGTAGGGCTGATTTAGGCTACAGGAAAGCTGGGGACAAATATTTCAGCAGGAAGGGGGGGTAATGCTTTTAAACTGAAAGAAGAGAGATGTAGATTAGATGTTAGGAAGAAGTTCTTTTACAATGAAGGTGGTGAAACACTGGCACGGGTTATCCAGAGAGGTGCTGGATGTTCCATCCCTGGAAACTTTCAAGATCAGGGGTCTGTGCAACCTGATCCAGTTGAAGATGTCCATGCTCATTGCAGGGGGATTAGACTAGATGACCTTCAAAGTATCTGTGATTTTTTCTTTGATTTGATCCTGCAGTGAATCAGCTCAGGGCATTAACCCAGCAGCAACATTTTTACGTGTTTCCGCAAAGCATTTTGCTGGTTTAGTCTCTGAACTGGCTGCCCAGGCAAACAGCAAAGGCCCAGTGCAGGAGCAGGGAGAGCAGCAAGAACACAGAGCTGGCAGCATGGCCGAGGGAGTGGAGCTGCTGCCTGTGAGGTACCTGCTGAGGCATCACCGAGCGGAGCTGATGGAGGCTCCGCCGCACTCCCAGATGAGCTTTATTCCCTGGATGAAGGCAGAGAACTGTTTGATTTGATTCATGAAAGCAGAATCCCAGCTGATGAGCATGAGAGCTGCAGAACTATGTAGCAGATGGAGGTAAATAGGTATGTCCACAAAACATTTTTCTGCCTCTGAGGCATATAGCCTTTTCAAGATCACACTGATTCACAGAAAGGACAGTTTGAATTGCATTGTACAGTACTGATGCAGGGGGAAAAAAAAAAGATGATACACAGAAATGTAAATTGGAAGGGATGTTTCTCATCTTGGTTCATGCAGGCTGTTCAAAGAAGCCTAAAAACAACCACATGAATTTAATTGTTTTGACTGATTTTATTCCTTGGGAAACAAAGAGTATTTTTCCACCATCTGCAATAAAAATATCTTTTACTTTTCACACGTAACCTGTCAAATTCTCTTTCAGAGTTTCAGCTTCATCTTCCATGCTGTGGGAAGATGCTTTGTGCTTAATTTCTGTACTTCAGGCTCTCCTTTGCTCCTCCTTGCCTTTTCACAACCTTGCTGAGGTCTAGTCTGCAATGAGTTCCTGTGTACCAAATAGATGTGCGACTATTGTAATATCCACTGCTATTCCTGCATAAACAGAAAGTGCAAAGAAGGGCTTAATCCTACTACAAATATATTATTTTCCTATATAGTAGTAGTCTATACTCATGTAAATGCAATTTTCCCAGCAGAAAAATGTCTGTGCTAAGGGTCTGCATTAGCAAAAGTCACACTGCTTTGTCTAGACAAGCCCTACTACTTATAAAGCACATCTCATCTTTGGAAATATTGAATGAAAGGGCAGTAATGCTGCTTTTCCTTCACTGCCACACCAGATCTGAGCAGATCTGTCCTTTTTGCACACTACCTATGCTTACTCACTGAGGGTTGTGATGGTTACTGGGGAGAGTGAAGGAGTCTGGTTAGTTTGCAGCTCAGTCAACAGCAGCCTGAGGGAGTTTGTGATAAGACTGCTGAAAGGAGAAGCCGACTGCTCCAGGGATGTTTTTGAAAAGCCAGCCCTTGAGAGGAATGGATACTGGTCTTTGTTCCTCAGGTGCCAGCAACAAGGGTGCAGAGATGCTGCAATACAATTAGCATCCTTCCAAAAGGAGAAAAGATACTCCAAGATGTAAAAAAAGTTGGGATTGGGGATTGTTCAGTCTGGAGAAGGCAAAGCTCCGGGATGACCTTATTGTGACCTTTCACAACCTAAAGAGACTGCAAGAAAGCAGGAGAGGAACTTTTGAAAAGGGCAAGTACAGATAGAACAAAGGGGAATGGCTTCAAACTGACAGAGGGCAGATTTAGATTAGATATCAGGAAGAAACTCTTCACTGTGAGGCTGGTGAGGCACTGGAAGAGATTTCCCAGAGAAGCTGTGGCAGTCCCAACCCCGGAAATGTTCAAGGCCCGTTTGGGTGGGGCTTCGAGCAACTTGGTCTAGTGGAAGGTGTCCCTGCCCATGGCAGGGGGGGGTTGGAATGAGATGATCTTTGAGGTCCCTTCCAACCCAAACCATCCTGTGATACTATGATTCTATGAAAAAAGTCTTGAGAACATGAAGAAACATGGTTGTTTCTTTCATAATGAAATGGGTAACAAGAAGAATCCTGTGAGTACTTATTAAACCCCACAAACATAATCCATATTTCATTGCTTGCTTTGTGGTTCTGAAGACTCCAGAGTTGCCTCCATACAAGATGACCTTGAAAGGGAAACCCACAGCAGGCTGCTAACTGCAACCACTTGCCTGGATCCTTCAACCCCTGTGCCTACAGTATCTGAAAAACTTCCCAAAGTGCTGGTGGTGGGTCCCTCCGAGCGAGGAGGTGGACCAGCTGCAGAGCTGCACAGCACAATACCAGCCCCATCTGCTGTAACTCTGTGGAATTACCAAATGCACCAGGAAACTTGTTTCTGATGATTTCTCCATGGATTTTAATTAAACTTTGTTACTAATGGTATGTGAAATTCCAGAAGGCTCTGGAATAATGTAGGGACCACAGAGGACAACCCAGTTAATTAAGGGTCTGAAGGGACCAGTTGACAAGTCCAGCTAGACAAACCCTAACCTAGAGGTTGCAAACAGAGGTAGAGATGAATTGTTAGGTTAGCACAAGATGACAGAGATTGGGACAATGATCACTGTTCAAATCCCAGCTGCAGTTGGCAGACCCAGCCAAGAAAGCTGACTGGCTGGATCAGGACACACACAGATGTGCACTGTGCATGCCTTCAAACTGTGAGCTTGGGATGTCTTTACAGCTAATGGTTTAGAGTTTGTTGGGTACACATTGAAGAGACTTGGGCTTCAGAAAGTGACTATGAACTATGGCCCTGAACATCAGTCCTGTCTACACACACAAACCCAGAAACCTGTTTCAAAATCCAAGTCCCACCAAATAATCCCCAGTCATTGCAAACAAAGAAATAGTCACAGCTTAGAAAAGGAAGTTGGACCTATTTCTTACATGAAATTTTTAAGGAATGACAGCTGGTAAGATTGCCGGTGGGATAAGACTTTCACATGAACATCCTCAACTCTAGTAGCTGGAAGAATGAAACCATGAAAGAAATAAGCTCTGCATGGTTTTGGCACAGCAAATAATTCCTGTATTCTTGGTACTTCTTATATTTCTCGTGGATATTTTATTACATGGACAGTCCATTCTGCATATGCTGCATGAGGGGGATATGGCCTCCAAAACCCACTTTGAGAAGGGCTGCATTGCAAATAAGTTTTGTTAAATGTCACTCCTGGAACCAAAATTTTGGTTTGGTTGGGGGGTTTTCAGAGAGCCTAGCATGGCATAGATGCTTGTCCAGCAACAGGCAGCTAATTGGTGCTCATGTGCAAACCCAAATTATGTAAAGGGTTATTAATTGACGTGAAGAATACTCACCAATTTTATACTTGTTTTGAGAAACTCAGCAATTACTATATAACCTTAATTTTGAGACTCCTTCTTACAGCAAGAGTATTATCATACAGATATATTAATTAAGCCTATGTTTCTGTAAGGAATTAATATCAGCATGGAAATACAGTTAATGCCTCCATTGCATCTTGCTGGATGCAAATGTTGTTTAATTTCAAGCGTCTGTGTAATTGGAAAGACTGCCTGCTCATCTCACACTGAATCTAGTGATTTTATGGGGTAAAGGGGCAGTAAAATGCCCTCACAAAGTGATTTGTGGATCATGAAAATGCAGTGTTGTGACCTTAAGAGTCATTTGCAAGCAATGGTGCTGGTCATAAAACGCCTGGCTGGGTGGTAGGGGATGCACATAAATTGCTCACATTGGATTTGCACTGGCTGCACAAAAGGCTTCTGAGTTACAGTGGGCAAACCACTGTCCCAGATAGGTATTTTTCCTAATCTTAAAAGCAAGCAGAATTTGCTTCTTTCTTCAGCACACAAAACAAGCCAGCGTCTTTTTCTACCGGATTCAGCTAAAGTGGCTCTGGGGAAAGGATGGAGCACATCTGCTTCTTGTTAGAAGAGTTGGGAGGGAGCAATACTATCAGGATGCAAGTGGAATTGCCTCAGGCAGGACGTGAAAATGGGTGTGCCAGATTAAGGCACACCAAAGGACCATCTATGGTAGGTGGCATCCTGCCTTCACCAGTGGCCCATGAGGTTGCCTAGGGCAGAGGGGACAAGTCGGTAGAGATGCTTCTTTAAAACACTCTTCCAGTCCAAAATTAAGGGGATTTCAACCAAAGTCCCCAAAGTGGGGACTAGGTTCAGAAAATAGCCATGG
Organism: Ptilonorhynchus violaceus; assembly: GCA_013397565.1. Lineage (NCBI taxonomy): Eukaryota > Metazoa > Chordata > Aves > Passeriformes > Ptilonorhynchidae > Ptilonorhynchus > Ptilonorhynchus violaceus. The sequence continues at coordinate 195,337 of VZRJ01002956.1, forward strand.
AGGTGGATAGGACATCTGGGGAAGAAAGGAAGCTGGACAAGTGCTTGGAAGGGAGGTGCATTAGGGACTGCTAACTAAATAAATCACATCTTGAGCTTGGGAAATAGCCAAGCTGAAAATTCATAGGTGAAGGCCAGGAAATTAGCAGAAGGATAGGAAAATATTTTGCGGAAATAACACTGTATGCTCACTAATCCCTTGGTGTTCACCAACAGTCATTTTGGATACAGAATGCCAGGTGGGACAGACCAGGGTCTGAACAAGTCTGAACATTTGATATACATTCCCAACTTCAGCCCACTGTTAACTCTGTTCAGAATTTTATAATAGTCTCTGTTGAGGAACAGAAGTTCTTATAATTTATAGCTGGTGAAGTTTTCTCCTTTCACAAAATTGCCTAAAGGAGGATGAAATCCGTGTAAACTTTTAAGACTGACCTTTGCCCAATGCAAGAAAGCGGCTGGTTTCCTCTGCCAACACCACCTCCTCTGTGCCGCCTCTCAGACAAGGCTGATTCGTGAAGGAGAGGAGAAGAGGACTGACCCACTGTATCACCTTCCCATGTCAGTAAAACTCAGATCCATGTGCGTGTTGCCAACAGGGAAAAGGCAATTCCGTTATGCTGCAACACTCTGACACACAACCCCTGCATGAGCTGGCCAGTACTGCTGACCACTAGAACAGTGTCTGTAAATATACCCAGGAGCGGCAAAAGGGAAATGTTAAAGTATCAGAATAGAAATTCCCAAATCCCAATCCACATTTACTCATCTCATTTCCCCATTGTTGAAAGCCCCAGTAGAAGTATCTAAAGTGGCTGCTGGCTCACTGGCCTATTGCAGGTTATTTCACTCCCAGTATTGACTTTTCTTTGCTCTTAAAGAGATTTTGATTTTTTTTTTCAGAACAGTCTCCTTATGTGTATTCAAGCAAACATCTAAATCCTCCTCTTGTTTTGGTTACATTTATGAACTAACTAAAAATAGACTTACTCTTCAAAAATTCATACTATAAATTTTCCTTAGAGATTGCCATTTCACCAAAACTTGTAATGCAACAGGAAAAACATATAAACAAAGCTTTTAGTGAAAACACTTGAGTTTCACTAAAGGCTGCCATGGAGAGTATAATTTTGATGTTCTTATTGGAATTCTGTCTCCAAATTCAGCTTTTCATTCCAATGAAACTCTTTTATTTATTGACCAGGAAATGACATCTTGACAAATATTCGCTATACCCCCAGCTCAACTTTCTCCTGAGAAAGAAATGCCATTTTTCAATTTGTGCTATTGAAAAGGTCTGTTATTGCTTTTCTTCCCCTGGGCCTCAGGAGCTATGCTCAGCCTCTTGAACCTGATTGCAAAAGCCAGAACTAAGTGGGTTTGCTTAGGAAAATTGCTGTCAAGTCTACTTTGTGCTAGCAAATGATGCTGTGCCTTGAAAAGAGAATGAATTTTTCACCATAAGAGCCAAATCTTTCACTAGTGTACATCAGAATCATTCCACAGAAGTGTCTGTGACCCCAAATCCACAACATGTTGAGGGTTCCCTTTTTAATGCCTTGCTGTTAAATATTTTCCCATCTTGCAAGAGGAATTTGATGACAAGGAAGGTTGCCTTGAACAGGGAGAGCTGCCTGCCTGCTGCACAACCATTTGTACAAGGAGCAGATGGCAAGCTTGGTCCCCCACTCCACTGAGGATGTCACATCACAAACATTCCTTAGAGCAGCCATGTTGGCTTAAAAGTCTACCTTTTACCCAACCCCCTCCCATTGTCAGTCCCTATATACCCCATCTGAGAACTGACCTGAGTAAAAACAACAGCAAAATATAAGAAATAATAACTTATGTACTAGGTTTTTTTAACATACATGTGGATCAGACGGTTTCGGTGAAATTATGGACAAGGTGGTCCGGCTAACAGCTGTCTCACACATCTGGGACAGAGTGGAGGGCAGAGAGAGGCAGGTGGGTAGGCGGGCACGGGGATGGGATGAGACAGGAGCTCCTCTACTCTGCTGTTTGCACAGCTGGGATGAAGATACTCCCTCCCATTAAGAACAGTAATCAGAGGCTCAATGGCTGGATGACCAAGGGAAAATCAACCCTTGTGCTGACCCCTAGGAGCAGGATAAGATATGGGGTGGATGGGAATGAAGGATTTCTGATCTCCCCCCCCAAACCTCACTCCTGTGAAAGGGGCTGATAGATGGGCCAGCAGCCCTCAGCTCCACGAGCTGGTACAGAGTGGCCATGTGAGGTTCGAGATTCATGACAGGATTTTTTTTTTGATAGAAAGAATGTAAATATAGTGAGACTTCTTCAGCGTCAGGTTACAGAATCACAGAATGATAGAATCATCATTTAGGTCAGAAAGGACCCCTAAGATCATCAAGTCCAACCATGTCCCCAAGTGCCACATCTACACATCTTTTAAATAACCTCAGGGTTGGTGACTCCACCAATGCCTTGGGTAGCCTATTCCAATGCCTGACCACCCTTTTGGTGAAGAAATTTTTCCCAATATCCGATTTCAACTTCCCTGGCGAAACTTGAGTCTATGACAAGTTGGAGGGTTTAAGACAAAGAGACAGTCTGAGGAGCTGATTTTCTCTCTTCTTGCTCCAGATGACAGGTCTCAGCAAGTTAAATGCATCTTTAAGAGCTCTGACAGACATGGAGAAGTTACCATCAAACAAGACAAGATGATATATGAGCTGCTCTGCAAGAGCTCTCCCTGGGGAAACATGTGGCCCCAAGATTAAGTCAAGGTAGATTTTGTTATTGGGTCCTTTGAAGTTTCCTATACACTCAAATGAATGTCCTGTTGGCTGGGTATTTTGTTACTGCCTCTTAAAAAAGCAACACTAAACTCAGTCACACATACAACAGCTCTCACTCCAAGCCTCCTCTGTCTTGAATTCAAATACGTTTAGGTTTCAGTGCATACACTTCAGGGTAGATGGATCCTGGGGGCTTGTCTGAGGTAACAAGAGGCGGGAACGAGTGCATTGCAGACTGGCTCTCTCAAAGGGTATCTCCACACCAGGGCTGAGATTGCTCACTCTACCTTTATTTGACATCACACAATTTATATTCCACAGCCATAGCACTGCAAGAACATCCCCCTAGCCTGCAGCTTCATTTTCTGCACACAGCAACCCCAGCACTTTAATTGTCCCATAAATGTGATGGAAAGGATTTGATGCAAAGAGCTGTTAAAATGCCAAATGTCTTGAGCACTGCAACTAATGAATGGCTCCCAACGATTCACGTTTCAATCTATATGCAAATGTGCCCTTTGGTTGGCTTGTGCTGGACTTTTCACTGCTGCATTACAGCTATCCAGGGAAGTCTCAGACTCATAGATCAGACAGATACAAGGCATAAATGGGAGAAGACTTAAATTATTCAGTGTTTATGAGAAAGAGAATCCAAACAGCAGAGCTACACTCTGCTTTTTATAATAACATGATTACAGATCAGCCCCAAGAAGACCTACAATAACATTGTTTTTCTCCCCCCACCCCTTCCTCCTTGCTAGCAAAATATATAGCACAATGAATCACTTGGCAAAGCTGGATGTGTGCTCAAAACAGTGTATGCCAGCTCCAGGTAAAGCCAGTGCTCACAGAGCCCAAGTGGGAGATGTCTGCGAATGGACTGAAAGATTTCAATACCTGTTCTCAGCTAGTCTTACTCCCAGCATGGGAAAACATCTCCTGGAGCATCAAACTGAGTCTCTGTAAACACCAGCAGTCACAAAATCTATTTCTGCTCATTAACAAATCCCCTTCACCTGCGTTTCTGTGCAATTCTGGTCTTAACAAGAAGAAATTAAGCTGGAATAGTGAAGAAAGGACTGCCACCATCACAAAAGAACTGCAGAGCTTGTTTTACAAGAGGGAGAAAAAGGTTTTGTAGGTTTTTGGTAATTTCCACAGGTAGGAAGGAAAACTGTAATTCTGTATACAAACACCTGAGAAATGGCAAGAAGGAGAAAAGGACAATTTTAGCTAAAGGTTCCTGGCACAAGAGCCGGGAGTCACAAATATCCTCAGAAAACAGAGACACGAACATAGTGTCTTGTTCACATAGGCCTTGTGGGGTTTAAAGCTGAAGCTGTACCGGGGACTTCACATTCAAAGAAATGCCAGAGGGGGCACAGACTTTGCAGGGTGGATGGCTGCAAGGAAACTGTGAGGTTTTGGCATTGCCCCCGAGAGTCACCTCCTCAGGAGCTCTGCCAAGCCAGGAGAGCAGAGCTGAAGTCTCTGACCAAGCCTTGGCTCCTGCAAAGTTTCAGAATAGTTGGAACACCTTCCTTGCTTTGGTGTTTTAAATAAAAAGAACTTTATAGCGGGAGGCATCCACTGTGCTTTATCCCTCAGGACCTTAATTTCTGGCTGAGCTTTCATTTTCTTTATAAGGTCTCCCATGTTTCTTTTAACTCCTATTTCTACTTTTCTCCCTAAAAGCACAGGAGCAAGTTGGAGGGACACTAAGAACGGGAGAAACCTGCAACAGCAGCAATGCTCCTCATGAGGTCTGGATGTGATCAGGAGATCACAGTAACACAGATCCAATAATCTGAAAAGTCTAGTTTAATGGATGAGATTTGCAGGATCATAGAATATCCTGGGTTGTAGGGGATGCATAAGGATCATCCAGTCCAACTCCTGATGCTGAACTCAGCCCTACATGAAATATGTAAATTTTCCGAGGCGTTTTTATTCCCCAGCAGATATGTGGGTTTGGTATCTGTCAGGCTGGCCCAGCAACAGCAAATTTGCAGAACCAGGACACCTTGGATTTAAGACTGGGTTATATGAGGGCTGCCTACAAGAGTGAGAAGATGGAGCTGGCAGAAAGAGCCATGCGGCAAGCAGCGGTCAGTTGCCATTTGCCCCAGGAAAGGCCTCTTCCTCGCCAGGCTGTGTGGCCAGCTGTGGTCAGGACCACCACACCCTCCCTGTCTTCTCTCTGGCTCCAAAAATATCTCCACTTTAAGTAACAGACAGAACATGCACGAATGAGCTGCTGCTGTGCTGTGGCGCCAAACAAACTTGTCAGGCTGCCAAGGCAGGAATTCAGGAAGCCCTCCTTTTCCATCTTCCCTTTCTTTGTGCAGGGAAATGGACTTGCCACTAGTAATTTGCTAGTGACTAAAGCTGATAAGTTTGGCTCCCTGCAGGCCCCTGCTGGGGAACAATATTGGCTTTTCTTTTGGATTACTGGGTGGAAGACACAGAGCAGCAAGCTCTGTGTGTTTTCTCCTCCTCACTGGAGCCGTGCGCTGCCCTCGGTGCTCAGTTCTCCCAACGGGAGATCCTGGTATGAATACTTTTGATGGGAGAATGGGAAGGGAGCAATGCCACAGGCTCATCTTCAAAATTCTTGGATTTATGGCTGGGTAAGGACGGGGAAACCAAGCAGTAAGGGCCAAAAGCTCTGTGCTCATGTGTCCCAGGTGATGGTTTGGTGTTTTGTTTGATATTGTTGGAGAAAGTTTTCAGGGAAAAAGGGGTGGAATGGCAGGACTGTAAGCATGTTGTGCACATTTAAGAATGAGCAAAAAAAAACCAGAAGGAAAGCTCCTTGGAAAGTAATACAGATCATGAATAGCAAAGATGTATTTCCAACATCTTCCAGCAAAACTGAAGGAGGCAAAATATGAATATTGCTGCTATTTGCAATTAAGTACCACATAAACAACAGCCTTTTGGGCCACAGAATGCCAAGTGTTTCTGATGTGACTCAGAAAGGACCTCCAGATGGAACAAACTGGTATGAAGTGACTTCAGAAAGGGCCTGTATCTGTTAACAACTGGGTAACCTTATTTCATTCTTTCATTCATTACGGAGTCGTCCTTGCTCACCTTATCCATGCTGCAGAGAGATGTTTGCAGTAAGCAACACATTCAACACAAACCTATTTCCCTGATATTTGTCAGCAACTGCTTGTCATCTGAACCCACAAGGAGAGTGCCCAGAATTACTTCAGAAGCAGGCTGCCTCCTCGCCTAGGTAAGACACTTAGTTTTTAGATAACAAGGAAGGTGCTCTCTTTGATTAAAGCTCTGCAAGGGGCAAATTCAGACCAGTACAGAATACTATGAACAGGTAGCTGAACCACAGAGGGGTACCCCCCCAGCAGAGAGACAGGGCAGGCAGCCTGGAGTGATACCATCCTAGACAGAGTTGCTACAGGGTATTTCTCAACTCCTATTCTGACCTTTTAAGCTACTTCGTTTTAATTTCCACACCCATTTTCCTTGGCATTGCCAACTGCATCAGGCAGTTTGTGCATGGGGCCAATGCCTTGGAGCCTTTGGAAGGAGGACGGAGCTTCTACACACCCCTACCAAAGTGCAGCTTGGTTTTGTTTGGCTCAGGTCCTGGCAGGTCAGGGCAACAGTGTAAAGAGCATTTAGGTTGCTCCACAAGATCTCTGGCGTTCCTTCCACTCAAAGCTATCCTCAGCTCTTTGTGTCACTGCTATAAACTGAAACCATGTGAGTTCCTTCAAAAGTCCAGTGCTTTCTGCCCATTTGCAGACAAAAGCATATTTACCAAGCAAGACACAAAGTTCAATCAAAATTGTTGGGTAGATTTGCTCCATTGCATCAATGCTTGACTGTGTTGACAAACACAGTTGACTCTCAATCTCCAGCCCCGACCCAGGACACATGGTGGGACTGTCAGTGCTCCCCAGGCGAGACATGGCAATGAGAAGCTGAGATGAGACATGCTATGCCTAGACAAAGAGAAAACACTACAATTTGAAGCCCTAAATTATTACGGAATCTACATGAGACCTATGCAACTTAATTCTTCGGTTCATAGAATCATAGAATGGTTTGGGTCAGAAGGGACCTTATGGATTATCTTGTTCCAAACCCCCTGACATGGGCAGGGAGACCTTCCACAAGACCAGATTGCTCAAAGCCCCATCCAACCTTCCTTTGAACACTTCCAGGGATGGGGCAGCTTCTCTGGGCAACCTGTGCCAGTGCCTCTCCACTCTCACAGTAAAGAATTTCTTCCTAATATGTAATCTAAACCTGTGCTCTCTTAGTCTGAAAGCACTTCCCCTGGTCCTGTCACTGCATACCAGCGTAAAAGTTGCTCTCCTTCTTTTTTACAAGCCCCCTTTAGGCACTGCAAGGTGCTATGAAGGTATCCCTGGAGCCTTCTCTTCTTCTTCTCAGCCCCAACTCCCTTGTACTGTCTTCACATCAGAGGTGCTCCACCCCTGAATTTCTTTTAAACGTGCAAAAATACTCCATTTTTACACAACCAAAGCAGTGCTGTTCCTGGAAACTGACAATCAGTTTTTGACCAGATCCTATTTTAAGCCAGGCAGTAAGTTGTTTAATTCTTCTGCATGTCCAGGATTCACGTGCAGCTTTTGGGCCATCCCAGATGAGAAAATAGAAGTGGAACATTGCACGAGGTTAATCTGGACTACACACACAGAGCAATGATTTCCTCTAAGCCAATCAAGGATTAAGGCTAATGAGTATCTCTGCATCTTGTAACAGTCCTTTTAGGGAAATAAGATAGGACAAAAATAACCTGACTTGACCCTTCCCCTCCAAAAAAATATTTTTATTAGTGCCTGTGGTGATGGAGTAAAGCCAGAGAAACTGAAGACAGGAACATTTCACTTACCTGTCGTAGAATGACCATGGTTCCTGTATAAACACATCAGCAATCACCAGGAATGGACCTAAATCAAAACAAATCAGCAATTAGTGAATCACCCCCTGACTCAGAGACCCAGCTAAGGGACTGTCCCAACCCTAAAGGGTTTCCACAGCCCTAGGTGTGGAAAAGGACTAGCAGCACTGAAACTCCCAATGCTTTCGTAATATTAATTCCAGACAGTGAGAGACAATCCTCTAATACATCCAGATTAATGCTGGCACCATGGTGAATGAGACTGGGACTGGAGGTCGCTTATGCAAGTAATATTTTGTAAACTGAGTCCTAGAAAGTTATCCAAGGATTAACCCAGCAAACACACTGATACTGATTTATTACATGTGTCTTTGGATCCCGTGGTATGAATTGAAGCACATGGAGAAGGGCAGTCCTGTCCTTACGAGCCCACAAGGCTGGATGGATTTTCATCTTTCTATCAAAACTGCTGTCAAGAGAGGAAAGAAAATACCAAGTCCCCCAAGGCAATCTGCATCTAAGAGCTGAATTGGATGGAGTATCTCCACTTTCTGCTCCTGCTGTTGTGCAAATTGTGTCTTCATAGGTTTTACATGGGAAAGTCCCTTGCTGCTCCTGAGTTTGTGCTTGCTGCTCTGATGCCACTTCACAGCACTTCCAAAATTAAATGTGTTGGGTTTGTATGAGCGAAAAATGCTTTCAAAGAAATGAACTTCTGCAGCTTTTAATCTCTGGGTCATCCTTACTACATGGCAATCAATAACTGTTGTATTTATGATGTGGAATGTTTTCCAGCATAGTAAAAATACTCATGCCTTAAAAAGCAGGGGAAAAGCCACTCTATCACAGAGACACAATTCCCACAGGACACTGGGCATGTGAAAGCTGATGAAGGATGATCCTGCAGGACACAAGATATTTTCATTCACAGCGACAAAGTGATCCAAACTCATCATAAAAACCTAAATATTTTGCTTCAAGTTTTAGCCATAATTTTCATTTTTATGCTTCCCCCTCTAAACGGCAAACAGTTCTTGGGGAAATGGGACAGAATAGTCTTTCCACCCTCCCCTGAATCATCTCCAGGTGGAGTGTCCCAAAGAGACTGATTCAGTCTCACAAAAAAAAAAGGTGCAATAATGTCCCATGCCAGTGTCCCTACACACTTTCCTCATGGCAAGAAAAGTGATCTCTCTTCCTCACCAGCAGCAACTGCTTGCATCCTATTCAGCAACGTAGGGACTTGGCCTTCTGTGCTGATCCTGCTGGCTGAATTTTCTGTAGCTTCTCAGGTGCAGTGGGAAACACAGATGTTCCCATCCTAGCTAGAAAGGCAGGATTTATCTCCATTAGCTCCTGCAGAGACTGTAAAGGCTCAACAGAATTTCCAATTATTCCCCTTTTCCTCACCAGGTTGCCTGCACCACCTCTAGATTTTTACAGACCACATATTTGAAGGAGATAATTACCCCACTGAAAGTTGTAGGCATTTGCCATCCAAGTGCCTTCAACCACCTTAATGAAAACATCCATCTGCTAAAACCATCGACACGATCCACAACCATCTGCATTGCCTGGAAAAGGAACTGGTGTCCTAAGAGCAGCCAGGGCATCAGTGTTCATTAGGAAATACTCACTAGACAAACTTTGGCCACAGGCTATATTTAATGAATTAATTTTGCTTTTCCTAGAAGGTAGATGACTGGTGGAAAATCACGTGCACACTTTAATAAGTGAACGGCTGTGAGGCGCTTTTCCTAATTCTAAGCCTGAACCTTCTCTATAGCACATTAAATTATTGCTCTTCTCCTTAATTCACATGGATTGAAAATAACTTTCCAACCCTGCCACGTAGCGAGCCCTGAGGCAGACTGCCTAGAGATGTTGAACAGTCAACTCCACTGGGAACAGTCAGATCAGAAATCTTAGCCTGGCTCAGAGCAGGCACTGGGGGAGGTTCTTCAGAGGTTTGTGGTATGATGATCATAGGGTCAGTGTTGGATAGCAGTTTGACGTCCCTGGCTGAAGGATATTGGCTATGGACAAGTCATCTAATAGTTCCTTCCCTCAATTTTCTTCTCTGAAAAACAGAGATCTCACCCAAAAAGGGAGCTCCTAAGTATCCCAGGCATAAATTTTATGCTAATTAGCCAAGTGACCAAGGTGAGCTGACCCCATTGGGTGTCTACACTGCAGAAGCCAAGCACGGAACATCTATTCCCACAGGCTGGGCTGAAGCCACAAGTTCAGGTCTCAGAACGGCTCCTTCAGTTTTTGTCCTTCTACTGCTGAAGCAAAGCACTTTCCTGTGATTGCCGTGGTTCCCAGCATTAAAACTACCTGGTGTGTGGACATCCTGCTTAGCCTGGCCTGTGGTGATGCTGAATAGGTCTTGTGCCAGATTTGGAAGAGTATTTACATACCCTATCCACTCTGGTTTTAAAGAGGACTTTGGTGCCCAGAGTCTTTTGTGCGTTATTTTTATTTTTATCTTCTGAAGGTCCAGTCTTCAGCCCAAGCCACCAGGCTTGCTCTTGTTCAATGCATTGTCAGTCCCTTCATGATGCCTTTGCAAGGGAGGTTGTACACAACAGAGAGCCAGCTTTCCCCAGGGCTTGCTCAGCAGGGAACACCCCAAAAGAGAAGGGAAGGGAGAGCAGCAGACTCCCCTCCCTGTTCTTCCCACAGGGATCAGTAAGAAGGATTGGACTTGTCTGAGCACCAGAGAGATCAGCTGCCTACTAATTCATGGGGGCCCTGGTGGAACAAAGCCATCTGGACCCTCTGACCCTCACTGGCAGGTGAGTGTAGAGCACTTCAATCCCACTCCTGTGTGAAGCTCTACAGATGGCATGGGAAAGGAGCTGGGCTAAACAAAACATACCCAGCACCTCTTTGAAATCCCTCATACATAACACAAGGGCACAGAGACAACCCTCTGGAAAGTGTATTTTACGTAAATTTGGTTCATTTTGCAGCTTTCTGGCCATCACTACTGAGCACCATCTGAGCAGAGCACCTGAGGGAGGCAGTGGGGTGAGGCTGAAGGGGCTTTAAGCTATGTCTGAGTGACGTGTGACATGGAACTACACATGTCACTTACTTGCAAGCTGGGGTCAACAGAAGCCAAGGAGTGCTTCGGTATGAAGCCTGCACCACAGCAACCTCCACCATGGCTTTCCTGGTTCTGAAGAGACCCTAAATACAAGAGGAACCTGACAGAGTTCGACTGGAGGGAGAAAGTCTGAGGAACCTGGACAAAGCCAATATCCTGCAATTGCAAAGAAGGGGGTTGCTATTCTAATCTCTTTAACTGGCATTTCTGTGCTCCTTGTTGGCACTTCAGGACAAGAGTCCAACCACATGACTGGCCATATTTCCTGAGGGATCACTCCACAGTGCTAATCCTCCAGAGCACATGCTTATTAAGCATTGGTCAGAAGAAATTCAGGTATTTAATTATAAATGTAAAATATATTCCTTTCTCCTGAAGCTCCACATCATATGTGATTTTCCTGAATGCAAATGCAGTGAAGAAAATGAATAATCAATTTATGGGGTGTGTGCATTCACATTCAATGCCTGTCCTCATCTGCACCCCTCTTGGTGTAGAAGCTGTCCTTTGGAGAACACCCTGTGCACTTAATAGTGTGAAAAAAACAGAATTTCATTCGCCTTGTGTCCACTTCACTTGACTGGCAGAAACGTGTCACCTCAGCTGAGCAAAGAGATTTAACACGCCAGGGCTCTCTGCACACTACTGCTTTCACCTCCTGCCCTCCAGCAAAGGATCTGAGAAGGATTAAGGATTTTTCAGTGTATTTTACTGTTCATCTGAGAAGTGGTGAATAAAAAGGTCAGACCTACACCCTTAGAGACAAGCACCTTTGTCCTTACCAAAACCGGGATTACAATCAGGAAGGAAAACAATGGCTCTTGAATAGGGTTAAGCTCACAAAATCCCCAGTCTCTGGGATTTCTAACCACTGACTGTGCATGACAGCGAGCAGAGAGGAAGAAGGCAATGTCACAACACACCACTCCTCCTAGTCTTTGTCCCTCTGGAAGTTGGCATGGTTGGGAATTTTGTATTTTTGCATTCTTCCCAGAGCGCTGAATGAAAAGGGGCTGAAACTAGATCATCTTTAAGGTCCTTTTCAACCCAACCCATTCCATGACTCTGTGATCTCTCCCATTTCTCCCATCTGAGCTTTGGACTGAAATGTTCACTGTAATGGCCATTCACTTACACCTTCCCTTCCCATGGCATAAGTATCTTCATCCTTGCAAGAAGAAATGGTCTTTTCTAACTCCTCCAGAAAAGTAAAATCCAGCCTTCTGGTTATGTTACCCATTATCTCCCTTAATGAGGAGAAAAGATGCATTCCCATGAAAAGCAATGGTATTGCCCGGAGTGCAATAAATAGTAACAGGAATTCACGCAGAGTACTTGCTGGGTTTTTTACACACAGGACAACACACCCTGAGTTTTTACAAGTGAGCAAACAGCACGGGACTCTTGTGACGGGGATGTGGGGACACGGCAAGCACCACCTGGCCACATGTTGCCTGCCACCGTGCTGAGAAAGTTCCCTTATTTACACCTTAATTGCCGCCTCCGCACAGACAGATCAGCTTGAGGTCATGCTGACAAATGACGTGAGGAATGCGAGGAAGCTCTCACCTCAGCAAGGCAGGTCACAATGGCAATAAGTTGCAGAAAACATTGGAATTACCATTTCTCATGTGAGCAGTGCATTCATGACACAGCCTGCCTGTGGGCTCTGCATGCACCGTGATCAGCGCAGAGCTTGTTTTCCTGGAAAACCTCTGACTCAAATTCACTGAAAGTCAAGAATAGCCTTTCCTACAGTTTTTGGATCAGAACTTGAGTGATCACCTCATTTCCAGTGAATGCTGGTATCAGGAGAGGAATAGCTGCTTTGAACAAGGAGGTGTATTTTGGTGCAAAGAATTACCTCCCTGTCAGCTGCAGGTCCAACTTCCTGGACAACAGAGGGGAAAAGACAGATTCAAGTGGAGCTGCAAGTTGACATGTAAAGGTCTAACTGGTAGCAAGGTGGGTAAAAATCCATCAGGAAGCCCTGGATCCCCAGAAAGGCTCCTTGGTGTGCAACACTGTGCAACTAAACAACAGCCTGCAAAGGCTGTTTTTGGAGATGTGCTGCTTTTCCCCTAGCTATTCCCGCACCACTCAGCCTTACAGTGATGAAAGGCACAGGATTAGGTGCTAATTAGATTTCAGGGGACTCCCGTCAGGCTTCTCCTTCTCGTGGGCGGATGCTGCTCGCAGGGAAGACCTGGTAGCTTGTTATCTTGTTATTGTGGTGGGGTTTTGTTTGGCTTTTTTTTTTTTTTTGACAAAGAGGGATGTTCCAGCCATCCTGCAGATCTGGAATCTCCGAACCCATAAAATTCCAGCTACTTGAAGTAAAAACAACCTTTCCTACACAAAAGAACACAGAGAACCTGCTAATCAATTAGCCCAGTAACCACAGGATGAAAGGGGCAGAGGTACCAAGATGGCTTGCCGTAGTAAAACAGCCCAGCATAGGAGCAGTCTTGCTGCATTACGTACACAGACACTTTGCATTTCTGTACATTAGGGCTTTTTTTTTTTTTTTTCCATGCAAGTAGCTCAAGGAAGAAAGTGCAGTGCTAATGCACACTGCAGTCTGTCATTCTGCAAGTGCAACTGAAACCCAGGGAAATGATGCTCGTAACTGAAACCGCCAATAAACAGGGTGTCATCTACTCAACATGAGTGACAGATGAGTGTCAAGGGCTGTGCAGTAGGTAGAGTTTCCAGCCAAAGATTTCAGTATCCAAAATTAGGCTATGATTTTCAACAGACCTCGGGTAGAGCTGAACACTATGAAAAATCTGGCTTCTCTGTGAAAATTGAGCACTTAGACCATGTGCTGAGCTCTCCTCATTTGTCAGGCTGACTATGGATGAGCTAGAAATGCAAACACTATTGTTTCTTTTGACCCAGCTAAAAATCTCAGTGACCAGATCCCAGCAGTATCAAATGATTGAGATAAAATGACTTTGGCTGAAACTGTGCTGATTTCCACAAGCTGCGAAACGCGACGCCATGAAACGCTGAGGTGGTGCTTTCTCCTGAGACTGGGTGTGAAGGGTTTGAAAAGGGAAAGGAATGTGAGCCTCTGTGCCTTCCTCCACCAGGAGCTGCAGCACTAATCAGAGCCTGTGATGACAGCTCCAGGCTGTGCCATACTTGTTTGCTTTTGCAAAGCACTGCACTGGTCAGTGAAAGGACCATGGAGACTCAACTCCAGCTGGAGGGTCTCAGAGCTTGTTTGGAATCACAGAATAGTTTGAGTTGGAAGGGACCTTTTAAAGGCCATCTGGTCCAAACCCCTTGCCATGGGCAGGGACACCTTCCACCAGATCAGGTTGCTCAAAGCCCCGTCCAACCTGACCTTGAACCCTTCCAGGGATGGGGCACTGACCACTTCTCTGGGCAGCCTGTGCCAGTGTTTCACCATCCTCATTGTAAAAAATTTCTTTCCTGTATCTTGTCTAAATCATCCCTCCTTCAGCTTAAAGCCATTCCCCCTTGTCCTATCACTACATCCCCTTGTCAAAAGTCCCTCTCCAGCTCTTTTGTAACCTCCTAGGTACTGGAAAGGGCTCTAACATCTCCCCGGAGCCTTCTCTTCTCCAGACTGGACAACCCCAACTGTCTCCTCTCAGCATGTCTTTATAGGAGAGGTGCTCCAATCCTCTGAGCATCTTCATGGACCTCTGTGGTCCATTTGATCCTCTGCTTTGTTGGTACCAATTTCCTAACAAAGTTACCCAAACGCTTTCATGTTTCAGATTAGGACAAGATAGAGAGTTCCCCAAAGAGGCTGACACTGCCTGTGTGTTTAGCTATACTGGGGGTGCATACTGAGCTGTATTCTACATCTCCCTGAAAGGAGGTTGTAGCCAGGTGGGGACTGGTCTCTTCTCCCAGGCAACAAGAACGGGACAAGAGGACATAGGCTTAAGCTGCGCCTTAAGGTTTAGGTTGGACATTAGGAAGGAGCTCTTCACAGAAAGGGTGATTACACATTGGAATGGGCTGCCCAAGGAGGTGGTGGAGTCACCATCCCTGGAGGTGTTTAAAGAAAGACTGGACGTGGCACCAAGCGCCATGGTTTAGTTGACATGGTGGTGTTCAGTGAAAGGTTGGACTCGATGATCTCAGAGGTCTTTTCCAGCCTCATTGATTCTGTGATTCTGTGCAAGAGTGCAGCACTCTGAGCTGACACCATGTCTCAAAAGGTGATAAACTAGCTAACCCAAAAAAATAACCCCAAAACACTGCAGACCTCAGGATGTGATTTTAAACTGAGCTCAATACAGAAGCAAAAACTTCCACAAAGGCAAGCGCCTGCTTTGTGATACACTCACTACCTAGGAATGGTGCAAAGCAATGCCTGAGCATTTCCTTGCCTCCTCCTGGCCGTGTCACAGATCAGAGGAGAGCTGGGAGCAAATGCCTCTCACTGGTGTTTATCCACATGAGCCTGGGGACCCTGGAGTAAGACAGATGCATGCAAATCCTAGAATGGGAGGCCATTAGTGTATCTCTCTGTTGTGGCTTTATGTCTCAAATCAGCACCCATTTTTCTCTCTTCCATGCCAGTGCTCTCATTTATGTGACTTTGTGGTTCTCAATCTTTTTTTTCATGCTTCAAGTCCCATCTGACACCCAAAGTGGGATTGAGCTGTTTATATGCAGACATTGAGTTTGGTCAAGTCAACAGAGATGGGAAGGGAGAAGGGTCTGGAGAACAAGTCTGACAACGAGCAGCCAAGGGAGCTAGGGGTGTTTATCCTGGAGAAAAGGAGGCTCACAGGTGACCTTATCTCTCTCTACAACTGCCTGACAGGAGGTTGTAGTCAGATGGAGGTTGGACTCTTCTTCCAAGTAACATGATGAGGGGAAACAGCCTCAAGTTGTGCTAGGGGAGGTTTAGATTGAATATTAGGGAAAATTTCTTCATGGAAGGGGTTTTCAAGCATTGGAACAGGCTGCCCAGGGCAGTGGTGAAATCACCATCCCTGGAAGTGTTCAAAAGGCATGTGGATGTGGCATTTAGGGACATGGCTTAGTGGTGAACGTGGCAGTGCTGGGTTAATGGTTGCAATTGATGATCTTAAGGTCTTTTCCAACCCTAACGATTCAATGATTCTCCAAGATCACCTCCATGACTATGGGGACAGACTAGTGCTACCAAGGCCCAATTCATTCCATCTGTTATAGAAGTCAGCATTGTTTCTGTCCATAGACTACAGAAGAAGCCTGAGGTGACTAGTTCAATTTCTATGTCCCCTCCTTTCTCCCATCCCTGAGCAGCTGCGAATATGTCAAAAGACCACTTAGCTGACTCTGAGGGTTTGGTCCCCAAATGCCTATTTGAAGAGTTTTTGTAGCAGTGCCATGGAAAGAGACACCTCAACTGAACGAGTCCCACCCACCTCAACTGAACGAGTCCCAGCCAAAAAGGTTACATTAAAGCAAGAAACCACAGAAAACTCCCTCCTCTGGGAAGTCAGAGAATTGATATGTAGTCTCTGTTCATCTGAGAGTGGTCAGGAAACGGGCATCAATTTTTTAAGCCTTCAGCAGGAAGTTCAATAGATTTGCCCTGCATTCAATCTCCTAGAAAAGTCCAGCAGGCAGAGGAGCTGAACAAAAGACCTGACCTTTTCTCCCTTGCTGTGCTTTCACGTAGCCCGAGCAGAACAATGGGCCACGGCGGCATCCGATCCCTGCTCTCCGCAGAGCACTCAGCACAGCCTCCCGAGGACAGCAATTTCCTTTTGTGCACCAACCTCTGCCGGCCATTGAGTATTTTTCAACAGCCACAATAATTAATCAAATAAAGTATCCTTTTGCAAGGAGGTCAGGTGTAATTTCAGCATAATCCAGACCCAGCAGGCTGAGCTCATCTAGGGAAAATGCTGCACTTGCAGGTTGGCCAAACGGTGTTTGCAACAGTTTTCATCTCCTCTTTACCTGTAGATGAACTCCCAAGTTCATGCCAAGCCCCTACACACAGGGCCTGGCACACGACAAGAACAAATTAGGAGTAAAGCCTTTGTTTGAAATTAAGGGTAGTTTGAGATATGAACTTGCTGTCAAGACTCTCCTCCTTGGAGCAGCACAGTGCTGGGCTGTGCTGGAAGCCCTCTTGCTGGTCCTGAGCAAACTGGGATGTCAACACAGCACTGTGCCAAGACCAGAGCTCACATCCTGCCTACCCATGCTCAGAGAACCCCAACTAGCCTGGACTGAGCAGATCAGCAAGTGTCAGTGGGGACACCATGGACCCGCTCCTTGATGGGCTGGTAAATCCCTGCTGTTTACAGAGCGAGGGATATACACAGACATGGTGGTTGATTCAGCCTGATGTGTTTTACGCTGAATGCATGGATTCAGGAGGAGGTTCACATGTGGTACATCCTGTTTTGGGCCAGGTTCAGTAGGCAGCAACCTTCTGAGCCACCCAGGCTCTGCCAGCCCTGTAGCAGAACCACAGACCTTAGCTTAGGTGCAGGCGTAACCCTTCGGCTGTATTGCTCAGGCACCTACAAAGACTCTGTCTGTTATTTGGGAACACCTCCATAAAGGTCACAGAATCCTAGAAAGATCTGGGTTGTGAGCGACCTTAAAGATTATCTTGTTCCATCCCCTCTGCCCTGGCCAGGGAACACTTCCACCAGACCAGGTTGCTCAAAGAGCCATCCAACAGGGATGGGGCATCCACAGCTTCTCTGGGCAGCCGGTTCCAAAGGTTTGGCAACAGTATATATCCCCTAGATATGTACTGTGCCCAATCCCACATTCCTGCCTCCAGTCACTGGAACCATGCAGTGAAGGAGATTGAATTGGATCATCTCCTTGGCTGTCCAAATTCTAATCTCATGACTCCACAAGACCACAGGCCTTATTCCAAGAAAGAGGGCAGGAGAGGGAGCACTGCATCCACTGCAGGTTGGGACCAGGGTCCAAACCCAAAATTGAGG